>CM074727.1:141571056-142045137 GCA_037306005.1 Rhinophrynus dorsalis
ACTTGCTCCCCTATCCCTTGTTGGAGGAGTCTTATCTTCCACTCTCTTCACTCCAGGTGTTCCCATCTTCGTGACACTGGGGCTTCACCCACTGCCTCCTCCTAAGTCAGCAGGTAACTTTTTCTTTAAATTTAAAGAATGGCAGCTGTGATTGGTTGAGGAGCCCCCTGCCTCCTCCTCATCAAATCAGCATTTTACTGCCACACCCCCTGAGAGCAAACCAGATTCATGTGAATATAAAACTAAAAAAACAATAAAGGGAGAGCGCAAATTCTCTATAAGCGAAATAGTATTTTATTAATAAAAAAACACACTCTAAATAATTTCTCCAATAAAGACTAAAATAATAGTATCGTGCTATATATATTGAACATTTGAGTTCACATTAACAAGTACACAATATAAAAATCAATACCAACCAAATTTATCTAAATTAAGAAAAGAAGAGCAGACAAAAAGCGGCCCAACAAATGCAGCCAGAGGATTAATAAAGATAGAGTAATAAAAGTCTCCTTTTGAGATAGAGCGATATGGCTGGAAAACTGTATACTCCTTAGTTGCTTCTATCGCGGGCAGAGACAGACATGCGTTATTTGAGTCTCCCACATACAGAAATGTGATGGAGGTAAGATAAATTGATGCAACAGCTGATGGAATCAAGTCCGTTTCATAAACTGTTCATGATAACAATGTATCTAAGTGAAGTGGTTAACTTCTTACTTGCTCCGTTGCGGCCAAAGATCAGTCCTCCAGATATGTTGCGACTTATTATTCAGCGTCTCCCCTGTCTCCAAAAGTAGTGGAAAATACTTCAACTTGCGGGCAGAAGTTTGCTCCATTGTGGGCAGAGATCAGTCCTCCAAATATGTTGTGACTTATTGGTCAGAGTCTCCCAGTCTCTCTCTCTTCTCTCTCTCTCTCTATATATATATATATATATATATATATATAGGAAATACTTCAACTTTGCTTTTCAAAAAAATACGTCACTGGTAATCAGATGTCTTCCCCGTCTTCATGTATCTTGGAGCTTGTGTTACAGCAGCCAGTAAGCTCTAATGAATTGGCGGGTAGATGTTAAGAGCGTAATGAAAGCTAACAATTAAAGCATCCCCAGTTTTGAATATTAAATCTCATAACAGTCCTCTCGTGTAAGTGGATGGAATACAATAAAAACTAAATTGGGGTAAAATAAATTCTACGCGTTTCGTATCAGCTTGGATACTTCTTCAGGAAAAGGAAATATTTTGGATACATTCATGTAGGGCAGTGGTTCTCAACCCATGCCCTCAGTGGCCACTAACAGTCCAGGACTTGGGATTTCTCTGTTAGAGCACAGGTGTGGTGATCAGAGGCTCATTCACATTGATTAACTCACCTGTGCTCTAACAAGGAATTCATCAAATCCTGGCCTGTTAGTGGCCACTGAGGGCATGGGCTGAGAACCCCTGATGTAGGGTGTACATTCTACTTTATATAGTAGTAGGTAATTAGCTAAGCCAGGTGTAATGACATCATCATTATGTGCCTAAATCATTAACTCTATATGAGCTATCAATTATATTATACCTTTATAAAGGCAATATAAATGTATAGCCAACCTCCCAAAACTAAAAAAAAATCTATATATTTGTAAAATCTGGCAACTCTGTAGTATAACTAAGGCTACAAAAAACCACTGTTGACTAGAATAATAAAGAAAGTATATACGTTTCGGTCAATCACACCAATACTAAATAGATCTCCTGTGACAGTACCGGAGTGGATCAGACACAATGTCATATAATAAATAATAAAAAATAATAAAAAAATTATAAAAAAAATAAATGAAGCAACTGAAAAATTAAAGTGATAATAATAAGATATAACTACCTTAAAATAAATATAATATAAAACAAAAACAAACATTGTGCATGATGTGAAACTAAGATCTAGAGCAGTGGTTTTCAACCCATGCCCTCAGGACCCACTACCAGGCCAGGATTTAGGAATTTCCCTGCTAGAGCACAGGTGTGGTGATCAGAGGCTCATTCACATTGATTAACTCACCTGTGCTCTAACAAGGAAATAATCAAATCCTGGCCTGTTAGAGGGTCCTCTCCTGTGTTTCTCAACTCCTGTCCTCAGGACCCACTAACAGGCCAGGACTTAGGGATTTCTCTGCTAGAGCACAGGTGTGGTGATAAGAGGCTCATTCACATTGATTAACTCACCTGTGCTCTAACAAGGAAATAATCAAATCCTGGCCTGTTAGAGGGTCCTCTCCTGTGTTTCTCAACTCCTGTCCTCAGGACCCACTAACAGGCCAGGACTTAGGGATTTCTCTGCTAGAGCACAGGTGTGGTGATAAGAGGCTCATTCACATTGATTAACTCACCTGTGCTCCAACAAGGAAATCATCAAATCCTGGCCTGTTAGAGGGTCCTCTCCTGTGTTTCTCAACTCCTGTCCTCAGGACCCACTAACAGGCCAGGACTTAGGGATTTCTCTGTTAGAGCACAGGTGTGGTGATCAGAGGCTCATTCACATTGATTAACTCACCTGTGCTCTAACAAGGAAATCATCAAATCCTGGCCTGTTAGTGGGTCCTCTCCTGTGTTTCTCAACTCCTGTCCTCAGGACCCACTAACAGGCCAGGTCTTAGGGATTTCTCTGTTAGAACACAGGTGTGGTGATCAGAGGCTCATTCACATTGATTAACTCACCTGTGCTCTAACAAGGAAATCATCAAATCCTGGCCTGTTAGTGGCCACTGAGAGCACGGGTTGAGAACCACAGATCTAGAGCTTATATGTATATATGGTATTGGACCTAGGAGTAGACAGGGATCTAAATGAATGTGGAGACATCTAATCTATCGTTGTGCCCAGATGGTACTAGGGTCTCACAATGATAAATCCAATATGTCTCCCTCTGATTATGTCTACGAAGTCTATCTCCTGCACTTAAGCCCAAAGGAACCAACTCTTAACGGAAGCAAAACCATGTCCTCCATAGATGAATGGTGATGTTTTTGGTAATGTAGAGCTAATGGATACGTTATGCTGACATTTAAAATGGCTGTCCTATGCTCTAAGAACTTGTCTTTTAATCGTTGTTTAGTGCATCCTATATACATTTTTTATATACATTTTCTCACATGGACACTTGATACTATGTACTGAATACTCTGAATTACAGTTAATGTAAGTATAGATTTTACTAGCGTTTCCTTGTGCATCTATAAACTCTAATATTATGGTGTATGTATTTACATGTAATACACCTTGTCATCCCACACCGAAAAACTCCCTGTTGTCTAAGGAAATTCCCATTTGACACTAGTTCTATTTTACGTTTTTTCTTCGAAAATATATTTTTAAGTGTTTAGTTTTTGTATAGATGATTTGTGGTTTATCATTTACATGAGGTTTTAGTATGGGATCTTCCAGTAATATTAGCTAGTGTTTGTTGATCACTTTATAGATATCTTTGTGACAACTATTATAGGTAGTGACAAAATGTACTTTATTTTTTGAAAAATTATTTTTGTTCTTTTTTGCAGGGAATAGTATCTCTCTCTTATTCTTCTGAGCTACCTCTTGGTAAGTATTTTCTACCATATCTTTAGAGTAACCTCTTTTTATAAATTTGTTCTGTAGTTCCATGGACTGAGACTGAAAGTCTCTAGATCAGTTACATCTAATCCTGTGGAACTGGCCCTTGGGTATACTCTTTTTCCAATTGTAATGATGACAGCTGTCAAAGTATAAATAATTGTTCTTACTCATAGGTTTAAAATATGTTTTGGTAACTATTGTATTATTACTCTCGGCAAGAATAAGGTCCAAGAAATTTATTTCATCAAATTGTATATCATAAGTAAACTTTAAGCCCTTATCATTATGGTCTAGTCCTGTAATAAAACTTTCAAGTTTTGATTTGGAGCCCTGCCATATGATCAATAGGTTATCTATATAGCGGCCATAATATGCCAGCTCTGCCCCGAGTCCTGACTTCCACACATGGGACATTTCCCAATGCCCCATTGCCACACCTTTTGTTTGTAAATAATAAGAATCTCCATATTTGAAATAGTTACTATAAAGTATAAAGTTGATACTACTCAATAGAAATTCTCTTTGGTCACATGGCAAATCCCCATCACCTCCAGGAAGTATGAAACAGCCTTGATACCTTTACAATGTATGATGCTAGTGTAAAGGGAGGCGATGTCTACAGTCAACCAGATGTAGTCATCCCTCCAGGGAATACAGTGAAGTCCAATACTTGCAAGATATGCTGCGTGTCTTTGATATAGGATATAAATCGGATTACGTACCTCTGGAGGAATGTATCCACGTACTCGGAGTGATGCGACGCCATCCCCAACATAGCAGTAATAATGGGGCGACCCGGGGGATGGGTAAGTGATAACAGGAAGTGACTGATGGCGCAGGTGCACAGGTTCCTCTACTGCAAGAAGCCTGGCCGCCAGTCTCAGCAACAGTAGGACTTCTCTATAAGGCAGTAATTATTCTGGCAAATAGTACTATTGTTCAGCTGGTCGCCAAATGGGGGGAACTTTATGTGGGGTGATAGATCCTCTTTAACCTAAGACTGAATTCACACAATCAAGAAGAACAATGAGAAAATAAAATGTACCCTTGTTGGATATCACTTCAGCCAGAGAAACCACTCTATCCATAACCTCAAAATCAAACACTCATAGGGAATGTCAAGGATACCAAAGAGAGAATGCCATCTGAAATAAAGATGATCAGCTTAAGTTTTAGGCCTGTTTCACCAATGTAACATCCAGATTCACAATACTGCATTGTCCAGAGAGTATATTATATCTGGTGTATATTTAACCACTTTTGTCTAGATTAGCAAATGTATTTATACATCTATACATACACACACACACACACACACATCAATGTCCAGCAGTTGACTTCCCCTGTGCTACCGTATGAAGGAAATTGCATTTTAGCAGTAGGGCTATTGTAGTGTTCATTCCTGATTATTCAGCACATTTCTATTATTGTGTAACTTCCATTAAAGATTAGCAACAACATTTGTAAACCAATATAGCTCTGTTACCATGCATAGAGATGCAGTGTAAGGTATATTACCAGACATTTTGGCCTTATTAAAGGCTAGTTCTGAAGCAAACACCCAATGTTTCACATCTGCTTTCTGCAGCTGGTATTATAAAACTCTCAAAATATTAACTGATTATTTTGGCATCTTAGCATTTCTTTTAAACAGCACATGTTATGAGCGCCATCTGCTGGCAACACATGGAAAACCTGTTTACTTCTTTACAAGTGTACTTCATAGGCAGTGATTCATTTTGACCCCTTGAGTACCAAAGAGTTGTACAATGCATTGTGAAGCAATGTATTGCACACCCCCTCTAGTCTTGAAAGGGTTAATGGTTCATCATGTCCATAAGGTGACCAAATTTCCTTTCCAATATTCAGGTACATTGATGAAATGAGATCAGCAGATACCTGTCTCTAGTGTGGTTGTGTGTAAAAGGACCACCAGGGGCATCTGCAGACATATTTGTAGGTTGAGGTAAAGCCATAATATGACCCCTAGGCCAGCCTGCCCATGGAGGGGGCAAAGCAGTTTAGAATTCCCCACAAGCCCTAAGAAGGGGAATCATGTTAGGGCTGTGGGGGTATCAGTAAAGTGGCCTAGGATTGGTGGGATACTTTGTGTTTTAAGAAAGGGGTGGGGAGTCTAAATTAATAAAAGGGGGATACTGTTGGCGTCACTTCCTCTTGGGAAGTGAACCCAAGAAGAATTGTCCCTCCTTCCCTGTACTTGGGGTTTTTGTGGTATGGTGGTGTTTTGGTTTGTGTGTGGATTCAGGTTGTAAATGCACCTGGGGTTTTCTTTGTTTGTCACCGTTTTGGCGCTTTGGGCCATTGCCAATAAGAAAAATGGTACATCAGTTGTTGGGAATATATTGTTAACAGGTGGATGTCAGGCCAGCGGCCTTGGGACATGAAGCACCCGGACCACAGTCGCCGGTTGTATGCACCACCCCCCATTGAGCTGCACAGACCAGCTAATGGGGTGTGGTGGGATAGGGTTAAAAAGATGTGCTGAGCCTTGGTTTGATATGGTTGGGCATAATAATTATGCCTGGAAAGTTGGCAAGGGCCTGAAATTGTGTTGTTGTATTATGTAAGAGGTTAATAAAGCTGTGGCCTGGTTTCATCCATATATAAGTTGTGTGTGTCTTTATTTGATCTATACCACATGCCCTGCACAAGAACTGAATACTGTGCCATGTTCATTTGGGTACTGTGTGTACTACCCTTGAAGGGGGATGCTCAGGTTGCACAATCAAAGGGGCAGTAAAATCTATGCACCCTCCTGAAATTAAAGTACAGTTATTTCTAATATTTTCACCATTTCGTGAATTTTACCAGCAACTCTAAATTGAGCTGGTTTGCCCTTCTTTCTGTCCTTTTGTCCCCTTTAAAGAGATAGTAATGTTTCATAATAAAAACAGCTCTAATTAATCATCATAGTATTTGAACTTTGGAGAGTGTTATTTCAGTTTTGTCAGAGTTGTAGTTCAGGAGTAATTCAATGACATAGTGTCCCCCTCCAGCCCCTTTTACTGATGTAACACTGCTCAGCCAAAGCAGAAGGGAGGTGCCCAGGTAAATTGCAGAGAGGGACAATCTTCAATTAAGATAAGGGAAAAACCTGAAAAGCTTGTCAAGGGGGGCAGGGCTTTCATTGTTTTCATATAAAGAAGATTGTCCCCTGCTGTTATCTGTCTGGTCTATGGACTTCATTCCACATCTGAGAAGAGATGGCTTACACTAGGTAAAAGGGGCAGGAGGGGAAACTTTGCTTGTGAATATCTCTTAAACCATAAAGGTTTGAGATAAGACTTATATCGTTCTTCACGTTTTTTTTTAATGCCTACAAAATAAAGTTAAAACTAAGTATTACTATCCCTTTAAATCTTCCATTGATGATCAAAACTCAACCTTCTAGTTGAAATGTAAAAGAAGAGCTGAGAGGTTTGGGTGAGTTTTGAGCAGCTAACATCACCACAGTAGACAAAATTGAGAGCAAAGAATAAGTAATATCTAAATAAAAATACATATCTGATATATTTTCCCTAGGAGGCTCAATCCCTTTAAAATAAAGGAGTGTCTTGGGAAATCCAGGAGTCCTGGATTTCTCAGGACAGTCCCGTTTGTAAAGGGACAGTGCCTCCTAGGACAACCAGGACATACAGTTCTGGGATGGAAATTTCCATTGCAGCATATCAAAAAAATCAAGAGAATAATAAAACATGACTTTAATAACATAGATAAACAATAATTTAATCAGTGTCAGCCTGCGGTATATAAAACTTGACAAGAAGGAGTCTAAATAACATAAATTACTCTTAAACAAATCAGAGTGTTATTTACATCTAAACACTGTGGATTACAGAGGAACAGTTCTGCTGCCATATATTCAAATTGAAGATACATGTAATTTCTCAAATGCTTTTAATTTTTGACAGAAATGACCAATTTGAATTCCAGGTCACACCACCAGTACTTACAAACCCAGCATGTTTTATACTGATCAATCCAGTAGTTTGAGAATTAACGCGGAAAAAAAAATTCATGTTAAAGCTAACCCCAACATATTTTTTTTTTCATCAAATGAATTGATGTGGTTGCTTTGCAATTCGTTGTGCATCCCTCTGGTACTTAAAGGGTTAAAGACTAATATACTAAGAAATCTGGAGAATTCCAGGGATAACAACCATGGGAAATGGGAAATTTTCCAAAATACCCATCTATACAACATTTTCCAAAATACCCAGCTATACAAAAGAGATTTTTAAAGGGATAGTAATGCTTCATTATTACTATCCCCCATGTTGTAGCCCTTAAAATTCTGAATTCAACGATACCAGCGGCAAGATATCCGCTTTCAAAGTTCCCTCTTTTTGTCTTTCCTCTGACGTCAGCGTTCTAGCTGAGAGAAGGGGAATCCGGTCCCAGGACCAGCAGTGGCTCTGCAGCAGTGCTGAGATCTTGTTATAGAAACAGAAATCCTTCACTAAAATGGTCTTCCATGTGTGCTTGCAAACCAAGCACACGTAGAAGACCATTTTAGTGAAGGATTTCTGTTTCTATAACGCGATCTCAGGACTCCTGCAGAGCCGCTGCTTGCTCACCGCTAGAACGCTGACGTCAGGGGAAAAGCAAAAAGAGGGAACTTTGAAAGCGGATATCTCTCAAACCATAAAAGTTTGAGAGATACCGCTGGTATCGTTGAATTCAGAATTTTAAGGGCTACAAAATGGGTGATAGTAATAATGAAGTATTACTTCATTAGCCTTGCCATTCAGTCTCATCCCAAGAGATGCAGGCACCTATGGACTCTGTATCTGACTTAGAGGCTGTGCACACAGGGTCTATGGAAGCTGCTTACTCAGCTTGACAAGTTTGTTGCCGAGAGCCACAAACTTCTGGGTTGCTTTCTAGCCAAATGGGACGGCTTTCTGAGCCATCCACTCAACCCCTCAGATTGCTGATAGGAGTTGTTTTAGTGCTGCATACTGCAATTTGAGCGTTTTACTAAATCTGCTCCCATAGAAGTTGAATTATGAAAACATAAAAGCCCTATAAACCAGCAGCAATTTGTGTAATTTAGTACCCCTAAAGGTTCAGTTGGTTCTCCATAGAATTTGTACAATTAGCGCAGTAACCTTTTTAAGGCAATATTGGTTCATATGACATGTTCATATACCCAGTTCATTCTTAACCCTTTGGGTGCCAGAGGGGTATCCAATGTATTGCAACACAATGCATTGGATACCCCCTCTGGCTCTCAAACAGTTTCAAGGCACTATTAGTTCATATGATGCGCACAAGAAACGTCTGCAGAGATTAGAACAATTTGGAATCTGTGCTGCATCTTCCCATTCGTTGATAATGAGGACCAGATAGAGATCTCCATCCATGTCTTTTCCACATTTGATTTCCGTGTAGTAACCTTCAAAATAAAAAATAAAAAAAAGTGTATAATAAATATTGCTTCTTGCCAAAAAGTATGATAATTTAGACAAAAAAAATAATTAACTAGCAAGTTAAAAAAAAAATCTGCATTATGAAACAACCTTTAGAAGACCTAAATACTCAAAACACAAGTCTATACAAAGGAATGGAATGAACTGCTTATTTGGAGCAATCTGACTTTGCCTGATGAGTAAAACATGCTGAAAACTAAGTGATGCTTCATTCAAAATTTAATACAGCTGAAACTTTTTTTTATTATTATTTACTACAGTGATCACCAGAAGGTGCCATTACTTTTTACATTCTATGGAAAGCTACAGACCAATATTTAAGCTCTCTAATGAGGTTCATAGAAAAAAGTTTCCTCTGGACACCTGTCTCATTTATTTGTTCCTTAACCCCTTAACGAACCTTGACGGTCATGGCACATCATGGGTTGTTTTGCGTTAAGGACCCATGACATGCCAGGACCGTCATGGAATTCCAGGCTCCCCATGCGGCTGCACGCCGTTTGGGCAGCCCGAAACGGGATGCAAAAAAAAATAAAAATTAAAAATGGTCCGTAGTCCATAATTGCCGGCCACGTGCGCGTGGCCGGTCCTTAAGGGGTTAAAAATGTTAAAGTAAGACATCATTCAGAACTCTATGGTTTGATCTGTAATAACTTTTGAATACAGAACCTCTCAATAGTGATAGTACCCTTGTTTTATTCAGAAAGAGAAACCCTGCAATGTATATTTTTTCAATATTAAGCATTACTGTCCCTTTCAGTCAATGGGAATTTTTTTTTTCCATTTAAGGTAAAATGTGTTTGCTAGAAATTTGCTAATTTTGTATTTTCTGTATATGGCTCTGTGGGAGGGATGTACAATACATTCTCTTAACCCTTTGCAATGCATTCCGTACCACTCTGGCACTCAAAGGGTTAATGGTATGTCTTTAAATTGCCGCTAAAATTCACAAGTGGCGATAGCAACAGGTCAGAAGTAAAGCCATGTTTATAATCTACATGGCTAACTGACAAATTTTATATATAACATAAATCAGCAGTCTCTGGACTTTTCAATGAATCAGATGAAGTTAATTTGTTGTGCTTAAAGGGATAGTAATGTTTCATAATAAAAGCAGCTGTAATTAATCATCATAGTGTTTGGGCCTTGGAGAATGTTATTTCAATTCTGTCAGAGTTGTAGTTCAAGAGTAATTGAATGATAAAGTATCCCCCTCCCGCCCCTTTTACTGATGTAACACTGTTCAACTTAGAACATCTGGGAGGTGCCCAGGTAGATTGCAGAGAGGGACAATCTTCAATTAAGATAAGGGAAAAAGCTGAAAAACCTGTCAAGGGGGGCAGGGTTTTCATTGTTCTCATAGGAAGAAGATTGTCCCCTGCTGTTATCTGTCTGGTCAAGCAACCAGCTTCCACATCTGAGGGGAGGCAGCTTACACTAGGTAAAAGGGTCGGGAGGGGGATACTTTATCATTCAATTACTTTTGAACTACAACTCTGACAGTACTGAAATAACACTCTCTATGGCTCAAATACTATGAAGATTAATTGGAGCTGCTGTTTTTGTGAAACATTATTATACCTTTAACATTTTAGTCCTCTCTTGGGATCTTTATCAAGACGGTTCACAGAGAGCTGATTTTTAATTATTTCTTCTGTCTCCCAGGCCTGATCTCTTATTGTCCTGAGCGCATCCCTCCAACCTACTAAATTATACACTGTTTTTATCGCAGATAGCTAGTTTATTTATACACATATGTTGCAACACATTCCTTATTTGGTTTCTATGCCACTTTACAAAAAAGATGACCTGACTGTCATCAGTCCTTCCTGGTAAAATACTTTGATATTATTATATGCGCTTAAGTCGCTATGAGGCAATTTCACAGACACTTTCTTTATTACACAGATTTTATATATTCCCACCACCCCAATAAATCATACAAAAACCCAGGAAGTAGCGTACACCAATACAACAGTAGAGAAAAACACAGGAATAGAGAAAAACAATGAAACAAGCCAAAAAAACATCTATAGTTATTTTTTGAGGAAGCAAACCCAGACTTCACTAGTGGAAAACAAAGGTTTATTTTGCAGATGTCCTATTCAGTTTGCCAAACCATCTAAGCTGTTGAACACCACAGATATTTTCCATGGGATAATACTAAGCCAATCAGCTGCAGGCATTTGTGGTTAGGTCCATAGCTACCAAGCCTTCACAAATCTTAAAATCAAGAAACAATGGAAAATAAGTGATTATTTGAAATATATTTAACCCCTTGAAGACCAGAAGGGTGTGCAACACATTGCTTTACACAGCATTATGTACCCCCCTGTTTTTTTTAAAAAAAAGAGGTAACTATAGCAGCCTCATATGGGAACAGCAAACGAGGAGACCTATTATAACTATTTATGCTGTAATCAGACAGGCCCCCCACATTAGATTGCTGGCTGTGTTTTAATTAAGTGCGGTTCTCTAAGGTATATAGCTGGGATCAGGTCGAAACAGGCTAAAGAAAACGCTACTAAACTTCTCGAAAAAAGGTTTTAAAATTGTATGTTCTAAAATGGATAGACCAGTACCCGCCACTAAATGTACATTATGGGGTATTTATCAATGCCCATGGAAGAGGGTTTCCTTGAGTATTAGCATACTTGGGAACTCGCCAGATCTGCCACGGAGACTCCGTTTTTTGCAGTGAATTACCGGGTCTCCTGGGACAGAACCTAATTCTGTGAGATACTTTTGAAATGTTGCCCATGTCTCCTCCTTCCCACCCTGTTCCTCCCACTTCCTGCCTACTTTTCCTCCTTCCCACCTTGTTCCTCCCACTTTCTGCCCACTTCTCCTCCTTCCCACCCTGTTCTGCCCACTTCCTGCCTACGTTATGACACAAGTCTGTTAAGTCCTGTCCCCACTCATGATTAAGCCCCACCCCTTTGTGGTGAATCACGTCATTTATATCCCCCAGTCGCACCACATGAGTGCTCTCCGGGGACTCAAGAAGACAAAGTTCCCAAGTATGAGTATTAGCCATTTGCCAATTCTTCAATAGCTGGATAGTATCTTGCCCTCGCACATTCATCAATAAGCAAGTTCCATACAGATTTAACAATTCCATCTGCCACCTTCAGGCTACAGAAATACATGGGGGCAGACATGAGGATGCACATTGAATGAGAGGCTGATGTGCTAAGAAAATGGGGAAATTCTGGAGCAAACCAAATGCACTGTGTGAAGAAACAGGAGGTTAAACGTTCATGTCCCTGTGATATATGAGGACTGTGGGATTACATGAACATTACAGCTATACCTCTGCTATGGACTTTTCCTATCTCAAGTCCTTTGAACTCAACATCTCCATCTATTGGTTGAACCTTGCATTGCAGCATTGTTCGGTGCACTGCCCTGTATTGGTTGGTGACATACATTGCAGCATTGCTGTGTCCCATGCGAGTATGCAAATATGTCACTGTTACATTTTGGTACCTCCAGTTTTTCTTCCATGCTTTAATTATATCCCCCCATCCTACATACCAAAATTGTGATACTCTGTTATATTGGTTGTATGTTTTGTCTTCTGTGTATTGTGATTTTGTTATATTCCTGTCGTCCCAAGTTAAATGTATGCTGTGAAAGACCTGGTATTCAATTTCAAGAAACTTAAATGTGTGTGTTTCTACTCCTGAAGCAGATGTCTATGCTCTGTTATTGGGAGCGTAGCCAAAAGTGCCTTGTTAAAGGCGGTGTTATTTTACTAGAGCAGAGGGGCTAGTTCGTGCCTGGAGGAGGCATCCATGTGGCAGAGGGGACTGAACCTGTTCCCCAGAATGAGGCAGCTGGGTTAGTGCCTGCCCAGCAGAGACTTTGCAGCAGAGGGGAAGATACCTGCTCTGCAGTGACCTGTTCCAGTGGATAGAAGTGTGAGTCCCTACCCAGGTCACTGCTCTCCGTTGGGCTGGCTGCACCTGGAGGTCTTCCAATCCGGTTGACCACTCCTCCTCTGGGTGGTGCAGCTAGATGCAGTGGCAAACGGCCCAGGTCTGTCCAGTAGTCCTCTGAGGCTGGTCCGGTGTAAATGACCTGGTAGGTACCCCCCTAACGCTACAGGGACGGGTGCCTGCGCGGGGCCCTCACACACCATAGTTAAATAAAAATCCACCAAATTCCTGTTGATATAAATGTGGCTTTTAAACCCTAGAATGTTTACAAAGAAATGCATTGAGGACCTATCTAACTTTCAAGGGAATAAAAGCCACATTTAAATCACTGAGCCATTTCTCTATGGTGTAGCTGGTTTGCCTCAGAATTGCACCACTTTATTTAGTACAGCAGCCTCAGATTTCAGAATTTCCCATTATATTTTCTGACTCGCTTCCCACAAGGCAGGGAAAAAATTTCCTTTGATTTAAATGGATAGTAATGTTTCACAATAAAAGCAGCTCCAATTAATCTTCATAGTATTTGGGCCATGGAGAGTGTTATTTCAGTACTGTCAGAGTTGTAGTTCAAGAGTAATTTTACTGATGTAACACTGCTCACCTCAGAGCAGCAGGATGTGTCCAGGTGAATTGTAGAGAGGGACAATCTTCAATTAACATAAGGGAAAAACCTGTCAATGGGAACAGGGTTTTCATTGTTCTCACAATAACAAGATTGTCCCTTGCTGTGAGCTGTCTGGTCTGTGGACCAGGGGAGGGAGGGGGATACTTTATCATTCAGTTACTCTTGAACTACAATGCTCTATGGCTCAAATACTATGAAGATTAATTGGAGGTGCTGTTTTTGTGAAACATTACTATCCCTTTAAGGACCCATAAATGTTAACCTATATTTGGGGTTCTCAATTTACAGTTACTCTGGGCCTCTGGGGTTCTTAAAACTGCCCTGGTACCCCATCAGTGATCATGGTGAACATCAGTGTGTGGTGACATTTCACATGGAAGGAAGGATATGAGGGAAGGTGTTGTGAGGTCATAGGCCTGTACCCAATACAAATGAAGGAGGACAGGGTCAGAATGTAGGCATAAAAGCACAAGCTCTCTCTGTGTTCCTGTTCTTTTCCCGCTGTTGGTGGTCCACTTTCCTTCCCTCCTGTGTGCACGCCCTTCCCCCCTTTAAGGCCTACCTTTACCCCTCTGTGTGTTGTCCTGTGGCTGGGATCCCCCAAGTGTTCTGGATTTACTTTTAAAATATCGCATTTTTAACAACACGCGGCTTGAAGCAGCATTAAGTAGGTCGCCATGTTGAAAAGGGCGACACGATAATCTTGCCCTGCATATAAAAGTGAGATTCTCATGTCACTTCTTTTAACAGAGCTCTTGCCTGTGGGATTGGGTTGAAAAAAAAAGTATAAATCAAGCATTATACTATACTAACAAAAAGTATAATCGAGCATTGTATTATACACTAGTGAAAACGCCTGTGTACACGGGCCAAGGTCTGTGAGATGTTAACCCTTTGAGTGCTGGAGGGGTACGCAACGCATTGCTTTACAATGCGTTGCGTACCCCTCCGGCACTCAAATGGTTAAAAGGCTGATTCCTCCTCTGCTTACTGTCGTCACTCACACAATGCGCTATAGAGACTTCCCGAACCCACAGAATGCTCCCCACACAGAACTCCCAGCATTCTGAGCGTTTGAACAGTCTCTACTGCTCATGAAGGCTTCTGACAAACA
The DNA here is from genome assembly GCA_037306005.1 of Rhinophrynus dorsalis. NCBI lineage: Eukaryota > Metazoa > Chordata > Amphibia > Anura > Rhinophrynidae > Rhinophrynus > Rhinophrynus dorsalis. The sequence goes on from CM074727.1 coordinate 141,585,789, forward strand.
TCCTAGCAAATTATTATATAGGATAAGGCACTGCCTTTCCTGTCATTGATTAAAAGTAAAGCTGCCAGATAAAAAATATGCATATTAACCCTTTTGGCACAGAAAGGGTTATTATCTGGCAGCCTTACTTTTAATCAATGACACACACAAAGGCACACATCTATCATTAGTAAATACCTCTATGGAGAACCAAGTTTCAAAACATTTTGCAAAGCTAAAGCAGTTTATTATTCCAAGAAAGGCAGTGGACACCATGCGCAATTATACTTTTTCTTTTTTTTTTTCTTTTCCTACCAACCCGGCAGGTGAGAGTGCTGTTAAAAGACTCAACATAAGAATCTTATACTCATATGCAAGGTGAGATTCTCATGTTACACTTTCAACACAAGACCTACTTAATGCGGCTTCAAGCCATGCAATGTTAAAAATTAGTGTTGAGCGAGCATGCTCGGCCGATGCTCGGATCGGCTCGAGCATCGCTCTGCTCGGCCGATGCTCGGATCGGCTCGAGCATCGCTCTGCTCGGCACATGGCGGTACTCGTACGAGTACCGCATGTGCTCCCCCGCCATGTTTGGGCCTCCTCCCCGCACGTTTCGCGGCTGCTGCGCAGCCAATAAACGTGCAGGGAGGCTCTGACATCAGTGTAATGCCAGCAGCCATGTTGGCTGCTGGCATTACACTGATTGGCTGGCCAGAACCCGTGGTCGGGTGCTGTATAGCACCTGACCAGCGAGTTCGGCTCAGTCTTAGCCAGGGAGAGATGAGGATAGGAAGGGAAAGTCAGTGTAGGGAGAAGAAAAGTGTTGTTGAACAAAAAAAAAGACCCAAAAGTCCTTTTTAGGACTACTGTGTGTGGGGGCAGCAGTTTATTTTGTGTGGGGGGAAAAAAAAAACAAAAAAAAAAAACCATATATTCTGTTTAGTGTGCAAAGTTGCAGATTAGAGCACATTCTGTTTAGTGTGCAAAGTTGCAGATTAGAGCACATTCTGTTCAGTGTGCAAAGTTTCAGATTAGCAGCACATTCTTTTTAGTGTGCAAAGTTGCAGATTAGAGCACATTCTGTTTAGTGTGCAAAGTTGCAGATTAGAGCACATTCTGTTTAGTGTGCAAAGTTGCAGATTAGAGCACATTCTGTTAAGTCTTCAAACTGTAAAATATCAAAGTCACATATTCCATTCAGTGTGCGTCGCCGCAGTTTAGCAGCACATTCTGTGTACTGTGCACAGTTGCAGAATAGGAAAAAATACTGTTAAGTCTTCAAACTGTAAAATATCAAAGTCACATATTCCATTCAGTGTGCGTCGCCGCAGTTTAGCAGCATATTCTGTGTACTGTGCACAGTTGCAGAATAGGAAAAAATACTGTTAAGTCTTCAAACTGTAAAATATCAAAGTCACATATTCCATTCAGTGTGCTTCGCCGCAGTTTAGCAGCATATTCTGTGTACTGTGCACAGTTGCAGAATAGGAAAAAATACTGTTAAGTCTTCAAACTGTAAAATATCAAAGTCACATATTCCATTCAGTGTGCTTCGCCGCAGTTTAGCAGCACATTCTGTGTACTGTGCACAGTTGCAGAATAGGAAAAAATACTGTTAAGTCTTCAAACTGTAAAATATCAAAGTCACATATTCCATTCAGTGTGCTTCGCCGCAGTTTAGCAGCACATTCTGTGTACTGTGCACAGTTGCAGAATAGGAAAAAATACTGTTAAGTCTTCAAACTGTAAAATATCAAAGTCACATATTCCATTCAGTGTGCTTCGCCGCAGTTTAGCAGCACATTCTGTGTACTGTGCACAGTTGCAGAATAGGAAAAAATACTGTTAAGTCTTCAAACTGTAAAATATCAAAGTCACATATTCCATTCAGTGTGCTTCGCCGCAGTTTAGCAGCATATTCTGTGTACTGTGCACAGTTGCAGAATAGGAAAAAATACTGTTAAGTCTTCAAACTGTAAAATATCAAAGTCACATATTCCATTCAGTGTGCTTCGCCGCAGTTTAGCAGCACATTCTGTGTACTGTGCACAGTTGCAGAATAGGAAAAAATACTGTTAAGTCTTCAAACTGTAAAATATCAAAGTCACATATTCCATTCAGTGTGCTTCGCCGCAGTTTAGCAGCACATTCTGTGTACTGTGCACAGTTGCAGAATAGGAAAAAATACTGTTAAGTCTTCAAACTGTAAAATATCAAAGTCACATATTCCATTCAGTGTGCTTCGCCGCAGTTTAGCAGCATATTCTGTGTACTGTGCACAGTTGCAGAATAGGAAAAAATACTGTTAAGTCTTCAAACTGTAAAATATCAAAGTCACACATTCCATTCAGTGTGCGTCACCGCAGTTTAGCAGCATATTCTGTGTACTGTGCACAGTTGCAGATTTGCAGCACATATTCCGTGTAATATGAAGAAGGCGGGTAAAAAGGGACGGGGAAGTGGACGTGATCCTGATAGTTCAGGGCGCGGGTCAGGACGCGTAGAAACTGTGCCTGGTGCCAGAGCACAAGAAAGAAAGACATCCACCATACCTAGCTTCATGTCTCATTTTACAGGGCGTCGCAGGACATCACTCTCGAGGTCCGACCACTGCGAACAGGTGGTCGGTTGGATGTCAGCTGATACTGCTTCCAGTTGGTTTGGCACCACCCTGTCTTCCACCAAGTCCACTCTCAGTAGCCAAGAGTCTGGTCAACATAATCCTCACTCTGATCATCCTTCCTCCCACCATAGAGGGTCTGGTCAAAGAAGTGATCCCACACTGGGATATAGTGAGGAGCTCGTCTCATCACCAATCCTTCATTTGACCCTCTCTCCAAGCACGCTTGCAGAGGAACATGACATCTTGTGCCCTGATTCACAACCTCTAGAGGGTACCCAATCACAAGAAGATGACAGATGTGAACGGCATTTAAGGTCAAAGGAAGTAGTGGATGATGATGATGATGAGACACAGTTGCCATTAAATCAACCACTATTACTGTCTCAAGACCTTGATGAGGAGGATGATATACAGTTGTCAATGACTGAGTATGTGGTGGGATCAAGACATGAGGAGGATGATCAGAGTGAGGAAGTGGAGGAGGACTTGGTGGACGATGAGGTGACTGACCCCACCTGGGAAGGTGGAGAGCCGAGCGATGACAGCAGTCCTGAGGGTGAGCCATCTGCAGCACCGCAACAGGCTGGAAGAGGCAGTGGTGTGGCTACAGAAAGAAGGCGGACCGCACCAAACCGGCCCGCAAATGTTCCACGGAGCACCCCCTTGTGTAAATCTACCTTGCCAAGGGGTAGGTGTTCCGCGGTATGGCGTTTTTTTAAGGAAAGTGCGGACGACAAAAGAATTGTAGTTTGCAACCTGTGCCACACCAGAATGAGTCGAGGCATGAACACTAGAAACCTCACCACCACCAGCATGATCCGACACATGGCATCCAAGCACCGTAATAAGTGGGAGGAACGCCTGGATCGCCCATCTGTGTCTGCAGGCCACACCACTGCCTCCTCTTCCCCTGTTTTCGGTGCCGGCCAATCGCCTGTCGAAGGCGCAGGCCCGCATACCTCCCGCCCTGCACCTGTACCATCTGAAGCACCATCAGCGACCACATCCACTTCCCTGTCCCAGTGCAGCGTCCAAATGTCGTTACCCCAGGCATTTGAGCGCAAGCGAAAATACCCAGCCACCCACCCACAGGCCATAGCACTAACCTCACACCTTTCCAAATTACTGGCCATCGAAATGCTGCCATTTAGGCTTGTGGAGACTGAGTCCTTCCGCAGCCTGATGGCAGCAGCTGTCCCTCGGTACGCGGTCCCCAGCCGCCACTACTTTTCCCGGTGTGCCATCCCCGCATTACACCACCATGTGTCCCGTAACATCACCCGTGCCCTGACCAACGCAGTTACTGGGAAGGTCCACTTAACGACTGACACATGGACAAGTGCTTGTGGCCAGGGACGCTACATTTCCCTGACGGCACACTGGGTGAATGTCGTGGAGGCTGGGAGCGACTCGGACCCTGGGATGGCACGGGTGCTACCCACGCCGAGGATTGCGGGCCCTACCTCCATCAGGGTTTCCGCCAGCACCTACGTTATTGGCTCCTCCTCCTCCGTTTCCACCTCCGAATTCTCTGCACGCAGCGCCACTCACCCATCAGCCGGTAGCTGGAAGCAGTGTAGCACTGCAGTGGGGAAGCGTCAACAGGCCGTGCTGAAGCTGATCTGCCTTGGGGACAAACAGCACACGGCCTCAGAGCTGTTGCAGGGGATTAGTCACCAGACCGAGCAGTGGCTCTCGCCACTCAACCTGCAACCAGGCATGGTTGTGTGTGATAATGGGCGTAACTTGGTGGCGGCTTTGGAGCTCGGCAACCTCACACACGTACCATGCCTAGCGCATGTATTTAATTTAGTGGTTCAGCGATTTCTAAAAACCTACCCCAATGTGCATGATCTCTTGACCAAGGTGCGCCGCGTGTGTGCACATTTCCGTAAGTCATCAACAGCTTCAGCCGGCCTGTTGAAGCTGCAGCAGCGCTTACAATTGCCAGCTCACCGGCTGCTGTGTGACGTGAGCACGCGCTGGAACTCCACCTTCCACATGTTGGCCCGGCTTTGTGAGCAGCAGAGGGCAGTAGTGGAGTACCAGCTGTTACACGGTCGTCGCCTCTCCGTTCAACTTCCTCTAATCAGAAGTGAGGAGTGGGAATGGATGTCAGACCTCTGTGAGGTTTTACGCAATTTTGAGGAATCGACACAGATGGTGAGCGGCGATAACGCTATTATCAGTGTAACCATCCCACTTCTGTGTCTACTGAAACGCTCGCTGCTCACAATTAAAACCGACGCTTTGCATGTGGAAGAGGTGGAAATGCGGGAGGAAGAGCTTACACAAGGTGATAGCCAGAGCACCCTCACTTCGTCTTCTCAGCGACAATTGGAGGAGGCGGAGGAGGAGGAGGAGGAAGACACGGTTGCCTCCGCTACAGAGGGTAGCCATGGAACTTTAGTTCCATCTCTTCAGCGTGGGTGGGCAGAAGAGGAGGAAGAGGATGAGGAGATTGAGAGTCATCCTCCTGGTGAGGACAGCGAAATCTTGCCTGTTGGTACTCTGGCACACATGGCTGACTTTATGTTAGGCTGCCTTTCCCGTGACCCACGCGTTATACGCATTTTAGACAACACGGATTACTGGGTGTTCACCCTTCTGGACCCCCGCTACAAAGAGAATTTCTCATCTCTCATTCCTCCGGTGGAGAGGACAAGCAAAATGGTGCAATACCAGAAGGTTCTTGTTGAAAAATTGCTCCAAAATTTTCCATCTGACAACGCTGGCGGCAGAGTACGTGCTACCTTGGCCAACCGAGAAGGGGAGAAAAGGGGAGCACACAGCAGTTCCGACAAAGGCAGGGCAACACTCTCCAAGGCGTGGGACACCTTCATGACACCCCGCCAGCACCCTCACCCTGATGCGCAGCCTAATGTCACAAGGAGGGAAAAGTTTTGGAAGATGGTGAAGGAGTACGTAGCAGACCGTGTCAGCGTCCTCAATGATCCCTCTGTGCCTTACAACTACTGGGTGTCCAAGCTGGACACGTGGTATGAACTGGCACTCTACGCCTTGGAGGTGCTGGCCTGCCCTGCCGCCAGCGTTCTGTCTGAGCGGGTATTTAGTGCTGCTGGTGGCATCATAACAGATAAGCGTATCCGCCTTTCCACCGACAATGCTGATAGGTTGACACTTATAAAAATGAACAAGGCCTGGATTTCCCCTGACTTCTCCACTCCACTGGAGGAAAGCCCCGGGGGAACATAAACTCACTTTATATATGTTATTTACAATGATGGGAATACTCTGTATTCCCATTTACCCCTTCCACCCAAAAAACGGGTATATGGTTGACTCTTAATCTTCTCATCCTCCTCCTCCTCTTCCATATGCCCTGTGATATAATTTTTATATAGGGCCAGCTCACCAGCACGCCCTGTGATATAATTTTTATATAGGGCCAGCTCACCAGCGGGCCCTGTTTGACAATTTTTGTATAGGTCAGCTCACCAGCGGGCCTTCTCATATAATGTTTTATTGGGTCAGCTCTCTAGCGGGCCCTCTCATATAATGTTTTATAGCGTCAGCTCACTAGCGGGCCTTCGCATATAATGTTTAGGATGGTCAGCTCCGCAGCAGACCCTCACCCATAATGTTTTGGATGGTCGGCTCAGCGCACGTTTCCCTCTTAATCATGGCCCCAGTTCAGAAAAATCGAGGAAATTTTTGGGAGAATTTGTCTTTGCGCACGTTTCCCTCTTAATCATGGCCTCAGTTCAGAAAAATCAAGAAAATTTTTTGGAGAATTTGCCTCTGCGTACGTTTCCCTCTTAATCATGGCCTCAGTTCAGAAAAATCGAGGAAATTTTTGGGAGAATTTGTAGATGATATACAGCAAATACTGTTTGGTAACAATTTTTCGCCTAAAGTCGTTTTTATCTGCCTTTTTGTGTGTTTTACGGTCAGTCTGTAAAAATGGCGTACTACGGGCGAAAGATCGTTCCCAGCAGCGATGTTGGAGTCCAAGATGCATCCAGACATCCTCCCTATGCTGTCCCTGAACCATTTCTGTGGTGTTTCCATAATTTTCTGCCCTTTTCCTATGGACCAGGCACCCTCCCCTCATCAGAGCAGGGGGTGCCTGGTGTAATGCTCGAGTCCTCCCATTGACTTCAATGGGGCTCGGGTGCTCGGCCGAGCACTCGAGCCTCTGGGGGTGCTCGGTCAGAGCACCCGAACACCCGAGCATTGGGGTGCTCGCTCATCACTATTAAAAATGCGATAATTTAAAAGGATACCAGTGTACTGAACCTTGTAATATCAGATAAAAGGGGTGAAGTGTGGTACCATGTTAACCATAGCAGGATAAAAATGGGAAATTTTCTGCCTGGTGTAGTTAAAGAGGGATTGCATCCTGGACTTGATATCTGCTGTGTTTCTGTCTCTTAATAAACACTGGCTAAAGTAGACAAACCATTCAAAACGGTGTTGTTATATAGAGGTATATGACTTCAGATACCACACAGTGTATGCTACTCTTACCACCCTTGATGATTCCCAGCCATTGGTTACAAAATACTCAGTTACTCTAATAATGTGTCATTACAGTATTGTGGTACCCAACGTTCCCCTGTCTAGCACCACCATATGAGCATCTGCTGAATCACCCTTTTCCCCTTCAGCCCAATCAAAAGTCTTCTATTTAAATGTCAGTTCTGTTAACCCCTTCCCAACAATTGACTTACCAGGTACGTCCCGCAAAAACTGTCACTTAGTGACAGAGGACGTACCTGGTAAGTCACGGAAGTCCGGGTCTCCGTGCGGCTGCATGCCGTTCGGAGACTCCGGAATCTTTAAAAAAAAATATATATATATGTTAGCCGGGCGTTAAGATGACAGCCGCGTACACACGCGGCTGTGACTAAGGGGTTAAAGAATTAACACATCCTAATAGTAACCCCTACTTACCATACTATTGTCATAAAATCCTAATAGCCCAAATAATTCTGCCCTTGATCCTTTGTTTACGAGAAAAAAATCTTCAGTCAGTCTTGGATGTCATGTCCATGGAGGAGGACATGACAGTTTCTAGTAGGACTGCAGGACACAAAAGCCATCCACTGCACATTGTAATCTTAACCAATTAAGGACTAGATAGGTGAGCAATGTATTTCGTCAAAATGTGTTACACACTGCTCTGGTACTTAAAAGATTAAGTAGGCTCATGGTCTCCTCCACCGACATGACATGCAGAACTGATTAACATACCTGGTAACTTTCTTGTCACCATCCCCTGGACTACCAAGAAGGACTGGTGATAGGAGTGTCCAAATGATGCACTTTGCATCATATATGGGTGTGGCTTAATCAATATAATGGGATTAGGTTGAGGGACTACAGGGATGAACATGGATTAGAGGAGGAGTGGGCAGAGTCTTCTTCAGTTTGGGGGGGGGGGGAAACGGGCAACATCTGTGATGTCTGCCTCCATAACAAGACATGACATCCCGGACTGGATGAAGAAGTTATCTCTTGAACAAAGCCACAAGGGCATAGGGGTCATTAGGATTTTCTGGCCATAGTGAGGTAAGAGGAAAGTTATCATTAGGAGGGGTTAACTGTAACGGAAGCTGAGAAGGAACCGCGTCGCCTTCCGCCGTCGTTCCCGGGTTTCTCCCTCTCGACGCCGGATGGCGCCGTCAGATGCATCGGTCAAAGTATGGACAATCACTGGAAACAGTCGCAGGATCGCTGGGAGCAGGGAAACACGGGTAGTAGTAGTAGTGAGACCTCTACTCCCAGTCAAAGGATCACTGGAAGATGTCACAGGAACACAAGGATGAGAGGATGGAGTCCACGTCACCACCTGACAGCATACGAAGTTGGGTCACAGGAAGCTGGCAGCAGGCGGTCGACGATTCAGGATACTTGGCGAAGATGGGTATCAGAGTGGACACTTTAGACCATAAGCAATACAAGACTCCAGGACTCCTTGTTCACTCAGAATAAGACTGACTTTATTGTACAAAACCACACATATTTATATAGATCAACTACATTGGAATACATTGGCCAACCAGCTATAATAGGGTGAGGGGCAGAGATAATACAATCCAGCAGCAAATGGTAAGGGCTGACACAATGGGAGCATTCACAGAGGTAATCAACTCACAACATATAATACAAAGGACTGACAACAGAGTTTCAGGTTATACAATAGGTGACTCACAGACTGAGGGGCGTGAATGGATTAACACACAGCAGGGGGTCTCAATACATCTTACAATACACAATACAATGGCTTGAGGGACTGCAATACACATTCAAAGAATTAACTCCTCACTGCCCCTTCCCTTGGAAGCAAGCCAGCAGTCTAACGCAGGGCAGTTTTGTACATTAGCCCCATTCACATAAAGTCTATCAAAAGTCTTTTTTAGTGCACAACCAGGGCAAAATGTCCACAGTCTTTGGATAAATAGTTCTAGGGCCAGACAAGGGTTCAAGTAACGGGTAGGATCCATTACATTTCTCCCCCTTTTTTGTACCAAGCCAGCGGTTGCAGTAGTAAATGCTGGCTTGGGACTCTAGAAGAGCATTACTGCTGTGAGCCGCTTGTCTGGACAGTTCGTCAGTCCGTACGCCTTGGTCCTAGGCCAGAAACACTTGTGGAGCCCCTTATCCTGGGCCAGGGAAACAATAAGCAAGCCCCTTGTCCTGGGCCACGAGAAAATGTGAGCTCCTTGTCCGGGCCTAGAAATAGTAAGCAAGCCCCTTGTCCTGGGCCAGGGGTACAACTTTGGTCCTTGATCCTGGGCCAGGGAAATTGATGCCTTCTGGTCCTGGCGAGCACCAAATTGGGCGGCTTCTCCTGGGCCATGCTCCAGGCAGTGCTGGGGTCAGACCTTCCTGGGTCTGGGGCCAGTGGCTCAGGGTCCTGAGCCAGTCCATACGGTGGATCTCCCTGGGGCAATTGTGTCTCTGGATCCTCAGTGACCTGGGAATCAAAGTGTGGGGAGAGGGGCACATCTCCCCCTTTTAGTTGAGCAAGTGCCCCAGAGGGACAGGAGAGGATGTTCTTCCCACTCTCCTGGGCTGGGGCAGTACTCATAAGGTCTATGGACAAACTGGATGCTTCTACGCTGGGTGAGGGAATCACCCAGTCACTGGGGCAAGTAGAACAACCCCCACGGAGGACGGTGGTCCTACTCCTTGGGGCCAGAGCAACAAAAGGGTCCTTGGTGAGGACCGTGGTCCCACTCACCAAGGTGGGGTTCTCCAGAACAGGGGCAACAACAGACTCCTGGGTGAGGACCGTGGTCCCACTCACCAGGCCAGGGATCTCAGTAAAAGGGGTGACAAATTCTGGGCTGGGGATGAGGACTGTTGTCCCACTCATCCCAGCCAGGGCTTCACATGACCTGGTGCGCTCGCTCCCATGCACCAAGCCAGGGGTTACAAGGGGACTGAAGAGCTCTCTCCTACTCTCCAGCATGGGGGTCTTAGGGCAACACATAGGGTTTCCAGGGCCAGCAGCAGCACTGCAGGGTGGCAGCCTGCTGGATCCCTCTTCTTACTGGCCCCCCACATCAGGGCTATCTCTTGTCTTGGGGAGGAGGGCAAACTCAATCCTCCTTGCAATCTTATTTAGGTACCTGGAGAAGACACTCTTCCCTTTCTCCAGGGCAGTAGTAACAGGGGACGGACTGGGGCTGCTGGTGGGGACCTGCATCTCCTTCACCACAGCAGGGGTATCCCAGGCCCTGGTGAGCTTGTTCCTACTCACCAGGCCAGGGGTCACAGGGGGGCTGATGGGGCACTCTTCTCCACCCATCAGGTCACATAACATATCCTCAGGAGGGCCAGCACAGTGCTCTCTTCCAGTCCGCTGGGGTCCTCCTCTTGTAGGCCATCACACACAAGGCCCTTCTCTTCCTTGAGGGAGACCGCAGTCCCATCCCTCAAGGCGGCATCATCCGTGACCCTGGGGAGCACACACTGCTCCGCTCCCAGGGCATTCTCCAACAAACCGGGGGGCAACATCTTGGGGCTGCTGGGGAGCTCTTCTACACTCACCACAGCAGGGGGGTCCTGGGACTGATGGGCTCTCTCCCACCCACCAGTTGGGGCATACAATTGCTGCTGGTGGGGACCTGCTATCACAGTGCCTGTGATTCCTGTCACTCTCGGTTGTGGATGTCACTGATTTGCTGACTGAGTTTGACCCGCCTCCTGATGACCTTTTTATACCTGGCTATCTCTCTGGTCAAGGGCCCTTTCGTGGTGTTCCTGAGCCAGTAGTGCTTTTGCTGTGTTCCTGTGTTCTGAGTTCCTGTGTACCGATTCGGCTTGCCCTGACTATTCTCCAGTGTTCCTGCCTGTGTATGATTCGGCTTGTCCTGACTACTCTCCAGTGTTCCTGCCTGTGTATGATTCGGCTTGTCCTGACTACTCTCCAGTGTTCCTGCCTGTGTATGACTCGGCTCGTCTGCGGACCACCCTTGGATCCTGACCCGGCTAGTCTGACGTTCCTGCCTGTGTATGACCCGGTCCGGCTGACTTCCTGCTCCGAAGATCGACTTCCAGCTTGTTCCAGTGACCTGCGTTTCAGTTGTCGCCGTCGCAACATTTTCCAGTCCTTGCTGCCCACGAGTGTGCCACTGCCTAGCCTGGTGATTCCTTCGATAGTGCTGTGTCTCGTTCTAGTGCAGAGCTGTGTGTATTCTGTGGGCCTTCCTCTCCTTGCAGAGCCTGACCGTAGCGTTATAGCCTAGAGTAACGTTACAGAGCCTTGAAGTAGCGCTGAAGCCTCGAGTAAACGTGCACTTTAACTCTCGCAGTGCTGCCTCATATTCACTCTCTATATCTCCAGTACAAGCCTTGTTACAAGTGACACTGCTGCTGAGTTGGCCGCTCTCCGTCGGCAACTCTAGTCTTACGTTGCAGAGTGTTCACGAAGCTTGGGCCGTTTGGGCGCTAAAGGCTCTCCGGTGTTGGTTACTGACGAGATCGTATACCCAGAGTGTGGCTGAGAGGTTCAGTGTTGGCTATTCGGTACTAAGCCCGAGGGGGCTAGTGGTTCTGGCTCTAGCATTACTGCATTCGATTACACTTGAGGAGGCTCTTAGCTCTTGCATTGCAGGCCGGTTTCCATATTGCCCTAAGGGGCTATTCGCACTTGCACATACTAAGCAGTTCTTGTAGCTACGCCCGTGGGGGCTAAGTTGTTACCCATTCTGCTTATCATTTACCACCTAGGCAAGGCAGCTCGTTCCTCTGTTCCTGATGAACTTCATCTGTACAGCGCAGCCTATTTAACATCAAGGGCGTGTCAAACTTCCACATCTGAGACTGAGCATAATTTGGACTTTAACCCCTTTGGGGCCTATACCATCCTAGGGCATACTGTCTTGTATTTATGTCCATAATACTGTTTTCCTGGTATTCTCTCAGTTTACATTATCTGTATATTACCTACCGCCTCTAGCGGGCGTGAGTGTCATTATTCACTTTAATAAAGTGTGTTTTATTTTCACTTATTGGTCTGAGTGTCATAAAAACCGTAACAGTACGAAAGGGCCATGACCTCAGACGGTAAGGGTGAAAGTAATCCTCTGAACATCCACTGGAGAATGGATGTCCAAGAGCAGCGCCTGGACCAATTGGCACTGGCTCTACAAACGTTGCTTGAACGTACAGTACATTTGGACAAGTCTGGTCCAAATCCGGTGGTCCCCCCAGTCGTGACACCGGAGAATCCCTCGGTACCCATTAGTACTAACACAAGAGGGTTATCGGCAGCAGTACCGTTACCCCTAAGATATGATGGCGAACCCTCCTTATGCAGAGGTTTCATTAACCAGTTGGAGATATTTTTGGAATTGGCACCTCAGGCATTTCCTAACGACCGTAGCAAGGTCGGCTTTATGATATCTCTGTTGACGGGCAAAGCTTTGGCATGGGCAAATCCGATATGGGAGAGTGCCAGACCCTGCACACTGAACTTTAGAGAATTTGTGGCGAAGTTCAGACGTGTGTTTGAGGTTCCTGGTAGGTCTGCCTTTGCTGCCAAAAGGCTGATGGAAATTCAGCAGGGCGAACGCACTCTGGGCGAATACGCTATTGAATTCCGGACCTTGGCAGCAGAGGTTGGCTGGAACGATGAGGCCTTACTTGCTGCTTTTTCTCAGGGCCTGGCTGAACAGATCAAGGACGAGATAGCAGCTCGAGATGTACCCAGCGAGCTGGACGAGTACATTGACTATGTCATGCTAATAGATTCTCGCATCCGGGAGAGACGCTTGGCTAAAAGGACCAAAGCAAAGAGTTATGGTCAGAACCAGTTCCTTAACCCACCCACTCCACCCGTGCTGCTTGAGCAGACAGCTGATGGCATTGAACCTATGCAATTAGGTTTTACTAGGCTCACGAAAGAGCAGAAGCTGTATCGTAGAAGGCAAGGCTTATGCCTATATTGTGGCAAACCAGGTCATATATTACGCAATTGTCCTGTAAGGCCGGGAAACGAACGCACCTAGGGTACCTTGGGGGACAGGCCCTAGGTGGTGTTGAACAGTCCCTAGAGACTTGCACCTCTAAACCCACCATCCAGGTGGCTTTTGCCTGGACTGACAAGGTCATAGAAGTCTTAGCATTGGTGGACTCCGGGGCAGCCGGATACTTCATGGATCAGTCCTTTGCTGAGTTGCAAGGCATTCCGTTATGTAAAAAGGACTCTCCTGTGGCTATAGAGGCCATTGATGGCAGACCCCTGGATCCTGCTTTCATTACATTCGAGACTATCCCAGTGTCTATGACTGTGGGGGCTTGTCACAGGGAGCAGATACAATTTCAGATCATTCGGTCCCCACATCATTCAGTTATTTTGGGGTTCCCGTGGTTGCAGACACACAATCCCCAATTTGACTGGCAAAGGTGTGAAGTTAACTCTTGGTCGGAGTATTGTAACAAGAATTGTCTTTCTCTCCCTATTAAGATTATGTGTACCTCTCCAGCTGTGCCAACAGAATATGGACAATTCAGTGACGTGTTTAGCAAAGGAGAGGCCAGCGCATTGCCTGACCATAGGCCATATGATTGCGCCATTGATTTGTCTCCAGGGGCCGTGCCTCCTAGGGGGCGTACTTACCCACTGTCCTGTGAGGAAAATAGGGCGATGGAGGAGTATATATCAGATGCCCTGGAGAGGGGTATCATTCGAAAATCTACGTCTCCGGCTGGTGCCGGATTCTTTTTTGTAAAAAAGAAAAGTGGGGAACTCAGGCCTTGCATTGACTACCGTGGGTTGAATAAGCTGATGCCTAAGAACGCCTATCCCATTCCACTTATTACGGAATTATTTGACAGATTAAAGGGCTCTTCGATCTTTACCAAACTTGACTTACGAGCCGCCTATAATCTAGTCAGAATTAAAGAAGGTGACGAGTGGAAAACGGCGTTTAATACCAGGACTGGGCATTATGAATACCTGGTGATGCCATTCGGCCTATGCAATGCGCCTGCAGTATTTCAGGAACTGATTAACGATATTTTACGTGACTTGCTTCAGTCCTGTGTGGTTGTGTATCTAGATGATATACTAATTCATTCTGCTAACCTCGCCCAACACATTAAAGATGTCTCAGAAGTCTTGCTCCGACTTCGCAAACACAAGTTATTCTGTAAATTGGTAAAGTGCGAATTCCATACTTCTCAAGTACCATTCCTGGGGTTCATTATATCCAAAAATGGCATTGCCATGGATCAGGAGAAGTTGGCTGCAGTTCTGCAATGGCCTCGGCCTAAGGGATTAAAGGCCGTTCAAAGATTCCTAGGTTTTGCGAATTATTATAGGAAGTTCATCAAGAACTTTTCCACAATTGTAAGGCCATTGTCGGACTTGACTCACAAGGGCGCTTCTCCCTCTCAGTGGTCTGAGGCAGCTGAAAACGCATTTCGTACCCTGAAATCTGTCTTTGCATCTGCTCCTGTACTGTCCCACCCTAATCCCTCCCTGCCGTTTACTTTGGAGGTTGACGCTTCAGATGTTGGGGTTGGGGCGGTGCTCTCCCAACGTCCTGTGGGAGGTGGAGCTTTGATGCCGTGTGGGTTCTTTTCTAAGAAATTGTCCAGCGCCCAGAGTCATTACGAGATTGGTGACAGGGAACTGTTGGCCATCATACTGGCACTTAAGGAGTGGCGACATCTCCTGGAGGGCACTCAGACTCCAGTACTAATTCTTACTGACCATAAGAATCTAACCTATCTCTCTGAGGCCAAAAGACTGTCTTCCCGACAGGCCAGGTGGGCGCTGTTTCTGTCCCGGTTCAATTTCTTAGTATCCTATCTCCCTGGTTCTAAGAATATCAAGGTCGATGCGTTGTCACGTCAGTTCGCTTCTGACACTGAGAGGGAGGAAGTCCCGGTACCCATCATTCAGCCAGATCGGATCCTGGCTACTATTCGCACTACTATAACCTCGCCACTGGGGGAGGAGATACTGGCATCACAATCACGGGCACCTCCAGGAACCCCAGTGGGGAAGTGTTTTGTAGAAGAGTCTTTCCGTACCCGTCTCTTGGAGACCTATCACGCCTCTAAAGCAGCTGGGCATATTGGTAGAGACCAATTAGTATGGTCTCTTTCGCAACTATTTTGGTGGCCTACATTGAGAGCTGACTGCGCTGCTTTCACGGCAGCTTGTACCACATGTGCCCGTGCCAAGACCCCTAGACATCTCCCTGTGGGCTTATTACAACCTGTGCCTAACGGAGACCGTCCATGGTCTCATATATCCATTGACTTTCTGGGAGAATTACCGGCATCTAGAGGTTACAAGTTCATTCTTATGGTGGTCGACAGATTCTCTAAGATGGCACATTTTGTGCCTCTGATTGGCCTTCCATCGGCTCAGGAATTGGCGATAGTTTTTGCCAGAGAGGTGTTCCGTCTGCACGGAGTGCCCAGAGTAATTGTCTCAGACCGTGGGAGCCAGTTCGTTTCTAGGTTCTGGAGGGCATTTTGTGGTCAGATGGGCATTCAATTATCATTCTCCTCCGCCTACCATCCCCAGACGAATGGGGCCGCTGAGCGTGCCAATCAGGGACTGGAACAGTTCCTGCGCTGTTTTGTCTCCGATCATCATGATAATTGGGCTGACCTGTTGCCATGGGCAGAGTTTGCCAGGAACTGTGCGGTTAACTCATCGTCCGGGAGCTCCCCATTTTTCGTGAATTATGGTTTCCAGCCTTGTCTGCTCCCGGACTCCTTTCAGGCACAGCAGATCCCTGCTCTAGACGAGCATTTGGCACGACTTCATTCCACTTGGGCACAGGTTCAGAGGTCCCTCAGTCAGTCTTTCAGACGGCAGCAACGGCACGCTAATCGCAGACGCCTTCCAGCGGTCTCATTTCAAGTTGGGGACAGGGTATGGCTGTCATCCAGAAACCTCAACTTACAAGTCCCATCCAATAAACTGGCTCCCCGGTTCATTGGTCCATTTAGGATTATCCGCAAGATTAATCCGGTTTCTTATGCTCTGGAGCTTCCACCCTCTATGCACATTCATAATGTGTTCCATGTCTCTCTTCTGAAACCCTTGGTGTGCAATCGATATACTACTACGCCAGTGATTCCTGGGCCGGTGGACGTCCAGGGCCAAGAGGAATATGAAGTCCAGAGTATTGTTGACTCCAGGAGATTTAGAGGAAAGCTGCAATATTTGGTTCATTGGAAGGGCTATGGTCCTGAGGAACGCTCTTGGATTGATCAGGGGGATCTCCATGCTTCCAGATTAGTACGCAGCTTTCACTCTAAATATCCTTTGAAACCCAAACCTCAGGCTAGGAGAGGGGGTCTTTGAGAGGGGGGTACTATCACAGTGCCTGTGATTCCTGTCACTCTCGGTTGTGGATGTCACTGATTTGCTGACTGAGTTTGACCCGCCTCCTGATGACCTTTTTATACCTGGCTATCTCTCTGGTCAAGGGCCCTTTCGTGGTGTTCCTGAGCCAGTAGTGCTTTTGCTGTGTTCCTGTGTTCTGAGTTCCTGTGTACCGATTCGGCTTGCCCTGACTATTCTCCAGTGTTCCTGCCTGTGTATGATTCGGCTTGTCCTGACTACTCTCCAGTGTTCCTGCCTGTGTATGATTCGGCTTGTCCTGACTACTCTCCAGTGTTCCTGCCTGTGTATGACTCGGCTCGTCTGCGGACCACCCTTGGATCCTGACCCGGCTAGTCTGACGTTCCTGCCTGTGTATGACCCGGTCCGGCTGACTTCCTGCTCCGAAGATCGACTTCCAGCTTGTTCCAGTGACCTGCGTTTCAGTTGTCGCCGTCGCGACATTTTCCAGTCCTTGCTGCCCACGAGTGTGCCACTGCCTAGCCTGGTGATTCCTTCGATAGTGCTGTGTCTCGTTCTAGTGCAGAGCTGTGTGTATTCTGTGGGCCTTCCTCTCCTTGCAGAGCCTGACCGTAGCGTTATAGCCTAGAGTAACGTTACAGAGCCTTGAAGTAGCGCTGAAGCCTCGAGTAAACGTGCACTTTAACTCTCGCAGTGCTGCCTCATATTCACTCTCTATATCTCCAGTACAAGCCTTGTTACAAGTGACACTGCTGCTGAGTTGGCCGCTCTCCGTCGGCAACTCTAGTCTTACGTTGCAGAGTGTTCACGAAGCTTGGGCCGTTTGGGCGCTAAAGGCTCTCCGGTGTTGGTTACTGACGAGATCGTATACCCAGAGTGTGGCTGAGAGGTTCAGTGTTGGCTATTCGGTACTAAGCCCGAGGGGGCTAGTGGTTCTGGCTCTAGCATTACTGCATTCGATTACACTTGAGGAGGCTCTTAGCTCTTGCATTGCAGGCCGGTTTCCATATTGCCCTAAGGGGCTATTCGCACTTGCACATACTAAGCAGTTCTTGTAGCTACGCCCGTGGGGGCTAAGTTGTTACCCATTCTGCTTATCATTTACCACCTAGGCAAGGCAGCTCGTTCCTCTGTTCCTGATGAACTTCATCTGTACAGCGCAGCCTATTTAACATCAAGGGCGTGTCAAACTTCCACATCTGAGACTGAGCATAATTTGGACTTTAACCCCTTTGGGGCCTATACCATCCTAGGGCATACTGTCTTGTATTTATGTCCATAATACTGTTTTCCTGGTATTCTCTCAGTTTACATTATCTGTATATTACCTACCGCCTCTAGCGGGCGTGAGTGTCATTATTCACTTTAATAAAGTGTGTTTTATTTTCACTTATTGGTCTGAGTGTCATAAAAACCGTAACACCTGCGTCTCATCCACCTCAGCTGGGAAGGCAGGGTAAGGGGCAACATGCCTATCAGGGGAGACGTCTGTCCCATCCCCTGATGCAGAGGCATCTTCTTCACTGAGGAGGAACGCATTCCCACTCCTCAGCTCAGGGAAAATACAGTTTTGGGGCAAAGGGGTATCAGGCAGGACCGTTGTCCCACTTCCTGATGCAGGGGCAACAACAGGGGCACTGGTGAGGAACGAATTCCCACTCACCAGTGTGGAGTGAACAGGGGCAGCTCCCTCCAAGTCCTCAGCTTCACTGAGGTCTTCCTCAGAGGAGTAACCCCTCCTCTCTTCATCATCCAAAATTTCCTGAGCTTCTTGGATCCAGCTGAGGTATTGGCGCTCCAAGTTCCATTCATCCTCGGCTAAACTGGTCAGGGTTTCCTCAAGATCTGGAGGAAAATACTTTCCAAACATCGCTTCCCTCTTAGCACGGATCTCCCAATATCTCCTGGCATCCATGCAGCCGAAACGGGCATCCTCATGAAAAGCTGCCCACACAAGTCCCTGGAGCTCCAGCCGCAAGTTGAATGGGAAGAAGTCGACCATAAGCTCGGCATACTACCAGTGTAGGTATTTGGTCAACTCCCAGTACTCATTTTGGATCCGAATTTCCTCTTGCGCACACCAGGCCAGCTGTCTGTTGAATTCCTGCACAATGTCTCCCAGTCGCGTCTGCCACTGGTACCCGATATAATCATACCGCATCTCGAGTACGCCTATGGCCTCCGGTAGTCATGCTTTGCCCGCCATCTCTTAGCTGGTACACCCGATAAACGAAGGAGAAATCCCACCGCTATGCCACCAATGTAACGGAAGCTGAGAAGGGACCGCGTCGCCTTCCGCAGTCGTTCCCGTGTTTCTCCCTCTCGACGCCAGATGGCACCGTCAGATGCACCGGTCAGAGTATGGACAGTCACTGGAAACAGTCGCAGGATCGCTGGGAGCAGGGAAACACAGGTAGTAGTAGTAGTGAGACCTCTACTCCCAGTCAAAGGATCACTTCTTTAATTTATTCATTTTTTAATTTTAAAAAAGTATCAATCTTATCATTAGTTGTCATTTTTATTAATTTCTATGTTGAAACATCCCTGTGTACACTCATCTCCCTTCCATCTACTTCCCTCTCCCTCCAGGTTTTCTGTGATCGTTATGCAGATTATCAAGGAGTAAACACCAATTACACCCTTAACCCCTTAAGGACCGGGAAAATCTGATGTCGTTTTCCCTTAAGGACCGGAGCAATTTTGACTTTTTTGACTATGTCTTTGTTAAACCATATTTTCTCTTTAATTCCTTTTGTGCACCCACATAAATTATATACTGTTTTTTTAAGCACAAGTAGGGCTTTCTTTTGATACCACAATTATATGAATACCTCATTGTTTAATTTGATTGAAATAGAAAAAAAGAGGAAAAAATTTAAAAAAAAACAACATTTTGCTTACATTTTTCTGTCAGGATTTGCATACTATTAGTTAATGAAAAAAAAATACCCCTAAATATATTCATTTGCTTCTCCTGAATATAAGAGTACCCCATATGCCTAGTATTTGAGTCCTTTACTCACATTTACAAGGTAAATATTACAAGATGGCTGCCGTTATTTCCAACTTGTGATTTTTCAACAATTGGCATGTGAGCATCATAGCTTAGCTGACGGTGCCAGAACCAAAAATGTCCCACAAAGGTATATGTTTCTGAAAACTACACAACATAAGGTAAATAATCAGGAGAATTTTGCAGTTTTTCATGCAGCTATTTTTCCAGAAAAAAATTTCAAAATTGTGGTAATATTTTGTTTTTTTGCAGTTTTCACACTTACATTTCAATACTACTGTTGATATCAAGCACATGATAGGTGAAGATTTTTAAAAATGCATTGTTTAGTGTTCAGCTCCTTCTTCTGAGTACGGCAATACCCCATATGCATAGGTTTCTCAAGGTTTGGGAGAGCTACGGGGCCCAAATTGGAACATGCGCGTTTCCAGTTTCACACTTTGAATTTTCACAGCTTGCATCACTGGTGCCATGTCTCATTTGGGGCTGTGTAACAGTGCTCCACTCTAAGATTTCCCCCCAAAAGTATATATTTTTGGAAAGTAGACACCCCAGGCTTTCATTTTATGTATGTTTTCAATTTTTTTACGCAGCCATTTTACCACCAATCGCTCGTAAATCTTGACATAAGTTAAAAAAACAGCGTTTTTCACACTTGCACTTCAATGTTGATGTGAATTTCAAGCACAGGATAGGTGAAGATTTTTAAAAATGCATTGTTTAGTGTTCAGCTCCTTCTTCTGAGTACGGCAATACCCCATATGCATAGGTTTCTCAAGGTTTGGGGGAGCTACGGGGCCCAATGTTGAACAAATATTGACTTTTCACATCTTGGTTAACTGATGCCATTACTCATTTTGGGCTATGTTCCAGTGTTGCACTTTAGAATTTCCCCCCAAAAGTGTATATTTTTGGAATGTAGACACCCCCAGCTTTCATTTTAGGTGTGTTTTCAAATTTTTTACACAGCCATTTTACCACCACTTCCTCGTAAACTTGACGTAAGTAAAAAAACAGCGTTTTTCACACTTTGCCTTCAATGTTGATGTGAATTTCAAGCACAGAATAGGTGAAGATTTTATAAACTGAATTGATAAGTGTTCAGCTCCTTCTTCTGAGTACAGCAATACCCCATATGCATAGCTTTCTCATGGTTTGGGGGAGCTACTGGGGCCAAATTGGAACATGCGCGTTTCCAGGTTCACACTTTGAATCTTCACAGCTTGCGTTACTGGTGCCATGTCTCATTTGGGGCTGTGTAACAGTGCTCTTTTTAAGATTTCCCCCCAAAAGTGTATATTTTTGGAAAGTAGACACCCCAGGCTCTCGTTTTAGGTGTGTTTTCCAATTTTATACACAGCCATTTTACCACCAATCCCTCGTAAACCATGACGTAAGTAAAAAAAAAAAAAACAACAGCATTTTTCCACACTTAGGGTTGGCAGCAGTATACTGGGCTGCATACAAATTGGTTTGGGACACAATTTCACCTAAAATGTCTTCCCCCAAAAACAAATCAAAAAAATGATCATGGGTAAATCCTTCCACATCAATTTGAATCCCTGGGTTGCCTGTGAATTCTGAGATTTGTGGTCATAAATTCATACCCATTCATTAAGATCCGGAGTGGCAGGTGTTGGGGCATTTCTTTGGGCAGGTCTTTGGGCAGATCTTTTGGCAGGTGCTGGGGCAGTTGCCAGGGCAGCTCTTGGGGCAGCACTTGGGGCATTTCTTTAGGCAGGTATTTTGGTAGGTCTTTGGGCAGTTCTTTTGGCAGGTGCTGGGGCAGTTGCCAGAGCAGCTCTTGGGGCAGTGCGTCTTTTCTTGACAGAAGGCCCAGCGTCATCACTAGAGCTGCTCTCACTTTCTGAAAACTGCGCTATGTCAAAATCTGACGCAGTGTCTGTTGCCTCAGAGTCAGACGTCAAAAAGGCATATGCCTCTTCAACGCTGTACCTGCGCTGCATTTTGGCCACTAAAAAAACTTTTTTTTTTTTTCTTACGCTATCCCTAAACCTAAATCTAACCCTAAAACTTACCCTAGCCTACGTATATCCTGAACCTAACTAACCCAAGTGAACTACCTATCTAAAGTGCACTTATTATATATATTTTTTTGGGGGGGTTTGGGTTTTTTTTTTTTTTTTTCTTACGCTATCCCTAAACCTAAATCTAACCCTAAAACTTACCCTAACCTACGTATATCCTGAACCTACCTAACCCAAGTGAACTACCTATCTAAACTGCACTTATTATATATATTTTTTTTTTTTTTTGGGGGGGGGGGGGTTTGGGGTTTTTTGGGTTTTTTTTTTTTCTTACGCTATCCCTAAACCTAAATCTAACCCACGTATATCCTGAACCTACCTAACCCAATTGAACTACCTATCTAAACTGCGCTTATTATATATATTTTTTTTTTTGGGGGGGGGGGGGGGTTGTTTTTTTTTTTTTTTTTTTTTCCCCTAAACCTAAATCTATCCCTAAAACTTTCCCTAACACACGTCTACACTAAACCTACCCAACTACCTACCAAAATACCTAAACTATATTTACTATTTAAAAAAAAAAAAAAAAAAAAAAAAAAGTAAAAAAAATTTAAAATTTTTTTTAAAAATTTTAAAAAAATCTAAAAAAATTCAAGGGGGATGGGGGGTGTACCACAGATCAGAAAACACTGATCTGCAGCAAATTGATCACTCCAAGAGTGATCAGATGGGGGGGACTTATTGATCACTGCAGAACAGTGATCAAAGGGTTAATTTTCTTTATTTAAACTTTTTTTTTCCTTTTTTTTTTTTACAGGTACACTGGAACACCATGTCTCTCTGTCTCTCTCCACCTCAGCAGTATGCAAGGTGGAGGGAGGCAGAGAGATCTGACAGGGACAGTATTTACAAATACTGTCCCTGTCATTCAGGTTTTGCAACATGTGATTCGCTTTTGAAGCGAATCGCATGTTGCAACAATGTTTCTACCGCTTGTTACTAAGTGTCCCGATACCGGGACACTTAGTAACAAGCGGTTTGAACTCTTCCATCGCTCCGTGCGGCCGCGATGGAAGAGTTTACCCATGACGGTGCAGGACCGTCATGGGTCCTTAACGGGTTTGCAACCCATGACGGTCCTGCACCGTCATGGGTCCTTAAGGTGTTAACAACCATCTGATCCGCGGGCGGGTGTCCATTAAGGACCACCATGCATTTTTTTTTCCAGCAATGGATTCCTGGGTCTCCACTCTGCGTGCAGCTGTGCGGCAACCCCCCGGAAATCCACCGTCACCAGTCTTTAAAGGGATAGTAATACTTGCAAATTACTAATCCCCATATTGCACCTTTGTTAAAAAGCAACTTATTGCCACCAGTGTTATCTCTCAAACCCTTATGGTTTGAGAGATGATAGCGCTCAAAGTCCCCCCTTCCTCCCCTTTCCCTGACTGAACACTGACTGCAGGGGAAGCTGTCGTACGACAGTCTTATGTGCATCAGGCGGCTCTGCAGCAGAGCCGAGATCGCTTTTATAAAAAATAATTCTTTAACTGAAATGGTCTTCTACGTGTGCTTGGTTTGCAAGCACATGTAGAAGACCGTTTCAGTGAAAGATTTCTTTTTTATAAAAGAGATCTCGGCAATGCTGCAGAGCCACCTGATGAAAGTAATACCGGATATCCCTGCAGTCAGTGTTCAGTCAGGGAAGGGGGAGGGAGGGGGGAACTTTGAGCGCTATCATCTCTCAAACCATAAGGGTTTGAGAGATGACACTGGGGGCAATAAGTTTCTTTTTAACAAAGGTGCAATATGGGGATTAGTAATTTGCAAGTATTACTATCCCTTTAAGTTGCGGACCTCGATGACGGTCCTGGCACGTTATAGATCATTAACCCCTTAACGTCCAGTGACGTGCCAGGACCGTTGAGGACCAGTGACCGTCCTGGCACGTCACATATGTTTTACTCACAGCGCTCCTGCATGAGCACTGAGTAGTAGCGGGGACTGAAATTGACCGCTCCAATACAGATAGATCACTTTCAGTCTCCCGTTCGGCGTGCTGGCATACGTGATCAGTCACGTGGGCCAACATGTCACAGTTTGCTGGTCCTTAATGGGTTAATGGGATTTGAAAAGAATGTATTAGCAACTGTGTGTGATGCAAGTGAAGGCACAGTCGTATCCCCCACGAGCTCTTAAATTTTGGGCTGTATGTACAAAAGAAAAGTGGAGGAAATTATGGGGCAAACCAATTGTACTATAAGCGAGAACTAAAAATTTCCATTGATATAAATGGGGATTTTAACCGCTTGAATGCTAGAGATGTCTCTAATGCACTACAAAGCAATGGGTTTGAGATCTTACTTAGCATTCAAGGGCTTAAAGCTCCATTTCAATCAATGGCAGCTTTTGGAATTTTTAGTTCTCCCCTGTAGTGCAATTGGTTTACTCTAGAATTCCTCCACTTTTCTTTTGTACATACGGTCCTACTGACTGTGAGTGATTGGTTTGCACACACTGAACCCTCTCTGTTCGAAGATATTAAGGCCAATGAACAAATAAGAGATGGCTCAAGTGAGAAAATCATCTGCTCGAAAAGGGACATATAAACATTGCCACTGATTTCAGTGGAGCTTTTAACCCCTTGACTGCTAGAGATCTCCAACTCATTGGAAAAATCCATTTGAGATAGTAAAGGCTTATTTTTCTTCCTACAGCCACAAAACATTATAGCAGCTACTTCTCTGTGAAGGAGTTGACACAGTCAGTCGATGTGCAGATGAGAATGCGGGTGATATTACCTTTTGTCTCAGCCCTTCTTAAGCATTCTGAAGAAGAAAGATGCTGTTATGGGAACAGTGTCTAATTATCTGAGAAACGGCTTTGAGAGAGGACAGTATCCCCACTATCATACCATGTCAGCTCCCTCACAAAGAAGGAGCTTACGAATAGTAAAGGGTGGGAGTAAAACTTTACAATCTTGAAAACTGCAAACTTTTGAAAGTTCCTGGTACTAGTCACTCTCCAAAATCTTTCCTCATTGTTTCATATAAACTTTATTATACACATTACTACCTTCTTAATGTGGACCTGTTACCTATAGTTTTTGGTACCATTACATGTTTTTATAAAAACCTTGCATAACCTGTGCTTTTTTTTTTTTTTTTCAGTTTTCAAACAGATTAACCCCTTAAGGACCAGAGAGGTGTGCAACTCATTGCTTTGCAATGCGCTGAGCAATCCTTAAAGGGATAGTAATACTTCGTTTTATCTTTATTTTATTTTGTAAGCATTAAAAAAACATGAAGAACCATATAAGTCTTATCTCTCAAACCTTTATGGTTTAAGAGATATTCACAAGCAAAGTTTTCCCCCCTGTTCAGGCAGATCAGAAGGGAGGTGCCCAGGTAGACTGCAGAGAAGGACAATCTTCAATTAAGATAAGGGAAAAAGCTGAAAAACGTGTCAAGGGGGCAGGGCTTTCATTGTTTTCATACAAAGAAAATTGTCCCCTTCTGTTATCTGTCTGGTCATACAACCAGATTCACATCTGAGAAGAGATGGCTTACACTAGGAAAAAGGGGCAGGAGGGGGAAACTTTGATTGTGAATATCTCTTAAACCATAAAGGTTTGAGACATAAGACTTATATCATTCTTCATGTTTTTTTAATGCCTACAAAATAAAATAAAGATAAAACGAAGTATTACTATCCCTTTAAGGTGTTAATAGATTTAGAGATTTTTTATTTAGTAGTTGGAGAATCTAATCTAATCAGTCATTTTCTCTGGTCGGTTAACCTTTTGAGTGCCAGAGAGGTGTTGCAATGTGTTGAATACCTCTCTGGTACTCAAAGAGTTAAAAGCTGGTCAGCTAAAAGCTGCATAATGAATTACTCATATGCCCAGAAAGTCATCTCTATCCAGTTCCTTGGGCTTCTACAACCTATCCGTTTCCACCAGACGGGTGGAGGAAATTCATGGGAGGAATAATCATGTAAATCCTTATAAGATGGAAACTCTCACTGAACAGAGAAGACTTGGAACATTTGTCATTTTTAAAGGGATAATTATGTCTGTAATAAAGCAGATATTTGAGTCTTCTTTATTGTAAATCTAACACATTGAGCTATATTTAAAGGGATAGTATTACTTAAATTTTACTATACCCCATTTTGTAACCCTTAAAAAACTGAATTAAATGAGCCCAGCGGCATCTCTCAAACCTTTATGGTCTGAGAGATATCCACTTTCAAAGTTCCCTCTCCCCTGACGTCAGCGCTCTAGTTGACAGCAGGAGAATCTGGTCCCTGAGCAAGTGGAGGCTCTGCAGCAGAGCTGAGATCGAGTTATGGAAGAAGAAATCCTTCACTGAAATGGTCTTCTTCATGTGCTTGGTTTGCAAGCACACGTAGAAGACCATTTCAGTGAAGGATTTCTTCTTCCATAACGCAATCCCAGCTCTGTTGAAGAGCATCTGCCAGTCCCGGGACAGGATTCCCCTGATGTCAGCTACAGCACTGATGTCAGGGAGGGGGGAAGTTTGAAAGTGGATATCTCTCAGACCATAAAGGTTTGAGAGATGCTGCTGGGCTCATTTAATTCAGTTTTTTAAGGGCTACAAGTTGGGAGATAGTAAAATTTAAGTAATAATATACCTTTAACAACTTACTTTTATGTAGTTCAAAAGATATTAAATGTAGAAAGATCCCCCTCACACCCCGTCTGACCATGTCACCCTGCCTCTCAATCTGGTCCGGATGGATTCAGCGAGGGACAATCTTCAGGAGGCAAAGGAAAATCCTGCCCTCCTTTGTCAAGGGGGGCAGGGTTTTCTTTATACTTACTCACTGAAGTTTGTCCCTCGCTGCATCCATCCTGTCCCGGGACCAGATTGCAGATTCAGTGGGAGATGGCGACCTCCTTAATGTGGACCTGTTACCTATAGTTTTTAGTACCATTACATGTTTTTATAAAAATCTTGCATAACCTGTGCTTTTTGTTTAAAGTTTTCAAACAGATTAACCCCTTAAGTACCAGAGAGTTGTGCAAGTCATTGCTTTGCAACGCTTTCAAAGTTCCCTCTCCCCTGACATCAGCGTTCTAGCTGACAGCAAGGAGAATCCGTTCCCTGAGCAAGTGGAGGCTCTGCAGCAGAGCCGAGATCACATTATACAAGAAGAAATCCTTCACTGAAATGGTCTTCTACGTGTGCTTCCAAACCAAGCACACGTAGAAGACCGTTTCAGTGAAGGATTTCTTCTTCCATAACGCAATCCCAGCTCTGCTGAAGAGCCTCCGCCGGTCCCGGGACAGGATTCCCCTGCTGTCAGCTACAGCACTGATGTCAGGGAGGGAAGCAGTTTGAAAGTGAATATCTCTCAAACCATAAAGGTTTGAAAGATGCAGCTGGGCTCATTTAATTCAGTTTTTTAAGGGCTACAAGTTGGGAGATAGTAAAATTTGTCTGACCAGGTCACCCTGCCTCTCAATCTGGTCCGGACGGATTCAGCGAGGGACAATCTTCAGGAGGCAAAGGAAAATCCTGCCCTCCTTTGTCAAGGGGGGGCAGGGCTTTCCTTATACTTACTCACTGAAGTTTGCCCCTCGCGGCATCCGTCCGGTCCCGGGACCAGATTGCAGATTCGGTGGGAGATGTCCAGAAGGGGCAGAAGGGGGATCTTTCTACATTTAAGATCTATTGAACTACAGAAAAGTAAATTGTGTAAGCTTTAAAACATAGAATTTGGAGGTAGCTAAGAACCATTCGGCCCATCTAGTCTACCCAATTTTCCTACTGTAAAAACCTCAAACTACAGAGAAGACTCTGCGATCTACTTTATTGCAGAAATTTCCCTTCAACTAATAGGAAAACTGTTTTTCAATGTGTTTCAGTTTGATATAAATAAAGAATACAGTAATGCAAGTGAAATTCTGAACTGAAAGTTCATGTGCTTGATACCCACCTTTTAGATGAAAACTGTTTATCAATTTCTTCTAGGGTTTGTCCTTTGGTTTCCGGAATGAAGAGATAAATGAATATTATAGCAGCTAGTCCCATCAAACCGTAAAAGAGGAAAGTCCAGGGTAAACCTATAGAATCTTAAAAAAAAAAAAAAAAAAAAACTCTGATTAGCAGGGCCGGATTTACATCTCAGGAGCCTGTAGGCACAGAAATCTGAAGCGCCCCCACCACTGGCCATCTCCACTGGACACCTCCACAATGCTCCTAATCTCCACACTGCCCCATCATGTTCATATTGCCCTTATCGCCACATTTCCCCATCAGTTCCATATTGCCCCATCAGCTCCAACTTGCCCCCCATCAGCTCTATATTGCCCTCATCAGATCTATATTGCCCTCATCAGCTCCATATTGCCCTCATCAGCTCCATATTGCCCTCACACTACCAGCCATCATCTCCATACTGCCCTCACATTGCCCCACTTCGGCTCCAACTTATCCCCACCGTCTCACTTTGCCTCCCCCTGTTGTCCGTTTCCTACCTCCCTGGCAGGAGAGATCTGTCGTCTGTGCCTCCTTTGGCACAGTCCTGTAAGTGTTGGAGCTCCCGCGCGGTCTCCTGTTCAGGAATGCAGAGCGCTGGGAGATGATGTCATCTCCCAGTGCTCTGCATTCCCTAAAGAGCCGACGAGGGAGTGCAGCACTTACAGGACTGTGCCAAAGGAGGCACAGACCTGTCCTGCCAGGGAGGTAGGAAATAGACAACGGGGAGGGGGCAATGTAAGGGCGACATGGAGTGGGCGCCGGCGCAGCCAGCGAGGTGGCTAGTTTTTATGGCAAATCCGGCCCTGAAGATTAGAACAACCAATCCTGTACACTTTTGATTGACGCTGTAATATGCACATGGATAAAACTGGAGCAATTCTATGGAAAACCAACTTCAAATAAAAGTTCCCATAGACTTAGATAGGATTTCTAACCCCATGAGTGCCAGTGGGGTATCCAATCACAGAGTATAAATGGGTTAAAAAAATCTATAGGAATTTGGGGAATGTCCCACAATCTATTTTTAAATTCAGGGTCACATTTTTGGAATTTGTTTATGAAAATGTGTTAGCATGTGATCACTGCAGCGCAAGTTGGTGGTCACACTGCTCTACACGCATAACACAAAGACAAGTCGCACTTCCATTTACAAGACCAAATCCAGAAGTAAAAACACTGAAATTGCATTATAACAAGTGAATTAAAGGTATAGTAATACTTAAAATGTAAAAAAAAATATGTTGTAGGGTTTATCCCCCTGAGTAAAACAAGAGTACTCCCACTGCTGAGAGGTGTTTTATTCAAAAGTTATTAATTTTCAAAGTTGAATTTTTTAGGTGCAATATCACAGTGGCCTGAAACTGTACAGTGGCGCTGTTGCTACACGATCCTATGGACAACTCCGGTCAGTTGACCATAAATCTCCATAGGATGGTGTAGCAACAGCGCCACTGTACAATTTCAGGCCACTGTGATATTGCACCTAAACTTCGAAAATTAATAACTTTTGAATGAAACACCTTTCAGCAGTGGGAGTACTCCTGTTTTACTCAGGGGGATAAACCCTACAACATATTTTTTTTTACATTTAAGTATTACTATCCCTTTAAAAAGTCACATTGTACCTCCAAAGTCTTCTTGGTCTCTGATCATCAATAAGCGTGGAAGTGAAACGAGTTGCTCGGTGGGATACCACTTTGATACATCTACTGGTTTGCTGCTCTATGATTGTTAGACTCTCCATTAAATGTTATGATGGTCAAGAAGAATTTGGAGGTATGATGTGTCTTTTTACTTCATTTGTTATAATAAAGTTTCAAAGTTTCTACTTCTGGATTTGGTCTTGTAAATGCAAGTGTAATTTGTCTTTGTGCTACACATGTATTCTATTGGGAGTCTATAGAGAAACTCTCTTATTGTACCCAGAGCACAGTTCCATCCTGATGTTAATAGAGATTATATATGTGGTAAGGACATTACATTAAAGGTTGCCACCCAGCCGGTATTTTACAGGCAGGCCGGTAAAAAATTGGCTCCTGTCCAATGTTAAGTCTATGGAGGGAATGCCATGGCCGGTATTTTTTTGAAGAAAAGGTGGCAACCCTAATTATATATAAGATTGCAACCAGGCCTTATTTAATGTGTACAGTCCGACAACCATTAGAAGTAACAGCTGTTGAATTTTGTATTACACACTCCTCTACATACCTGGGAACTTTGTCTTGTGTCCTGTCTATGGTGCCACTGGGCAAGATAAATGATGCCATTCGCATCAAAAATGGGCGGGACTTAATAAAGAATGTCCATAGACTTCCCTGTTGCCTTCCTCTTGGTGCAAGCTGCACCAATGGGAAAATTTTACTTAGTGAACTGGTGTTAGGCAGGCATGGGGCTAAAACATACATTCCAGCACCTGACTGAATGTTCCCATTGCAGCTGATGTAATAAAATAACTAGAGTAAATCTGAAGTAAATCACATTGTATTCTGTGGGAAATGCTAGCAATTAAAGGGTTAAAATCTCCATTTAAATCAGTGATATTTATGATGCAGCTGGTTTGCTCCAGAACTGCACCTCTTCATCTTATTGAATACTAAGGTGTGATATCACACTAAGGTGTGACTAAGGTGTGATAAAGAGGTGATAAAGTTGAGATGACTTCTCCAGTGATACCACTTCTTCAATTCCTATGTTATTCTATGGAGCCTGTGCAATCCAAAGTTGGAGAAATCTGAGTGTATTGGCTCCATAGAATAACATAGGACTATGGAGAAGTCAAGTCATGCTTTATCACCTCTTTATCACACCTTAGTGCATCTCCCCCTTAAAGTCTTATGGACAGAGAAGAGTATCCACCCCTATGCAGTACAATGATGATACACCGCAGTGCACATCATGAAGTAGTGTCACTGGCGTTGGGGGTGGATTCACACATTCACCAAGTTATCTTCTGAACAAAGACACAAGGACAAAAATCATAAGGGCCATTAATATTTTATGACCATAGTAATGTAAATGGGGCATTCATATTAAAAAGTGTCAGTTCTCCTTTAAACACATATGACTTGTTTTGTACTGTTTCTTGGTGGAATACAACTATGGTCCTCTGTAACATTTTTAAACAGACATGTGGCCCTCAGACCGAATTAACTGCCTGTCCCTGCTCTACAGGGAACCAGGCAGGAAAAGCAGAGTTCCAGAGGCTTCACACTAACACACACAACACAATGAGGCTCGTGTACTGGGGAAAGCGGTGCAATTCTAGTGCAAACCATGTGTACCATAAGGGATAAACATTTCAATAATTCTCATTCCTTTAAATGGGGCTTTTAAACTCTTGAATGCTTGAGAGGTCTCAGTGCATTGCAATGCACTGGAGACCCCTCTAGCATTCAAGGGGTTAAAAGCCCCATGTAACTTTCAATTTGCCCCCTACAGTGCAGTTGGTTTGCCCCAGGATTGCGCCACTTGGCTTTTATATGTAAGACCCACTGATTTTGGGTTTGTACTTATTTGGTCCAAATCCAATAGAGAAAACACTTACACGTGCCATCAGGCTCAATAAAGTAATCCGATTAAAAACTGTCATTGTTAAACTGTGCAGTGCTGGCAGCAGCCTATGGGTTCTGCTTGATGTCCTGTTCACTTGGCTGCACAGATTCATTCACTCTCTAAGGGCGACATGTTCATAAAGTGGTAGGAACTGAAAATGTCTGTAATCAAGATAAAAAAGTTCTTACACCGTGGTCTGTCTGTTCTCAGACATGTTTCTTTTAATTTTTGCATCCGATTCTGCCATTTCCATCAAAGGAAAAAAGCTGCCTTAAAAGTGGGCGTGGTTTAATCTACAATTCCAGTCCAGGTTTTGGTAAGCACACCCAAAGAAAAAACACATTTAAAATTGCTGGAGTGCTACCAGTTTTGACCAAAGTAGCTAAAAGCAAATATACAAAGCACTGGTGCACATCCAAATTTTCATCACATTAACCCTTTACTCTGCGGTATTCTGCCTGCATATCACTATTATATTAAAGATGAGGATTTCGTCACATCATATGGCCATAGAATTCTAAGCTTGCCACCAACGCCAAGGTACCTCATTTTGGCAAGTACCTAACCTTAAAGGAGCAGTAAACTTTTTTTATGAAAAAATTATATTGTAGGCATTTTCCTATTGAGTAAAATAAGGGTACTCCAAATGCGTAGAGATTTATATTTCCAGAGTTATTACAGTTTAAACCCATGTTTTTTTACATTAGAAGTGCCCTCTAGTGGTCAAATTCTAATCAGATTTCCTGTTAGATTCTAATGGAGAGGAAAGTCAGGAAAGTCAGTGACATACAGTTCTCCATAGAATGTGATAGAAACTGCCAGTCACTTCCTGTCAGTTAGAATTATCAGGAAGTAAACACAGTAAATTCACTTCCTGGTTATTTAAACTGCTATAAATCCTATATAATAATTCGCTAAATCGCGTGTAACGCTGCGACATGTGCAGTAGACACTGCTGCGCTTTCTGCAGTCATGCGCAGTAGAGACTGCCTGCACCGCGGCTGATACAGAGCTGAGCGCTCCGAAGGAGTGCCCAGCTCTGTATCAGCCGCGGCGCGGGCAGTCTCCACTACGCGTGACTGCCCCGCGACCGGATGGCAGTGGAACTGTGGCCCGTGTAACGGGCTGTTCAACTAGTTTTGAATAAAACATCTGACAACAGTGGGAGTGATCTTATTTTATTCAGCAGGAAAAGCTGTATAAAATATGTGTTTTCATAAAAAAAGTTTATTACTCCTTTAATATGGTTTAATCTACGGTCATATCGTAAGGTATTTTCAGAAAATACTATTCATTTCTACGTCACTTTTTTTGTCTGATTAAAGTCATTTTATTCCCAGACAAAATAAAAAAAAAATGGATAAGACACAGCAGAGAACTGTTAGCAGGAGTGAGAAGCAATTTGTCATTTCAAAGACATAAAATGTCTGTTTCTTTGAAAATTTTCTTTTCAAAGACAAAATCAAAGACATTGCCAACATTTTTAAAGACAATGTTCATCGAGATCTTGTTACCGTCATTTTTAAGTCTTTATGACACATTTTCAAACGTGATGGATTTACTTGTGAAAATATTGTTCTTCTCCCATCAACTTGTGATCCGACAATTTTTTCATTATGACAACTTTTTGAACATCTTGTCCTATGTAGGTTGACCGTATTTCCTTGAGACAAAAACGGGACGGGGTGTTGGACAGACGGACAGTGGGACTCCATCACTCCGAGTCCGATCGTAGTAAGCTGCAAGCAGCGAGAACGTGTTTGCTCCATCTCTTACTAGCGGTGTTCTCTCTCTCTGGCCAAATAGCCTGCCCCTGAAGTAAATCGGAACTTCTTCTCTACGTCACTCACACTAGTGGTTTTTCTGTGTTTACTGTACACATTGATTACCATAGAGTCTTATGACTCGTCGTCATATCACTGTCTTAGAGACTCTATGGTAATTTACTATAGACTTAGAAAGTTATGAGTCACTCGAGTCATAAGACTCTGTGGTAATCAATGTGTACAGTAAAACCACTAGTGTGATGAAAGGAAGTTCCGATTTACTTTATCTTGTGAGAAATAAACAAGCCGTGCTCAGTTTTTTACAAAAAATTAAAAACTATATATGTTTTATTAAAAACGGGACAAAATTGATATTTGTATTAAAAAGACGGGACGGTCTGGAAATATGAAAAAAAAACGGTACTGTCCCTTTTAAAACGGTACATAAGGTCAGCCTAGTCCTATGGGAAGAATCTGAAGGTCTGTGCATTTATCATTGAAAAACCCAGGTGGTCTGGACTTTACCTTCAGTGGTTCTCAACCTGTGGGTCGGGACCCCTTAGGGGGTCGAATGATAATTTGACAGGGGTCGCCTAAAGCCATGAGATATTTATATTTCGATTCATAATAATAGCAAAATTACAGCGATGAAGGAGCAACAAAAATAATTTTACTGTTAGGGGTCGCCACAACTTGGGAAATTTTATCAAAGGGTCGCGGCACTAGAAAGTTGAGAACCACTGGTCTATATGATAAAGTAAGTGAGAAGTGGGTAGAACAGAGCGGCTAAGAAAAGAAACTCGCCCCACCACCGGAGAATCAGCCTCTGTCCCCGGAGACCTGGTAATTTCAGTCTGAAACCTGGAGTCTCCAGGGCAGATCTGGAGAGGTCCTAGGTACGACCTTCATGAGAATGCCCAAATCTGATGACGCTCCTCATATTCTGTTCTGTGGCCTTGCCCACCTACTCATGAACTTGCATGTGGGGATGTGAACTGGAGTGATCACTTTAGTACATACCACCGCACAAACACCACTTTCATTAATGCTTTTATGCAAGCAAGACCCAACCTTCTCCCCATAGCATTCACAGGGAAATGGTCTTATACAGCTTTCCCCATGCCTTGATAATATAAATTATTAACCATATGAGTGATATGTCTCTGGCACTCAAAGTGTTAAACATTGTACAGAGGAATTCAATGTCCTGAAAAGACATTTCAGTGTAAATTGGAGTCAGGCAGATGTGGCACTAAGTAATCAGTTCCATTGCCTATCTGTGAGCGGAATGATATTATTGTACCTGGGAATTCTCTGGATCTGCTCTGGAGAAGCCGGATTTCACATTGAATTACAGGGTCTCTGGGGACAGAGGCTGATATTCCGGAATGGCGAGCGCTATGATAACCCCACCTTCCCACCTTTACAACCCACTTTCCCACCCATTCTGCCCGCTGTCACCTGACCCTCCCACTTTCCTTCCTATTTAAATGCAAACTCCACCTCTTATCCCTCCAAATAAGTGACATCCCAAGTAAGCCGCCTGCTTTATGATTTAAATAGTGTGATTTGGACAATCCCCCCAACCACATGATGCACTTAGCATAAATTTGGACACTTCCTAGGTGTTTCTCTGGGGCCCAAAAATATGAAGGTTCCCAGGTATGCATATTAGTACATCCCCCTCCTTTGTTCAGAGTGCAGTCATTCCACTCACACATTAGAGGAGAATTGGTCATTACACAGGGCATAGATAGTACTGCAGAAATTCCAAAGAGACTTTTAAACTATAGAACGTTAGAGAGTTCTCCAATGCATTTTGCATCATTGTGCTGGAAAAATCTCTAACATTCAAGGGGTTAAAAGCCTAATTGAAATCAATGGTCATTTTTATTTGTTGCATATGCCGCCGTTGATTCTCCCCAAAATGTATCCAATTCCTCTGATAACATCTGCCTCATTCAGTCTTGTGGAAAACAAAAATCACTTGCGTGGTGTCAGATTTAACTCCTTGAGGACCACATATTCCTCCACAATGAATTGTACACCCCTCTGGTCCTCAAGTGATTAATGGTGAAACCTGAAATCCTGAAATTTGCTGTAG
The DNA here is from genome assembly GCA_037306005.1 of Rhinophrynus dorsalis. NCBI lineage: Eukaryota > Metazoa > Chordata > Amphibia > Anura > Rhinophrynidae > Rhinophrynus > Rhinophrynus dorsalis. The sequence continues at coordinate 141,620,632 of CM074727.1, forward strand.
AGATTCATCACTGTGCATCCGAAATGCACAAGGATGGGCAGTGATTCGACATCCAACTTTTGTAATCACAATGCAAAAAATATGGAAATATTTATCTATAACAGATTGTGCAGATTCTGTATTTAAATGGGGCTAAGACTGTTGTCTTTTGGGATATTTCTGGTTTTGCACAGGTGGTGCAATAAAAATCTCTTAAAGGGATAGTAATGGATAAACTATTATTGTAGACATTAAACATATAAATTCAGTGATCTATGCTTTGTTTCTCAAACTTGTACAGCTTGAGAGATATAAGGTTTTAAAATCCCCTCTCCTCCCTTTCACTGGCGTCAGTTGTCTAGCTGACAGAAGCAGATTCGGGTCATGAGACCTGATGGCGGCTCTTCAGCAGAGACGAAATAGCTTTATCTAAAAAGAAATACTTCACTGGAACGGTCTACAAAGTGTGCTTGCAAACCAGGCACACTTTGTAGACCATTCCAATTAAGTATTTCTTTTTAGATAGCACTATTTCAGCTCGGCTGAAGAGCCGCCCGTTGGATCGCACAGCCCGAATCTCCTGTGGTCAGCTAGAGGCTGACGTCAGTGAAAGGGGCAGGAGAGCGGAGTTAAAAACCTTACATCTCTCAAACTGTACAAGTCTGAGACACAACCCATACATCACTGAATGTTTATTAACAGCAGGCATTACTATCCCTTTAATCACAGACATTGATGTACTAGGAAGAAATGGGAGATATTCTGGAGGAAAAAAAAAACTGTATCGTAAGAGCAAAATACACATCTTCATTGCATTAAAATTGAAAGATCGTTTTTTCCTAAGCTTGCTCCTATGAGATCAGAGTGGGCAAAAAGCCAAGAGCTGCATTCTGTAGCCCCAAATGGGTCATGTCAGTTTTATCCCTTTGACTGGCATCTGGTTGGAAAGCACCAGGGAAGATTGTGGATCTCACTCAGAAACTTTGTGGGTTGTGCATGCCACCTGCGTGCTCTAGTGTCAGGCTTGAAACCCCTTTATTTGGGTGCCTACATTCCCAGACCAATGAGACTGAACAGCAAGACTTGTCTAGAACAATTCTAGCAATTCAGTCTTTCCAGCAGGAAAAGTGAGGGAGTACTGGGTGTCTCTTTTAAGATGCCCTTTCTACTCCTATGTTGGTCTGTTGAGGAGCACAATGCAGCCGCCCTCAGCTTCACTGACAGGTCTGCTCCCAGAGAAACAGACCTGCAGATAAGATACTACCCACATGATTCTTACCCTTTAACCCCATTAAATTATAGAGATGTCTCCTGTGCATTGCTCATAAATGCTTTGGAGATCTCTCTAGAATTTAACCCGTTGAGTGCCACAGAGGTATCCAAATCAAAATTTTGCAATGCGGTGGATACCTCTCTGGCGGTCAAAGGGTTAAGGACTTGAAATGCCCATTTCAATAACTGGAAAGCTGAAGATATATATATATTTTTTTTAAATTTGTCTTCTATGTCACGGCTGGTTTGCACCAGAATTTCTCCAAATTCTTCATAACACATCTGCCTCAATGATTAGTGGAAAAACGGGGCTAGCCCTAAAGCATTCAGTAATCTGACTTTAATAATGCAGTCCGAGACCTGCATCATGTACTTACCAATCACATCTAGGAATGTCAGACTGATCAACAGGTTGGCAGCCCAGTTGAAACTGTTACAGAATGCGAATGCTCTTCCACGTATTTCCTCTGGATAAATTTCACTCAGCACTAACCAGGTCACTAGACAAAAAAGAATTACACTTGAAAGGCAATTAAGAATATTAAAGGGTGATATACAGCATCACAGAAATATTTACAGGTGATTTTCCTATAATAATTCTTTAGGTTGTCTGCAACATTCCCAGAATGCTTTGCTAAAAGCATCCAACACTGCTGAAGCCGAGGCAGGGACATCCAGGTTATTCTCATAATGAATCCTGGATACAGGAATATAAACACTGAATTTGTACATTAAGAGCCATATGCATAATTAGGGAGAAATAGAAATTTCGACTGAGTTAAAATGGACGTGCCAAATGTACATATTTGAAAATGTAATTAAAAACGGTGTGTCATGTTATCCAAAAGACCAGCAAATGTACAGTTAAGGAGATATTCATACTTGGTACTGTATTCTAATGTACGTTTATTGCAGTATCAGTAATGTTTCACATATATTCATTATTTTTTTCAGTGACAATTCATATGTTTATGAAGCCTTTTCAGTGATGTGTCATAAGGTAATGAATGTTTCAGTGATGTTGCCTATGCTAATCAAGCATTTCAGTAACATATTCTAATGAAGCCTTTCCAGTGGTGTTTCATATGTTAATTTAGGTTTTCAGTGTCATTTCATAAGCTAATGGAACTCTATGCTGCACCAGGATACTTTCACTTTCATCAGAAATTAAAGTATGAATATTTTCTAAACTATACATCTGATGGACATTAAGTTAGCATGACTCATGGGCAGTATTGAATGAAGTTTTCAATTATGTAAGGTAAAAAAAATCAAGGTAACAGGTCCACTTTAAATGGGACATTTAACCCCTTGAACGCAAGTGGTCTGCAATGCTTCACATTCAAGGGGTTATAAGTCCCATTTATATCAAAAATAATTTGGTGCATTTTCATTTGTCCACTATGGTGTAGTTGATTTGCCCCAGAATTGCTCCTCTTTTGTTTTGGACCTATGACCCTAAGAAAGTAACACACACTATAGGGGGAAATTAATAATTGCCATTAAAGGGATAGTAATACTTAAATTTTACTATCCCTCATCGTGTAGCCCTTAAAAAACTGAATTAAACGAGCCCAGCGCAATCTCTCATACCTTTATGGTTTGAGAGATATCCGCTTTCAAAGTTCCCTCTCCCCTGATGTCAGCATTCTAGCTAACAGCAGGGGAATCCTGTCCCTGAGCAAGAGGTGGCTCTTCAGCAGAGCTGGGATCGGGTTATGGAAGAAGAAATCTTTCACTGAAATGGTCTTCTATGTGTGTCTGGTTTGCAAGTACACGTAGAAGACCATTTCACTGAAGGATTTCTTCTTCTATAATGCGATCCCGGCTCTGAAGAAGAATCTCCGCCGGTCACGGGACCAGATTCCCCTGTTGTCAGCTAGAATGGTGACGTCAGGGGAGAGGGAACTTTGATAAACTTTGAAAGCAGATATCTCTCAAACCATAATGGTTTGAGAGATGCCGCTGGGCTCCTTTAATTCAGTATTTTAAGGAGTACAAGATGGGGGATAGTAAAACTGAAGTATTACTATCCCTGACTGAATGCCATCTTAATTTCTGGACTGTGCAGTGAAAATAAATTCAATCACCCATAGAGACAGAGTAGTCGGAACAGTGCAAGCCTTGGATGGTTAGTGGCCAATTCAGTCTTACTATGCTACAACTGCTGGCAGTGGTCTATATATACAGCACCAACGTGTGTGAGGTGGGGGTAGGTCAATGAAATAGCAACAGACCAGGTTTTGCCAGGGTAAATCATACAATATAATAATCTCAGATGGGTGGAAGTTAAAGAGATATGGGAGATGGAGACTGAACAGAAAGGGTAGAAGTCAATATAAGTTAATGAGCAGAGTTTAAAGATGTGACACCCAAATTATAAAAATAACCTTCTGATCGGGGAGATTTTAATTTCTCCCTAGTGGTGCAATTACATGTCATATGGAGATGGTATGATCCATAAATAAGTACAGACATTTATTTTTGTGGCTGACAGCTTTATTTAATTATTTTAACTCACATTATTATTGTTCGTATTCATATTCAACAGTAATTAATCATTAACCAATAAACAATCATTAATTGACTTAAAACCAAGCATGGCCATAGTGTACGGCTCATGCTAAATTCCCACATTCTTCAGCACTAAAGCCGGTCCCAAAGTTCATCAGCATTTCCAGCTGACACCACCATCCTTCAGCCCTTACAGCTGACTCCACCATTATCAGCACTTACAGCTGATTCACAAGAAATTACCCCATTGGCCATCCATCTAAGCTTCAATGGGTAACGTCACCTCCCGCAACCTAAGTCTGGGGCAAACTCCCAAAGGGCTTCTGCCCGAGGATAAAATCCCTTAACTTTACCACATCAGTTATCTATCTCTGAAAACCACGCAAGGACTATCCGCCACGAGGCCCGCCTGTCAATACCTTGACCAGTTGGGCCCATCCCCACCAGGCCCGACTGTCCATGCCGGGACCAGTCGGCCCCCACACCCTCTAACGCTATGGTCTGTACCCCCTTGACCTTCACATAACTCTAAAAGCAACGCACACAGCCCCACAGGGTACCCCACAACCACAGAACCAAACCATCCGACAAACCACAAACTAGAGAAAAACTATCCCAGACCATCCAAGCAAACATGCTCTAAACACCGCCGAGCAGCCGGCCCAGAAAAAAACAACCCTGTCCACTCACTCCACCCAAACCCAGCAACCCACAGGCATATTGTACAGCAAATACAGAGTACCAAACAGGCACCTATGAAACACAACAAGCCCACTGCCCAACATCAAGCACCAGACAAAAACAACGAACGCACAACCAATGCGTCCATTGCACTGCAGTCACTTTTCTGTTTTGTTTGCTTCATCCGTCCCATGACACAGGACCCCCCACTCAAGGGAGCGCCCCGACTGCTAAGCGAAAAAAACCACAAAACCAGGATCAACCAGTTATACCGACTCAAAAACACAAGGAACAAACAGCAGAAAAGCCATACACAACTTACACCGCTATATATCCACGGAACCACATACATACCCAGATAGACACAGACCCAGATAGACACAGACCAAAGCCCTACACAGCTATCCAATCATCCGTTCACCTACATCCCAGGAACATAAAGCCAAACCCACAAAAGGAGGAGGGGTATACAAGAGTATACTCTAAAGTAGCATAATAACAGGACGGGTCAGCAAAGACCAACCTACCCGGCAACACAAAGCTATATAGACCCACACATACACCACGATACACCATATATACACTCAAATAGACATCACTCCATAACAACACAAACACGTACACACCTACCAACATACACCTATAAACCCAGCCAACTATAAATACAGAGCTGCCTTGACACAAACATACTTATCCAAGACCAGAATCCTAACACATCCACACATGCAGACATGACCCCGGTGAGAGAAGCCATACCTCCAGTAATAAACAAACACCACATCAAAGCCGAAGCCTCTGAAACACCCTAAAAGCCATAGACAAGGCAAGATACTAGCACCACAGAGCCCATACACCGAAGTACCCACACTGACAGCCCTATAGAAACACAGAACCTGTATAGCCAAGCACCACTAATGCCTAACACGGCAACGTCCATCACCGATACCTATCCGACCAGAACTGGCACCATAGATCCCTGAAGAACCATCAGGCCATGACCAGAGGCACACAAGGATAGAACCGTCATGCGGGCTGCATGCGGCGTCCTTTGAGAAACCACCCTGCAGCATATGTCCCCACTGGTAGTGGAACACATGTCACCACAGCATCCAGGAATGCCCAGTTCCACAACCTGCCGCGTCACCATTGGGGAGTGACTCCACATAAGCCTGACCCTAATTGATGCCAGCCCGTGAAAGAAAACCCCATCTCAATTCGCTCCCCAAATAGCTCCGCTCACCCCAAAATGACATGCGCCAGACACTTGTTTTTGGAAACCAAACCGCCATACGGTAGCATGCAGTGTCAGGTACCACCGTACCACCTGCAGTGTTCAAGAAATGTGCAGTGGGACCCCAGATTACTGATATCCGACTATTCATCCGCATCGCAACAGGTCATTAGCACCACAGAGAGAGGATAGAACTGCCATGTGGGCTGCATGCGCCGTCTCTTGAGAAACCACCCTGCAGCATATGTCCCCACTGGTAATGGAACACGGGAATACATGCCACCACAGCATCCAGGAATGCCCAGGTCCACAACCGGCCCTGTCACCACTGGGGAGTGACTCCACAAAAAGCCTGGCCCCGATGGAAGCCAGCCCATGAAAGAAAAACCCAGCTGACATGCCCCAGCTGCCTGTTGTTCTTCTAAACCAAACCGCCATACGGTAGATTGCGGTGCCAGGTTCTATTGCACCACCTACAGCGTTCAACATGCGCAGTGGGACCCCTGAGTACGCCATCCCACCATACATCAGCATTGCAACAGGTCATCAGCACCAACAGTGCATTCCCAGGTACACATCAGGCCACGTCTCGGCACATGACCGATATCACCTGGACGCCGAAGGATGCCAACCTGGAAGACCCCACAGCTCTGCCACGTCGCTCAGGGGGCACCACTCACATCACAAACCTCCAGGCCCCAGAGGCACTAGGTGACAATGAGATTATAGGGACCGATAGGAAAGCTCCACCAGCGAGCCACGACCCAAGGTCTACCTGCAGATCATCGAAACACCCACCACCTGTGAAAGAAAAATAGGGAGGGGCGCACCACTGGAAAAAAACACCCAGCAAGCAGCCAGTGGCGATGAACACCATCAAGCCAAAGAACCACCTGCTGCAATAACGACCACACAGTGGGAAGAAGTCGGTATGCCCCCCCCAGCAAGCCTGGGCCCCGAAGCCCAGCTCATCACCCATGCAACACTGCATGTACCAAGGAGAACCAACCAAAGCTGTGGTGATTACCTGGCCAAGACCACCGCCTCGCTATCCCTGAGCCTTACACCGCTAACCTGGATCCCCCACCTGGACCGACCAACCATGCATTCCAGATGCCCCTGAGAAAAACCGCAAGGGGGGTCAACCACTATCCCACAAGCAGCCAGAGCAGCCCAGGACATTCTAAATTATTGTTTTTTTGTGGTGTGTTCGATTTTTCGTTTATTGTTTTTTTTTTTTATGACACATAGCCTATGTATTCCTCTAAAATATAAATAAAAAATATATAAAATATATTTATTTATTTTTTCTATATTAGTGCCACAGCCCCTGTGATACAGTAGTGTGGTGCAGACACACATCACACCCAACGTTTACAGGGAACTATAACTTGCCCTGCTCGGACATGACAAATCTCATCATAAAATGGAATGAAAAGACCTGAAGAAAATGATATGCTATGGAAAATTATTTTTAACATTTAAAACAATACAGAGCAATATAAGGCTCTACGCATTTCTGGACAGAGTGTCCTTTCCTCAGGAGTGGAATCTGGCAAACAGACCTACGGACATCACTGGCTCCATATTTACACAAATAAGGCACATCCCCTGGAACGAATCAAGATCATCACAAAACAGAGAAGGCACACACAATCTAAGTGTAAACTGCTTGAGTATCAAAACATATTGCACTTCCGCCATATTCGTAGTGAGCTTAGCCTCCTTCACCTTTCCAAATAACACCTCTTAAAGCAAAAGCTATCACACTCACCTTTTCATGAGGCAGAACCAGCCACAAAGTATATGAGCCTCCACCCCCATGGTGGTATATTTGAGATGGTCAGTCTCCAGTTGGAGAAGTGGAGACGGACCATCTTAAAGATACCAACACCGTGATAGCTCTCGCTTTAAGAAGTGTTACTTGACACAGTGAAGAAGGCTAAGCTCACTAAGGATACTGTGGAGGTGCAATATGTTTTGATACTCAAGCAGTCTACACTTAGATTGTGTGTGCCTTCTCTCTTTTTGTGTCTATTTTTGCATGGTTCTGGAGAACTTGCTACCGGAGGTTCAAGAGAGAATGGAAGCTACCACTAATGGAAGACTATTAAGAGACTCTTTATTTGTCCAGGTCATATAAAAGATCTATTGTTATTGTTATATAATTAGCACTGGTGTAAGATTTGATATTTTTGATAAAGGAATCAAGATCCCTCACATTAGTGGATATGACATTGAAACTATTTCTAATTAATGGAAGTGGGATATTTCCCTGGATCAACATCCTAACTACTTTGAAACCAGCTGTCATAATCCTATATAATAATTCGCTAGGATGTTTGTCAGAAGCAGTCATGAGCAATAGAGACTGCCCGAACGCACAAAATGCTGGGAGCATTCTGTGAGGAATGCTGGGAGTTCTGTGCTGGGAGCATTCTGTGCATTCGGGCAGGCTCTACAGCACATCACTTGAGTGACGGCAGTACGCAGAGAACGACTGGCCTTTTAACATCACCCAGACCATGGCCCGTGTACACAGGCTTTTAAACTAGTTCTCAATATTTTTCTATGCTAGAAAGGTTTCCATTACTTTTTTTTCTTTTTTTAACCAGCAGTATCTGGAAGTACAGCATCCCAAGGCAAAGAATTCAATAACTTTACTGCCCTTCTTTAAAAAAAATACCTGCCTTTGTTGTAGTCGAAAGCATCTTTCCTCTGTTCTTCATGGCTGGCCTCTTGTTATTTATATATATATATATATATATATATATATATATATATATATATATATATATATATATTATACTTTCTATATAAAGATGCGTTTTAGTTTTGCACCAGCTTCCCTTATTTAGACATTACATTGCTATAGATGCCTGTCACTGTTTATTATCCAAATAGGTATAAAACCTACCTTTTCCCTGATGAAAGTCCTTTGAGGGACTGAAAATGTTTGCATGTTCTAAGCAATGATGATACAATAAAGCATTTCCTTTGATCTTCACTAATGAGTGCTGTAATCCTCCACAACCAGGGACACCCCAGGCTGAGTATATATAATACTTTCTATATAAAGTTGTGTTTTAGTTTTACATTAGCTTCTTTAGGGGGATATAAACACTGCCAAATTCACATACACCAAAATGGGGTTTTTAACCTATATGAATGCTAGAAAGGTCTTCAAAATGCATTGGCTATGTCCCTAGCATTCCAGGGGTTAAAAGCCCCATTTATATCAATATTAACTATTTGAGTATCAGAAGGGTGATCAACACATTGCTCTGCAATGCGTTGTGTACCCCTCTGGCACTCAAAGGGTAAATATATAATTGCCCCTATGGTGCAGTTGGTTTCTCTAGAATTGTTCCAGATTTGTTTTAGACAAAAGGAACAATGTACTTATTTTCCAAACCTGCAAGCAAAAACATTGTTATTTTGCAAAAATTTCTGGGTCACATTTTCCAAACAGAGTCAATTCACAACTCACATTACAGCTCATTCAAAGACATGCTGGGTTTTATATATAAACACAGAGGTCAACTAAGGGTAAAACCAACTGCACCATGGGGACAAGTACAATTCCCAATTTCTCATTTATTTAAATGGGACGTTTAACCATTTGAATGGCTTTGCAATGTGTTGGAGACCCTGCTGCTATACAAATGGTTAAAAGACCCATTTAAATGTGTGGTTATTTTTATTTGTCTCCTATAGTACATTTTATTTGTTCCATAATGATTTTATACATAAAGGCCCATTGATGTTTGCTCTGTACTTACTTGGTCCAAATCCAATAGAGAAAGCACTTACAAATGCCATCAAGCTCAGTAAAGAAATCCAATTCAAAACAGTGTCATAGTTAAACAGTGAAGTTCTGGCAGCAGTTTGTTGGATCTGCTTTGTATCCTCTTTGCTTGGCTGCAGAGATTTATCCACACTCCAAGTACGGGACAAACCATTTTTAGTGATAGCTGATTTGAAGGTCTCTGCATTAATCACTGAAAAGTTCTGCTGCCCTGGACTGTACTTTGTATTCAGAGGTGTGGTCATTCCACTAATGGGTTCCAGCATGAGAGAAGAATTGGACATTCCATGAGACATATTCAGTCTTGTAATAAACTCACAGTCGTTCTGAGTGTCTAATTTAATGGTGAAACTTACAAGCCCCATTCCTGTTATGGAAAGAGTCATCACTATGCATCCAGTAATAAGTAAAATTCTCCTTCCAGCTTTGTCCGCACAGCTCATAGCAACCAACGTTGAAAGAACTTTCACTACCCCAAGTCCAACAGATGCAAGAACAGCGGAAGAATTGCTTTGAAAACCTACCGAACGAAATATGGTTGATGCGTAGTAAAGTACATTAGGCTGACCCGTTATCTGTTGGAAGAGCACAAGTCCTAGACCCACTATAGTCCTCATTCTCATATTGTCTTTAGAACTAAATAGGTCAAGGAACTTGTAGTTTCTGTCGTATTGTTCTGGATTTACTTCTGTTTCATCAATATCCTCCATCTCAATTAGGCCTTTCTCTGGTTCTCTGTCCCAAAGGTTTAATTTATGAGGTTTAGATGGAAGAAACAGGATACTAATGAACTGTACAATGGCTGGGACTACAGCCAATCCAAACATATATTTCCACCCCTCATTCACACTCGATAAGAGATAGTTTATTGCATATGAAAATAAAATTCCAACAGTAATCCCAGTTTCATAAAGAGAAACAAGCATTCCTCGCTGGTGAGGGTGTACAATTTCAGAAACATAAATGCAACATGCCATAGATGAAATGGATATGGCAAACCCAATAGTAACACGTCCCATTACAAGCCACCAGAATGAACTGGACAATATCAAAATGGTGCTTCCAGCTAGCACCACTAGACTGCTGGCAAGTATGGATGTCCGACGTCCTGAACGGTCAATGACGACTCCTCCAATAAGAGATGCAAGAAGAGCTCCAATCAGAATTGAGCTGACAAGAGCTTCTTGTTCAAAACAGGTAAGGTAGTATTCCACTTTTAGCTGTAATAGGGCTCCGGAAATTATTACAAGTTCATATCCAAATATCAGCCCACCCAGAATGGAGACAGTAGCTGATAAAAGGAGAGTGGCCATTTTCATACCTGAAATAGATGGAGTTATATATTGTAAGATGTACTTGTTAGGTCAAAAAGAGATAAAAGTTCTCTAAGTATATGAAGCGTATACTATGGCAGCTCTGTAATGCTGCAATAATTAAAGGGGAACTATTCTAATTATGAATAAGTCCCTCTTAAAGAGATAGTAATGTTTCACAAAAACAGAAGCTCCAATTAATCTGCATTGTATTTGGGCCACGGAGAGTGTTAGATCAATACTGCCAGAGTGGTGGTTCAAGAGTAATTGAAGGATAAAGACTCCCCCTCCTGCCCCTGTTACCTAGTGTAAGCCATCTCTTCTCAGATGTGGAATCTGGTTGTAAGACCAGACAGATAACAGCAGGGGACAATCTTCTTCCTATGAGAACAATGAAAGCCCTGCCCCCCTTGACATGTTTTTCAGGTTTTTCCCTTATCTTAATTGAGGATTGTCCCTCACTGCAATCTACCTGGGCACCTCCCTTCTGATCTGGCTGAGCAGTGTTACATCAGTAAAAGGGGTGGGAGGGGGATACTTTGTCATTGAATTACTCTTGAAATACAACACTGACAGAATTGAAATAACACTCTCCAAGGTCCAAATAATATGATGATTAATTAGAGCTGCTTTTATTATGAAACATTACTATCCCTTTAAAGTGGACTTGACCCACTGACCCATAATTCTAACTGGACATGAAAATCTTCTGAAGCTAATATGTCTGTTGAATTATACACTACAGCAGAGTCCAAATGCAAAAAACAGTAAATAGCTATACCTGACTGTTGTACGAAGAACAAATTCCTAAGTAAGTCTTCAGTTATACATCTTAAAGGGACAGTATTACTTCAAAATTACTATCCCTCATACTGTAGCCCTTAATAAACCGAGTTAAATGACACCAGCGGCATCTCTCAAACCTTTATGGTTTAAGAGATAGCCGCTTTCAAAGTTTCCTCTCCCCTGCTGTCAGCGTTCTGCTGCCAGCAGGGGAATCCGGTCCCGGGACAGGCGGAGGCTCTTAAACAGAGCCGATATCTCGTTATGGAAGGAAAAATGATTCATTGAAACAGTCTTCTGAGTGTGCTTGGTTACCAAGCACATGTAGAAGACTGTTTCAATGAATCATTTTTCCTTCCATAACAAGATATCGGCTCTGCTGAAGAGCCTCCACTTGATTCAGAGACCGGATTCTCCTGCTGGCAGCAGAACGCTGACAGCAGGGGAGAGGAGACTTTGAAAGTGGCTATCTCTTAAACCATAAAGGTTTGAGAGATGCCGCTGGTGTCATAATAATAATGCACATGACAGATGACTCCTTAAAGGGGAACTACCACCCCGCAATAACTTTACATGAATTGTCTTCATCTGGCGACTAGCTGCTTAGTAGCGCTAGTCGGCAGAAATATTACCTGGTTTGAAAGATTTTGCAGTTTTTCAGAGGCTCACAGTAGCAGGAAGCACGGACATCTCGTCATAGTGACGTCCGTGCGCCTGCGCTGTCAGTCCCTTTTGGAGCTGGCCGGCTCACTATGACGAGATGTCCGTGCTTCCTGCTACTGTGAGCCTCCGAAAAACTGCAAAATCTTTCAAACCAGGTAATATTTCTGGCGACTAGAGCTACTAAGCAGCTAGTCGCCAGATGAAGACAATTCATGTAAAGTTATTGCGGGGTGGTAGTTCCCCTTTAAGGAGTCATCTGTCATGTGCATGTATTTAAATGTAATGCTCATACTGTTCTTTTTTATTGTTTCAAACCATAACCGTGTGTGTGTGTATTGGGATGTGGTCCCAAGGCCAAAGTACTAGCCCATTTACGAGCAAACAAGTATATTTATATAGTTACAGTGTTTAAAAGAAGGAGTTAACTAGCTGTGTAATTAAAAGAGTTGTTGCTATGTCCATATCCCCTTTTATAATTATACTTTTTAAAGGCGGTTTGACTAGGCAGCTACTGAAATGGGACTGGAGGGTGAACCCCAGGTTATTAGGGTGACTACATTTCAATTCTGCCATTCAGGGACACTGCATAGAGAAGAGCGCACCACAGAGTTCTAACCACTTCCCATTGAGTGCTGTGACAATAACGGTGCCTTTGGTGGGCTACAAGATAATGTACATCAAGTCCAAAGCCTTAGATTAGCTTTACTCTACAAAAAAAAATTGCACTTCAGGTCCTGATTGATGTCAGTATCAAGGTTCAGTTCTCTCTAGTGTTTAGAGCTCTGCCTGGAAGCCATTTTTCTGTAGCCCAGCACAGCCACCACTTTGTGACAGTAGTCTATGAGACAGTCTTCTTCTAGTGTTTAAACCTCTGAGTTCAGGAATCTTAATTCCAGGACATTGTATTGTCCCAGAAGGGGGCTTCCAGGGACAAGGGGCAAACATTTAATATCCAGGACTGTCCCGGGCAATCCGGGACATGTGGTCACCCTGCAGGTAATATAAGTTCCTGGGACATTCTGGGATATAAAGGGGGTAGCCTGGAAGTAGTTACTAGGCTAGGCCCTGCTGTCATTATTGTATTTATGTGCATAGCTGGGAACTTGCCGGGTTTCACCCGGATTTAGAACACCGTGGGTCTCCGGATGAAACCATAAATTCTTTGGGTAAGGCACATTTGCTGCTCCTACACAGCTAAAATGATTGTAAAAACAATAAACATCCCATAATGCCTCCTTTACTGGCGTTGCGTGAGGCTTACACGATGCCCCTGGCCCTGCACTAGTGGGAGGCTGATACGTGGTTCAGCAATATCAGCAAGCAGATGTCATGTGAGCCAAAGTAGCAGACAACGGGAGGATGACCAATGACAAAGACAGCGTGATGATGTTGCTGCATGTGTGGCGTCACAGGTCACAACGAGCAAGAGAGACAGAGCGTAGAAGAGATCTTGCTCACCTCTCCAGTCCAGCCATTCATTCATAATTTTATTATATATATATATATATATATATATATATATATATATATATATATATATATATATATATATTTCCGGGTCAGCTATTTCTGGAAGTTCCCAGGTATATTTAGGTTTATGAATAAGTTATGAATGTTATGGGAGTTGGGTGACAAGGGGACATTTATTAGGGTGAAAGTGTGGGGAGGGGGGCCAAACTGGGGGACCCAAAATTGGTACCTTGTCTAGGGCCCTGTGGAGTGTTAATCAGGCTCTGTTGAATGCACTGTAAATCATTCTAGCATTCGGGGGTTAAAAGCCCCATTTACATGAATAGGGAATTGTATTTTGTCCTCTATAGGGTTGTATGTTCAGAATAAAAGTAACAAATCTGGGGCAAACCAATTGCACCAGAGGGGTAAAGTAAAAAAAAATCCAAAAATTACCATTTATTTAAATGGAGATTTGAACCTTTTGATTGGTAGCAGGGTATCTAACACTTTGCAAAGAGATGTGATCTCACTAGTATTCAAGTAGTTAAAATCCAAATATAACCCTTTGAGTGTCAGAGGGGTGCACAATGCATTGTGAAGAAATGTGTTACATACCCCTCTGGCACTCAAAGGTTAACCCTTTCAGAGTCCGAAAGGCATCCAACGCAATGCACTGGATATCTCTCTCTGGCACTCAAAGGGTTAAAGCGAAACGTTCACCATGTTAATATGTCTATGTCTATGATTAAGCACTCAGGTGCGAAATGCGTGAGACTATTGCGGCATGTGTAACGCTTGTCCTGATCTTCTGTAATAAAGAAAATAGCTGGTTTTATTTACCATAAGTGAGTGCGGTTCATGTTTGTATATTGCCCCGCAATCCATTCTCAATGTAGCGATATGTAAAGCCATAATGTAATTATAATGATAACGTCCGCGTTATTAAGTAAAGCCTCTTCTCCTGTAGGTATTCAGCGGACAACAGCGCAGACATCTTACAGGTAAGAGACCTCCGAGTCTGAACTGTGTGTCCCGTGCACTGCCCGGATTGGTGGTGACTCACTTCTGTCACCTTAAAATGGTATTCAGGTTACTGCAATCCAGGCATGATAGTCTGTTGCCAAGGGTGTTGACTTAATATAATTATCTTGTAGAATATGCTTAACAAGTTTTACAGACAAACACACCCTACAGTGTCCACAGAACAGAAACACACATACCGAGGCTAATGTACTGAGAAAACTGGATACATTCTGGGCTGGACTAACAGCGCTATGGGCCATGTGTTCGAAAGATCAACATAGAGATTCTGGGAAAACCAACTGCACTGTGGATCTAAAAAAAAATCCCATTTCTTTAAAGCGGAACGTTCACCTGGTTAATATTGCTCCCAATCCTTTCCTAATGTAGAGACAGGTAAAACTTTATCTGCACCTTCAGCAACTTCTGTTACCTTAAAGGGATAGTAATACTTAGTTTTATCTTTATTTTATTTTGTAGGCATTAAAAAAACATGAAGAATGATATAAGTCTTATCTCTCAAACCTTTATGGTTTGAGAGATATTCACAAGCAAAAATTTCCCCCTCCCGCCCCTTTTACCTAGTGTAAGCCATCTCTTCTCAGATGTGGAATGCAGTCCATAGACCAGACAGATAACAGCAGGGGACAATCTTCTTCCTATGAGAACAATGAAAGCCCTGCCCCCCTTGACAAGTTTTTCAGGTTTTTCCCTTATCTTAATTGAAGATTGTCCCTCTCTGCAGTCTACCTGGGCACCTCCCTTCTGCTCTGGCTGAGCAGTGTTACATCAGTAAAAGGGTTGGGAGGGGGATACTTTGTCATTGAATTACTCTTGAACTACAACTCTGACAGAATTGAAATAACACTCTCCATGGCCCAAATACTATGATGATTAATTAGAGCTGCTTTTATTAGACATGTGCGAATTCATTCGGAGACATTCGGATTTCGTCGAAAATGGGGTCATTCGGAGACATTCGGCCAATCCGAAACTCAAGGGTCATTCGGAAAAAATGATCCGACTCCGAACAGCCCAGGTCCGAAATTCGTCGAAACTTTCGGAAGTTTCGGCAATCGACACATTTCCAAAAGTTTTGACTACTTTTGACCAGGACTTTTTTGTACTTCCTGTGCGCGCTCAATTACTTTCCCTCCATAATTTTCCCTCCATGTCTCTAGTCCAATTCCATTCTACGTTTCATGCACTACTTCCCTCTTTTGTCTGTATTCGAATAGCCTTCTTCGTTTCATGATGGGGGTTGGACTAATGACACAGACAGACAGCCTGCATTTCCTCATTGGGTTGTTGGAGCTCAGAGAGAGAAGAGATTAGAGAGTGTACAGTTGTTGTCTAGGCAGGCAGGTAGCATTAGGCTAGGCATAGGTAGGCAGCCAGCATTAGTTCAAGTTATTGCCACTGCAAGAGCAAGTAATATTTGTTCCTGTGCAAAATATAAAAAAATATTAGGTATTTGTTCGAATACAGGGCCGGCCCTTACATGGGTCCCAGTGGGTCCATGGACCCAGGCGGCAATTTGACAGGGGCGGCAATTTGCCGTCCCATAGCATGTTTATTTTGTGCTCTTCCGCCATTTCTGTGTTGCAGGGTGTCCCATCAGTGTGACTGTCAGCAGCCGGGCAGCCCTATGCTCACTCAGTGGCGATGTCTGCTGGCTGCTTCAGTGACGTGAATTATGTGACAGTGAAACATTATGCCTATTTTGTATTGTTTATCGCCCACCTAAAGTCAAGACTTGAGTAAATAGGTCTACCATCCCAGATTTGCTAGAGAGGTTTTACAAATACAGGAGGGTGCCCCCTGTACAAAATGAGTCTAAACATTTGGGATCCCTAGTATGAGTGCACAACAGTGCATGATGTGTCCTGAACAGGATTGCTGTGAGGTGTCTCCACCCAGAAGGTGCTGGCCGGGCTGAGCTTCAACATTGTGACGAGTGACCAACTAAGAGCACCGTGCCAGACTTAATCTGCAGCCATAGCATCACCCCCTCCTACTCTCCGGGTCCCGCTGACTGGCAATAACAGGTGAGTCACTAAGAGATCTGAAGCCTTTCTGGAAGTCCTTTCACTTGGAAAGGGGCTAGGTATTACTTGGGGGAGTTGCCTCGTGTGTAAATAATTTCTAGGTGGGAGATGAATGTGCATCACTTATGTGTTTCCTAACAGTAGTTAGAATACAACTCCCATCATCCCCTGATTATGACGTTGGGAAATGCCCAGCAATTACCGTAGAGCCCTGTATTGCACACTCACGGAAAACGGTGATATTGCTATACTAAGACAATGCTGTGGACCCCTCTTCAGTATAGATGTCAAGCATTTTTTTTATTTCTCTCCTGTGTTGCAGTTTGTTCACAACAGAATGTCTCAATTTTTCTTTTTAACCCTTTGAATGCCAGAGTGGTATGCAACGCATTGCTTTGCAATGCATTGCGTACCACTCTGGCACTCAAAGGGTTAACACATTACATCTATCACATTACAATCATTGATGTTTATTCTTGATGTAGTATGAAACACTACAATGTATATACACATAGTTATCTGATATGAGGGGAAATCAGGACAGGAAAACGAGAGAGAGGAATTTGGGTACTAAAGAGGGACAGTAGGGTAGGAGGCTGGTACCAGAAAATGAAACCTTAATCTTTACCCATGTACTAACATAGAATGTGACATGTAGTTTGTCCATGTTCGAGACGACCACTTATGTTGAGTAGGATGTGACAGGCATGGGTTTTCGATGTCGAACATATGCTAAATTGAATGACAGGCATGAGGTTTCAATGTTCAAACATATGCTAGATTGAAGGACAGGCATGGGGTTTCGATGTTCGAACATGCTAAATTGAATGACAGGCATGGGTTTTCGATGTTCGACGTTTGCATTGTGACTGGCATCCCATGCTAGAGTAGAGGTGACATGCACAGACTTTCAATGTACGACAATGTCCGTTTTTGGGATGGATCTTTTTCTAAATGCACACCCTGTCTGCAAATAATGATAGCAGCGTGCACGGAGGCGCACTGCTATAATTTAACCCATGTTAAATTCGGCCGAATAATTCGGAATGGATCAGAATTTCGTCCGAATCGAATAGGCCCGGTCCGAAATTAGGATCATCCGAATTAGAAAAAAAAAATTCGTCCGAATTCGAATTTTACCGAAAATTTTGCCCGTGCACAAGTCTAGCTTTTATTATGAAACATTACTATCACTTTAAAGCAGAACTACCACCTTTAAACAACTTTAGCTTCGATAACTCCCCATCTGGCGACTAGCTGCTTAGTAGCGCTAGTCGCCAGAATTATTACCTTGTTTAATAGATTTATCAATTCTTCCTGGGCTGACAGCAGGACTGAGTGCAGACATCTTGCCATAGTGACGTCCGTGCGCCTGCTCTGTCAGTCCCTTCCAGAGCTGAAAGGCTCTTAGAAACGACTTCTAGAGCCGTCTGGGACTGACAGAGCAGGTGCGCGGACGTCACCATGGCAAGAGGTCTTCGATCCGTCCTGCCTGTCAGCCCCAGGAGAATTGACAAATCTATTAAATAATGTAATAATTCTACTAAGCAGCTAGTCACCAGATGGGGAGTTATTGAAGCTAAAGTTGTTTAAAGGTGGTAGTTCCGCTTTAAGGTAACAGAAGTTGCAGGCGCACAGAACTTCGCTTGTAAGCTTTGTGCCCTGGATGCCTACAGAAGATGTTTGATTTCCTTAATAACATGGCCTTTTACATCATAATAACAGTAAAGTTTTAGCCATCGCTACATTAGAAAAGGATTGGGAGCAATATTAAAGGGACAGTAATACTTAAATATTACTAATCCCTATAGCAAAGTACTACTTAAAAAAAGTATTGCCCCCAGTGTCATCTCTCAAACCTTTATGGTTTGAGAGATGATCGCTTCTAAAGTTGCTCTCTCCCTCCCCCTTCCCCTTAGTCAGCATTCTAGCTGACTCAGGGAAATCCGGTCAGAGATCATCAGGCGGCTCTGCAGCAGAGCCGCGATAGTGTTAACTAAAAAAAAAACTTTCACTAAAACGGTCTTCTACGTGTGCTTGCAAGCCAAGCAGACGTAGAAGACCATTTCAGTGAAAGTTTTCTTTTTTAGTAACGTGATCCGGCTGTGCTGGAGAGCCACCTGAAAGTCGTATGACTCTCTTCCTTTCAGTCAGCTAGAACGCTGACTATGGGGAAGGGGGAGGGAGAGGGCAACTTTAGAAGCGATCATCTCTCAAACCATAAAGGTGTGAGAGATGACACTGGGGGCAATAAGTTTTTTAAAAGTAGTACTTTGCTATAGGGATTAGTAATACTTAAGTATTACTATCCCTTTAACAAGTTGAACGTTCCGCTTTAAAGAAATGGGATTTTTTTTTAGATCCACAGTGCAGTTGGTTTTCCCAGAATCTCTCTGTTGATCTTTCGAACACATGGCCCATAGCGCTGTTAGTCCAGCCCAGAATGTATCCAGTTTTTTCAGTACATTAGCCTCGGTATGTTTGTTTCTGTTCTGTGGACACTGTAGGGTGTGTTTGTCTGTAAAACTCGTTAAGCATATTATACAAGATAATTATATTAAGTCAACACCCTTGGAAACAGACTATCATGCCTGGACTGCAGTAACCTGAATATCACTAGAGCTGTCAGAAGTCTTAACCCTTTGAGTGCCAGAGGGATGTGCAACGCACTTTAAAGCAATGCGTTGCGTATCTCTGGCACTCAAAGGGTAAAAAATACAAAGGATGACACTAAGCAGTGATAAAGAGGTGACTTCTCCAGTTCCTATGTTATTCTGTTGAGCCAATGCATTAAAGCAGGACTACCACCTCCACTATAGTCGCCCTGCAATACTTAGGCAGGTGGCGACTAACTCACTAATCATTATTTTACCTCTCAAAAGTGCCCCCAAATAAAGTTATCCTTAAGCTTCAGAGACCAGAAACCAGGCATCACAACAGAAATCTTGAATGCGTACCTGCGCTGTCCATCCCCATCACCCTTCATAGGCATTGCACTGGCCCAAACGGCTCTGGAAGAGACGGACGGCACAGGCGCACAGGCTGCAGTAACCTGGTCGTCAGTCTCGGAAGCTTAAGGATAACTTTATTCGGGGGCACTTTTGAGAGGTAAAATAATGATTATTAAGCTAGTCGCCACCTGCCTAAGTATTGCAGGGCAACTTTAGTTGAGGTGGTAGTTCCGCTTTAAAGGGATAGTAATGTTTCATAATAAAAACAGCTCTAATTAATCATCATAGTATTTGGAATTTGGAGAGTGTTATTTCATGTTATGTCAGAGTTGTAGTTCAAGAGTAATTCAATGACAAAGTATCCCCCTCCCTCCCCTTTTACTGATGTAACACTGTTCAGCCAGATCAGAAGGGAGGTGCCCACGTAGACTGTAGAGAGGGAGCTATCGCATTGGCAGAGATCGATATCTAGCCAATGCGATCGCTCCACCCTAGTGACAAACAGCCTCCGTCATGGAAGGATGACGGGTAGTGGGACAGGAGCTGCCTCTGGTCGGCAAGCCGGAAGTAGGCTGCCGGATACTTTTTAAAGTTAAATTTTTGCGCGTGTAACTGTTGTTGTTTTTTTTTTTAAACAGCGAACAATATTTTCAGTCTTTTTGATAAATGCTCTAACTAATGAGCATTACATATATGTAGGTGAGAGATCCCCTTCAATACCTCTTTATAATAACTTCCGTTTACCTTGCCATAACCAAACAATCCTAATGGGCCCCCATGAATTTTGCCCCCTTTTACTTTTATTCATGTGAAAACATCTTTAACCCTCTGAGTGCCAGAGGGGTATCCTCTGCATTGCAAAGCAATGTGCTGGATACCCCCTGGCACTCGAAGGGTTAATCAGCCTGGGATGTGATGTCCATAGAGGAAGACATGACAGTCACTGGCAGCTTTTTTTTGTCAAACTGAAGCAGGTGGCGTGCACAAGCCTAATTAACCGTTTAAAGGGATAGTAACACTTCGTTTTAACTTTATTTTATTTTGTAGGCATTAAAAAAACATGAAGAATGATATGTCTTATCTCTCAAACCTTTATGGTTTATGAGATATTCACAAGCAAAGTTCCCCTCCCCGCCCCTTTTTCCTAGTGTAAGACATCTCTTCTCAGATGTGGATCAGGTTGTATGACAGTAAAGATAACAGCAGGGGACAATTTTCTTTGTATGAAAACAATGAAAGCCCTTCCCCCCTTGACAAGTTTTTCAGCTTTTTCCATTATCTTAATTGAAGATTGTCCCTCTCTGCAGTCTACCTGGGCATCTCCCTTCTGATCTGGTTGAACAGGGGGTGGGGGATACTTTGTTTGTGAATATCTCTTAAACCATAAAGGTTTCAGAGATAAGACTTATATCATTCTTCATGTTTTTTTAATGCCTACAAAATAAAATAAAGTTAAAATGAAGTATTACTATCCCTTTAAAGACCAGGGGATGTGCAAAACAATGCATTGCACTCCTCTCTGGTTCTCAAAGGGTTAATATTACCACATGCCATGAAAATTGTTTGAGGTCCTGTGGTCATGTCAGCCTCCATGAACACAACATTCAGGAATGATCAAAGATGATATATCTTAAACAAAAGGCAAAAGTGTACATTTTCCAGCAGCGGAATTATGCATGTTTTACTCAGCAGGAGTATGTTTTTTGAACACTATTTTTGAAGGGTGTCATTCTGGTAGAGTCAGCTATATCAATTTCAGAGGTATTTAATAACTTTAACCCTTTAAGAACAAGAGGGCTGTTGCTTAAAGGGTTAATAAAGTAAAAGATAAGAGGCACATACCCATTTTGACTTGACTGTTACTCTGCTGTCACGTACAATGTTTGTTCTTGAAGAGATGTATCTGAAAATAAATTATATAAAAGATCATTTTTTATACTTTTTAAAATGCTAATACAGTTGATTTCAATAGCAGAAACTGAACTCCTAGAGGACGAGAGAGGTGGGTGCCCCTCTGTTCCTTAAGTGATTAAAAGAGGGGTACTTTTTGTTAACCCCATCCCAACAATGGACTTACCAGGCACATCCCGCAAAAACTGTCACTTAGTGACAGAGGACGTACCTGGTAAGTCCCGGAAGTCCTGGTCTCCGTGTGGCTGCACGCCGTTAGGGGACTCCGGAATCATTTAGTTAAAAAAAAAAAAAAAAAAGTTAGCCGGGCGTACGCACGCAGCTGTCACTAAGGGGTTAAATAAAAATAAAAAGGTTATTAAATCTTAAAGGAGCGGTAAACTTTTTTTTATGAAAAAATATATATTGTAGGGATTTTCCTATTGAGTAAACTAAGGGTACCCTCACTGCAGACAGATTTATATTTCCAGAGTTATTACATTTTAAACCCATATTTTTTTACATTAGCAGTGCCCTCTAGTGGTCGAATTCTGATTAGATTTCCTGTTAGATTCTAATGAAGAGGAAAGTCAGAAAAGTCAGAGACATGCAGATCTCCACAGAATGTGATAGAAACTGCCGTCACTTCCTGTCAGTTAGAACTATCAGGAAGTAAACACAGTAAATTCACTTCCTGTCAGTTAGAACTATCAGGAAGTAAACACAATAAATTCACTTCCTGATTATTTAAACTGTAATAGAGCTGGAAATATGCATCTCTCAGCAGTGGGAGTGCCCTTGTTTTACTCAACAGGAAAAGCCCTACTAGATGTAATTTTTCATAAAAAAAGTTTACTGCTCCTTTAAAGCTCAAACTTAGTTTATATCAATGTGATAGCAACAGTGCCAGTTAATGTCCAAAAGGCTTGAGTCATTGACTACAGCTCTCAGAGTAAGTGCAAGCAACATCACTACCTGGGGGGACACTATATAAAATTGCAGTTTAATATACAAAAACGAAAACCGAGTTTTAATAACTTTTCAGTGCTAAACCTCTCAGCAGTGGGAAAAAATGTTTACTGTGCCTTTAAGTTTCCTAAGGTTGTATATGCTTTCTCACAGTTCTGAGTTTTATGACTATGGGATGTGTATATATTCCCAAACGCAGTGGATACTCTGTCAGAACTGAGATTGTGCCTAGTGCTTAGGGTGACCATGGGTCCCGGAACGTCCGGGACTGTCCCTTATTTGAGGGCTATGTCCCGCGTCCCGGGTCCCCTTCAACCGGGACAATGAAGTGTCCCGGAATGAAGCCAAGCCACCCTGGATGTCAGCCTGCAAGTGGTGTGTCACATCATGGACGCCGCATGACACACCGCTTGCAGGCTGACATCCAGGGCGGGAATGCAGCTTACCTGGAAGCAAGCGCTCTAGTAATACAGAGCGCTGGGAGATGACATCATCTCCCAGCGCTCTGCATTACTGAGCACAGCGCACGGGAGCTTCAGCTCTGTGCCGGAGGAGGCACAGAGCACTGTCCACGCCGCTAGACCACCAGGGACTTAAGGTATGACGGGGCAACTAGGGTGACCACGTCCCGGAATGGCAGAAGGGAAATGTGGTCACCCTACTAGTGCTAGAGGTGGAGAAGGGAGCAGGCTCCCACTTCCCTTATTACTATAGGGTGCCAGTCTGATTGGATCCCCGTAGTAGCACTTGCTTTATTAAAGGGATAGTAATACTTGAAAATAATTGTATTTTATATTGTAGCCCTTAAAAAATATGAAAAATGATATAAGTCTTATCTCCCAAACCTTTATGGTTTGGGAGATATTCACATGTAAAATATAGTAAAACTAGTTGAACAGCCCGTTACACGGGCCACAGTGCCACTGTCACCCGGTCGCGGGGCAGTCACGCGCGAGACTGCCCGCGCCGAGGCTGATACAGAGCTGGACGCTCCTTCGGAGCGCCCAGCTCTGTATCAGCCGCTGCACGGGCAGTCTCTACTGCGCATGACTGCAGCACGCGCAGCAGTGTCTACTGCGCATGTCGTGCGTTACACACGAATTAGCGAATTATTATATAGGATGCTCTTTTCCTGGCTGTTTCAGCCAAGTCTGCCATCTAGTGGACAGATTTGGAATTCGGTCCACAGAGCAACCGGCAGCTCTTTAGCAGTGCCGAGATCACGATCTTTGAAAAGAACTACTTAACTGGAACTATCTACAAAGTGTGCCTGGCTTGAAAGCACACTTTGTAGACCATTCCAATTAAGAAATTCTTTTTAAAGAGGGTGATCTCAGCACTTCTGGAGAGGCACAGCCGGTCCCGCGACCGGATTCAAAATCTGAAGGGTGGAGCAATGACGTCACTCCAGGGGAAACTTTACTTCTGAATATCTCCCAAACCTTTATAAGACTTATATCATTTTTCATGTTTTTTTAAAGGGCTACAATATAAAATAAACTTATTTTCAAGTATTACTATCCCTTTAACCCCTAGTGATAGATGGGAGTGGATTACAAAGGCAATTCCATGCTAAATCAGGTGTTAGAATTTATTTTAGTCCCTGCTCTTACCTAATTCAATTTAGTAAGTTACAAACCCCCAAAAACCATCCCCTTAATGCTACCTGTGCTAAGAGGAGGGTAATAGAAGAGCCTCTGGACTTGTCAGGACATTCCTTTTTGCTACACCTTGTTAAGTGCTATGTACTAAACACAGCACGGCTCAATGGGCCAAATTAACACCATTTCACTATGCTTGCTATGGGGCAGGTGTAAGGGGATTGCTGGCTTTAAAGTCCTAACTATTTATTTATAAAGTGCTTTCTAATGAAACTCTGCCCTCATCCGCTCCTCCCATTGTGTTCCTCCCACTCTCTGGCCTCTTGTTCGCCTTCCTCAGCTTATTCTGTACACTTTTTTTATTTTTCAAGTTCCACCCCCTACTCATGATTAAGCTCCACCCCCTTTTGATGCAAATTGCATAATTTTTCTCCCCCATCAGCAGCACAGGACTCCTCTTCTCCGGGGAGTCCTCAACAAAATTTTCCTAGGTATGAGTATGTCCGGTGGTATACACTATAGAGATCATACTCTGTAGTACATACCCACTAGGGCTGCCCTGGCTAACACCATGCTGCTGCAATGCAGATTCATAAATTCACCCCTTAATCACATTTTAGTGAATCTGCCCCTAGTTCTTCATAGTACATCAGCCTCTCTTCAGTAAGATGGAGAACTGGGCCACCCGGCCCTTTGAGTGCTCATCCCTAGACCACTGAATATTCTGCATAAGAAATAGAATATATATATATATATATATATATATATATATATATATATATATATATATCATGCTATAATTCTGGAGATTTGTAACCTTACTAATTGAAATATATGTGAAGAAGAGTACCACTGAAATATACAAATTCTCCAGCACATCTCATTTTCTGTTCTTACACACGGACATAAAAATCATGTGGCTGCACATCAGGGTATGTACAAGTGCATATGATCACTTTAGTACATACCGGTGCAGCAAGCTCCCAACACATTCCCTATAGCATGCTCTACAAAATGGACAGATTTCCTGTAGTAGATGGCAATAAAAATGTGCATTTGCCAACAGAGCAAAGAAGAGGAGAATTTTCAGATTAGATGCCATAGTAAATAGGTTTAGGAAGGAACAGAAATACCATGTTAGCTATAGAAAAACAGACTAGTAGAGGAAAAGTGTTTATTGGCTAATTGAGTGGTTCCAGGATGCAAGCTTTCAAGACACTATGGGGGAGATTCACTAAGTGGTGGTAAAAAGGTGATGAAGTGAACATGACTTCTCCAGTGATATCACTTCTCCAGTTCCTGTGTTATTCTATAGAACCAATGCACTAAGATCTCCAAAGCTGAAGAAATCTTAGTGCATAGGCTCCATAGAGTAACATAGGAATTGGAGAAGCGATATAACTGGATAAATCATCTCCACCTTATCATCTGTATATCATGCCTTAGTGCATAATCCCCCTTGTCTCTTCTGCAGGTATAATACGAATGAAGGCTTAAAGGGATAGTAATGTTTCACAAAAAAAGCATCTCCAATTATCAATGCATCGCTCAACAATGCTTTGGCAACCCTTCCAGTACTCAAAGGGTTAACCAATGACAAACACAATTTGACAGGGTTAGGATTACATGCTGCACAGGGGACATTCGTTAAGCGATGTAAAAGACACGATGGGATGAAGTTAACCCTTCCATACCATCACTTCACCAATTCCCTTGTTCGTCTATGGAGATTATTCAATAAAATAGATCAAGTTACTGAGGGGTCATTGGATAGACTCCATAGAAAAACATTGGAAATTAAGAAATTATATAATTTCCACTTTACCTCCACTCCATAAGGTCTATATCACCACTCACTGAACCTCAAGAGAGATGGATGAGGACGAACATCACAGTGCCAGTGAGACTAACTGGCTGTATGTGCAACACACAGGCCTTGAAACAACCAACACTGTGGAATTAAAGGAGAACCAAGTAGGCCTTTGTATTGTGTATACAATCATTTACTCTCACTTGAACGGTCATATCATACATTTGGTTTTCACATGGATCCTTAGGAGTGGTGATGCTATGGATGGATGTTATACCATCCACTATTTGCAGGATACACGTGGAAACCAAATGTCAAGCATTGTAGATGGCACACCAACAGGCCGTGATTGATGGATATCCCTGATTAAGCAAGGCTGGATCACTCACAAAGATGGAGCGAATGATCCAAACAGCAACAGATCTTAATCAGAGAAATCCCTCAATACTGACCTGATTGGTGGCCTGGGGAATTAACTTGGACAGACCTCATCTATCTCTGATTGCCAGGGTGGTATTCCATGCATCACAATGCAATGCATAGGATACCATCATGACAACTAGAGATCCACATGTCAATTAAATAATCTTGCATTCATTCTGTCACTGTCTACATTACTAATCACACCATTTCATTTCCCCACACAGCATATGGGCCTGCAGCACAGCAGGAGGCTGTGGAGGAGGCACACACATCCCCAGATGAGATTCCTCTTGGGGAGCAAGAGGACGGGACCGTCACATGGTCAACCTATACAGCTGCACCACCACCTCCAGCATCTTATGCTGCACCAACACCTCCAGAATCTTATGCTGCACCAACATCTACAGCATCTTATGCTGCACTACCACCTACAGTATCTTATGCTGCACCACCACCTACAGCATCTGCTGTCCCACCAGCTGCACCCCCATACTACCAGGACTGGTTTTACTTTGTGAAGTCCATGCAGCCATAAATTTCGGGACCTTACCACCCTGCTGCGGCACCACCACCACCAGGAAGGTTCTGGCTGCCTGGGACTGTGGCCACCCCTACATATGGGCCATATGTCCATTCTCCCGACCTACCCTCCTGGATGACTCCCCAGCATCATCCCAGGTACGACCCAAGGTGGGGGCCAAACAGCTACCAGTGGCCAAGGTATGACCCCTGGCCACTGGAATACGAGCACCTGGGCCTGACTGGGGAGCCCCAGCGCCCTCAACCGAGGGAACACTTCACCATCCCACCACCACGACAGGGATCAGTGGGAAGCTAGGGGTCGCTGGATGTGGTGGGCACATGGCCATCATCTTAAGCAACCCCACAAGCAGACATGGCACCAACAGACAGAACAACCCCACCAGCAGACAGAGCAACCCCGCCGGCAGACAGAGCAACAGCAGACTCTCCACCAGCAGCAAACTCCCCCCCCAGCACACTCACCAGGCACATGGATGGAGGGGGAGTGCCTGGAGTTACAAATGAGGCAACTCAGGGAATCCCAGAGGACCAACACGTACGTCAGAAGGCTCCAAAGGGATTCCCTGAGGAACACTCAAAGGATACTATCCAGCATCCATGCCCTGGAGGTACAGCAAATGCTGATGACCACAGAACTCAGGCAGTACCGTGCAGGGATGATGGACATGATGGGGCAGCTGCTGGTGGAGGTCTGAGGCCACAACCGCAGAGAGAACCTGCGTATGGAGAGGGAGCAATGCTCCACAGAGAGTTCTACTGCACCCACCTCTCCCTCCATTGCGACCCCTGAAGCAACCCCAAGGGTGACCAGGCAGTCAGCCAGACCATCCACGTCTGGAACCAAGCCCAAGGTACCCCCCCAAAAAAGAAAAAATAAAGAGGCCAACAAGTTATTTTCCCTCAAAATAAAACATGCACTTCTGCATTTTAATCCTGTCTGAGAAGCAAAGATGTCTCAAATGCATCACAAAGCAATGCAGTGAACACAACTTCTGCCAAGGTTACATGATTGTACAATGTTTGAACATGGCTTAGCACACACATCACACACAACTTTGTCCAAATTCAACTTGCAATCCACCACTGGAGCCAAATAACATGACAGTGTTATGTGGCCATGATGTGGGTTGAATTTGAACAACAGATACCCTACACCTTAGCACAACAACTGGTTCAACACTCTGAACATTCATCTGCATCAATTGTTGTGGTTTAAGGGGTTAATCAAACAGCTATTTCACTTAGCTGAGAACCAACAGGCAGGATAGATAATAGGACATGCAGCTAAATAGGCTGTAATTTACACCCTGAGTGCCACACATTGAAATCATAGGGTGAACATTGGGTTCTCCTGTAAGTCTGTCTCACAATCAGGGTGTAAATCACAGCCTAACTTACTGATTAAAGACCAGTATTTGTTAGGTTACTATCTGTTAGGTTGGGTTAGAGTCATTCTCTGTTATGTCTGGAGGTGGTTTAGGTTAGTTGTTAGGTTAGTATCTATTAGGTTAGGATCAGTATCTGTTTGGGGGTGGTTTAGATTAGGATTCTTAAAGTTATGCTAGGGAGACATTTTGAATGATGAGGACAGTTTTTGTGTCCTGTTTTGACTCCCACGATGATGTGAACGAGATATTTTTATGTGCGTTTTGAATCAGTGACATTTTGGAACCATTTTCTTAGTGTTGTGCCTTCTTAGGCAGAAAATGGTGACTGTGCACTGCAGTGTGGAAGAATAGAGACATTTTATTTAATGCTACATACTAGCAACAAATGAAATATTACTACATTTTCATGGGTATGCTATAGGGCAGGTGTAAGGTGTTTAATGACATTAAAGTCAGTGGTGGGGGTATACACTAACATCTGTCATACACTCTAGTACGGTGGTGGGAAATGTGAGGCTCTCCACCTGCTGAGAGACTACAACTCCCATCATGCCCTGCCAGCTGATGATTAGTGTTGTAGTATGGCAGCTGCTGGAGAGTCTCTCATTGCTTAGCCTTGCTTAGTGCAGAAAATTAGCAGTTTCAGCAGCAGATTCATACATTCCCCATAGACGCTTATGAACTAAAGAGAAGGACAGCAAGTCTGGATCAAACTAACTGCGCCATAGGGAACAAATAAAAAGTACATTGATGTAAATGGGGATTTAAATCCCTTGAATGGTAAAGAGGCTTGGAGACCTATCTAGCATTCAAGGGGTTGAAATCCACATTTGAAATCAGTGAGAAGTCTATGATTTTTTATTTTTCCTGCAGTGCAGTTGGCTTTCGCCAGAATTACACTAATTCTTCCTAGAGTTAGGTGAGTCGGGCCATGCTGTAGCATGAGCTGAGCCAGAGCAGAGCCAGACCCTAGTTCGCTGAGCCGACTCACTCTTAGTTCAGTTCTTGCACATGGTCAGAAGGATGTCATAAGGACCCTCTGATGCCGAGCCAGGCTGAACAAGGCATATGACTTGACCCCAAACCGGCTCATCCACCTTTACTACTTCCTAGTACAGAGTCAGCAACATACCTTCCATGTGTCCCTCTTTAAGACAGTCAGTCCCTCTTTGAGACCTAAATCCCTCTGTCCTCCTTTCCCACCCTGGTGTCCCTGTGTTTAGGAGATCATACTGTGTGGTGTGTACATAAGTGTATCAAATTGATCCATAGCAATAAAACACATATAACTATCTGTTTACACTTCAGTATTTGTGTTTATACAGTAGTCTGTGTAAGCATTGGATACAGGGACTTAAAGATTCAGGTTTTGAGCCTGGAACGTCAGGTTTCAAGATCCCCTCGTAGGTTCTGGCCCTTATCATATTGTCACGCTTTAATTCGGGACTCTGTGTCACCTATGACACCCTTCCATACCTGGGTACAGAATCTCGATCCCTCGATAGATACAGAACAATGATCCAACATTTTTAAGGCAAATTTCAGGTTTGCACGGGATTCAGCCACTATGGAACTAAACTACAAAATCAGTGGCGTAACAATAGGGGTCACACCTGCGACCAGGCCCGTCACTCCAGGGGTCCGGCCGCCCTCTGCAAACCCATCGCCACAAGCCCGAAGCAACTCAGCTGATCTCCCAGCCATCTAGTAATGCAGAACACTGGGAGATGACATCATCTAAATGGAGAGATTCATTTAAATGTTGCCCCAGGTCACGCAGGGGAAACTGCTAGGGTTGCCATCCGGCCGGTATTTAAGGATTTTATTAAATATTTCAATAAAATTTACAACATCTGTCATAAAGGAAAACTGTACAGCAGTTAAAGAACATTATACATGGTATATCAGAACCCTAATCCTACTATGAATATACCAATCATATGAAACAAACATTGTGCACAATCCTTCAGCACTTTTAAATGCCCCAAAGGGTATTGTGGTCAGTAACATGTTCCCATGAATTGTTATTGGGAAAAAGAGAGAACAGAGGATCAGTAGATAAAGAGAAAGGCATGGAGAGGGGAAAAAAACAACCAGCCTACTTATCATGAGCAGGGCAAGGTACAGACTTTAGTGGGCATCGTCTGGAGCACCGGGTCATCCAAGGAGTCCAAATCTTCACAAAAACATCAACCCTCCCTGTGACTGAGGCATGGAGGTGCTCTGAGGCCATCATCGTATCCACTTTATACGTCCAGAGTTCCAAAGAGGAAGCCCTAGGCTCCCGCCACAGTGCGGGAATCAACATTTTAACCACATTTGTAAGAAAATAAAAGAGGGTGCGGTGTTGTTTGTGAAGTGTAGTGGGATGTGGAAAAAGAGCAAAGAGAATATATGTTGGTTCACAGAATGAGAAGATATGGGATAGAGCTACACAAATATTTGCCCAAAACCCCAGGATCCGTACACATTTCCACCAGGTATGAAATAATGTCTCTCTATCAGAATTGCACCTCCAGCAGGTGTCAGAAACACGGGAAAAAATCTGTGCCAAACATTGAGGGGTGTAGAACCATCATACAAACAACTTGTAATTGACTTGTAATTGACCTCTTTCGCTGCATAATCAAGAAAAGCCATATATATAGTATAAAATAGTGATTACCAGTTCTCCAGAGGCCATGCCACCCCCAAATCTGCTTCCCACGCCATCCAATAAAAGGATTTGGTAGTAGTCTGTAAAGATGATAATAGACGGTGAATCCGAGACAGCGTTTTAGTTCCAAAGTGGCCTTTGGAGACAAGAGTTTCAAACCGTGTCAATGACCTAGTCCTGAAACCCACAGCCAACAAACCCCTTACAAAGTGGGAGACCTGCCAGAAATGAGTAGTTGGGAGAGCTTTATGAGTGCATAAGTAATTAAAAGGAAGTATGTCCCCGTTGGAAGCCAGAACGGCAAACGTGTCGATACCTAATTTTTTTCCACAATTTAAAGGAGCTCCCCCTCTCACCAGGAGCCATAGATCGAAAAGAGTGGAGACGGAAAATGTGTCAGTCCATACCTCTGGCAAATATGGGACTAAACGGTCAAAACATGGGATAGAATAGGGTGTGAGGATGTAGAGTTTAGAATCTGTGTCAGGGTTTGCCATAAAAGGGCTGACAAATCTAAGGAGGGGAAGGAATCCTGAGTAATTAAGAACCAACCCTTCCCATCCCCCTTACAGCAATCCTTAAGTGTCATCAGGGCACATGACTCATAGTACAATTTTAAATTTGGAAAATCCAGGCCCCCTTGTTTCACCGGCCGATACAAGTATGAGGCCGCTAGTCTTGGTTTTTCATAAGCCCAGACAAAGGAATCGATTGCTGATTGTAATTTGGATAGAACGTGTCTGGGAAAACAGATCAGTAAAGTCTTGAATATGTACAGCAGTTTTGGTAGAACCACCATTTTAATTACATTTATTCTACCAGTCTACAAAACTAACAATTTGTCCCGTTACCACAAGTCTGTATTAAGCTGATCAAATACAGGAGAGAAATTCAATCCCGGAATGGCCTGAAGATCTCATGACAAAAAAAAAAAAATCTAGATATTTAAGTTTATCCGTTTTCCATTTAAACTGATAGAGACGTTTGAGCTTAGTCGCTCTAGGTTCCGAGATGGTGATGGGTAGAATTTTGGATTTATTGAAGTTCATTTTAAAGTTAGACAGTTGTCTATACTCATCCAGAAGTTCCATAAGCGGTGGTAGTGAAGATTCTGGAGATGACAGAGATAGTAGGATATCTGTGAAACTAGAAACTACTGAAAGATCTTTGGCAAGCGGTAGTCCACATATCTGAGGATGTTGTCTAATCATATTCAAAAGGGGTTCAAGAGTTAAGATGAATATGATTGGGGACAGGGGGCATCCCTGTCTTGTTCCGTTTCTAATGTTAAAAGGCTCAGATAGGAATCCGTTAATCTGCAAGTGAGCAGATGGATAGGTATAAAGGCTCAGGATAGTACGCAGGGATCTTTGTCCTAGGCCTAAAGGAGTTAGAGTCTCACGGATAAAATGCCAGCTTACCCTATCAAAGGACTTTTCCACGTCGATCGTAAGGAGGGGCAACGGGACTTTATTATAAAGGGCTGAGTGGATAATTGTCAGGGCCTTGATAGTATTGTCCCTGGTTTCTTGACGTGGAATGAACCCTGCTTGAGAAGGATGTATAATGCTGTGCAGGCAAGGTCATATGCAAGCCACCCATAACGACGTAAATAGTTTAGTGTCTACATTTAATAATAAAATGGGACAGTAGTTTGCGCATTGCGTTAAATCTTTGTCAGGTTTAGGTAACAATGTAATATGCACCTGTAGAGCCTGTACTGGGAAGGAGCCACTATCACCTGTATCATTAAAGCTTTTAAAATGTGGGGTGCCAGGAAAGGAGAGACAGTGTTTTGTAATATAAGGCATGTATATCCCTAGTGATATTGGCAAGTGAAAAAGGTTCATCCAAAGAGGAGATGAAATCATCGGGGAGTCTTGGACAGTTGGAGCATTGGAGAAAATCCCAGATGTTAGCCCCCTGCACTGATATATCTTGAAAGGAAAACCCTGTCTCTAGATTGTAAAGATCTTGATCGTTCCTTTGAAAGAATTCAGCCATCTTTCGGAAGGAATAATGAGAAACCCCCCCAGGATCCTTAATATGAGAGATATAGTGTTGTTTGTGCTTAATCCTAATGATCTGTGCAAGGTGTTTTCCACACTTGTTGCCATGCATGTATGAGGAGTACTTGGTCCAAAGAAAGGATTTATGAGTCTCAATGGCATACCATTCAGAAATCCGCTTACATATTTTAAGCATCTCTGAGTAAATAGGCGGAGAATTACTCCTTTTATGTTGGATTTCCATTCGCTGTAAAGTAGTTGACATTTCCTGCAGAGCGAGATTTTGTTGCCTCTTTCAATATGTGCCTAACTTAATAAGAATGCCACATATGACACATTTGTGCTCTTCCCATGTAGTGGTAAGGGGAACTTCCCCCGATGCGTTGAACTCCAAATATTCTGTAGCTCATTTAGCTTCCAGGAAGATCGTCCCCTGCCCCTTCTTTTAAACAAATCCAGATCCATATGGGGGCATGGTCTGACCACGTGATTGATTCGATTGAGGCTTCTTACATGATTTGAATGTTATGTTGTTCCACTAGGAAATAATCAATACAAGTGTATCGAGCGTGCATGGGAGAATAGTATGTATAATCTTTCACTGATGGTGATATCAGACGGCAAACATCCATCAGATGGGAGTCCCTCAAGAAATTATTCCAATCATGTATAGAGGAAAGAGGATTGTGTGTTGTGCCAGAAGAACAGTCCACCGATGGTCACAAAGGCATATTAAAGTCCCTGACCCAGAATGAGACAGCCAGATTGAAAGGCAAAGAGTTTACGCAGAGTGGAAGAGAGAAATTTGAATTGACCAGCACTGGGGGAGTAAACAGTAGCTATTGTATATTTAACCCCTCTCAAGAGGCCCTTGATAAACAGATAACGACCGGCCGGTATTTTACCGGCACAGCCAGTAATTGGTGCACTGGAGCCAGTGCCAGTATAACTATTATACCGGCAATTGACAAGCCGGTATTTGCGTGTGACTGTGAGTCTGGAAGCGGATGAAGATGTTGACTCTCACCTATCTACTTTACTTAGTAGTTGCACTTGCAATACAGTGTTAGCTTGTGTTGGCCCTTGTTTGAAGGCTACTACACTTCCTGTCCTGTGCTCTGCCCGGGGTGTCATGAAATGCTGTCTCCATGGCGACAGTGCTGTGTCATAACAAGAGCGCCCAGCATGGAAGCGCCGGACCTGTTTTGACATGAGAAGTGGAAGAGTTATAGGCAGCAGGAAAGGGAGGCCTGGACAGTCAGCACCATGCCACAACCAGAGATGTGTGTGAGAGACAAAAGGGTGAGCGAGGGGAGGCTGGAGGGAGAATCATAATGAGAAAGGGAGTGAGGGGGAGAGATAATATATGAGAGAAGGAGACAGCGGTGGAGGACAGAAGAGGAATACAGAGATAGAGGTGAGAGAGGCATAAGGGGTGTGAGAGACAGGAGTGTTTTGTGTTTGCGAGGGAGAAGAATGCAGAGAGAAAGGAGGTGATGGGGAGGAGGGGATGGCTCGGGAATTAACACAAGGACCAGAGAACTGTGAAACGTGCACTGCACACTCTTCTACTCTTTAAAGGGTTAAATTAAAGGTTTGGGAGATCTAATAAAGTGCATGAAGAGTTTGATGCTTTTGGAGTCAAAGGCATTAGCAAGTAGATTAAGGGAAGGAGCTGAGAGATGGACATGAGGTGTATTGTGGTGTACTGGAAATGTGCTAGGTTAACTGGGAATGTACTGTGTTCTAAGCTACATATGGGGAAGAAAGTTTAGAAGAGGTAATGACTAAGCCTCTGGGGTCCAGAGTAGTTCACAGTGCAAAGCTAATGAATGAATTGTGCACCTTCTGGTCCTCAAGAGGTTAATCAAGCATCAAGCAAAATGTTGCAAGGGGTTAATCAACCATGTATCAATCACTCAATGTCCTGCAAGCCCCTTTGGTCCGCAAGGAGTTAATCCTTCTAGTGCCAGAGTACTGCCTATACCACTGATTCTACAATCATTGATCGGAGGCGGCAGGAGAGGCAGGGAGCCTAGTATGGACACATAGAGACCTCTGGGAGGGCTACTTCAGACTGGTCTATTAGTAGGACACAACAGTAGTAGTAGAAACCAGAGGCAGGGAGCCTAGCATGGACACATAAATGTCTCTCTCTAACCCCTCTCTAGTAGTAGAGGGGGTTAGAATCTGAACTTTATGTAGCAGGAATGTTTACGCCATAAAAACTCCAGTTTGCTTTTATAAATATGAGCCAATATTCTGCTTGTCACAGGACGAAAATATGTCAGCTGTGGGGATTGGGCTATGGAGGATCTCCCCACTGGTACATGTTTTTATTGGCTCATTGATTCTTCTGTCACTCATCACCCATTTTGCATTAAAAGGAACTATGCCTATAGTAAAATGTTGTTCTTTCTTTAATACAATTAGACAGGGTTGCCAGATTATTCATTTAAAAATGGATGCACATGAAAAATAAATGTTGCTTTGCTAAATGGGAACCATTGCAGATAAGTAATAATCAATGTAGCCATGAGGCATACATTTTTCTCCTGTGCCCCATTTTAAAGGGATTATCTGATAACCCTATTCATATAGCAGTTCATTATATTTATAATCATCTTTTTGAATATTCCAAGTAAAAGGTATAAAAGGATCTTCATTAAAGATTACACAATGATTTTCATTTTAGTCATCCTTTAGTTTGCACCCCCTTACAACAGGCAACAAATTCCCTATAGTGTTACCCTCATCCATGGTTCTACATAGTCAATATGGTAACTTTACTAAGTATCATATAGAAGTATGGTTCAAACCACTGTTTGGGCTACTACTGTGCTTCAGGTTATCCACAGTGCTTTATGAGAACTGAGCTCCTGGCACCCGGTACCTGTAAAGAGGAGCCTGATGCTCAATTTTGTAGGGTCATACAACATTGAGGGTTACTGCCCCTTTTGCAGCTCCTCCTTTTTGTGGCTACGCCCTCACCGACCCACAACTATGGCCGGTATAATATTGAGGAAAAGGTGGCAACCCTAGAAACTGCAGCAGGAGGCCAGAGCATTGCACAGCAAGGCCGGTGCTGTATTCCTCCAACAAAAGTCATTACTTGCATTTGCCTGGGTTGCCTGCAGCTACAACAGCACA
The DNA here is from genome assembly GCA_037306005.1 of Rhinophrynus dorsalis. Classification (NCBI taxonomy): domain Eukaryota; kingdom Metazoa; phylum Chordata; class Amphibia; order Anura; family Rhinophrynidae; genus Rhinophrynus; species Rhinophrynus dorsalis. Next base: position 141,656,786 of record CM074727.1, read on the forward strand.
CCCCTCAGGACATAACTAAAAAGAGGAAATAATTAATGATGTGTGTGTCAGTGGGGCAAATGATTTGCTGTGGCAGTTTCCCCTGGGCAACAGGAGACGACATTTAGATGACTATTTATGCAGGCAACATTCTGATGGCGCCTTTTTGATCAGGTAACATTCTGATGCCGCCCCTTTGAGGGTCACCAGATAGAACATTAATGACTAGTTGAACAGCCACGGTGCCACTGCAACCCGGTCGCGGGGCAGTCACGCGCAGTGAAGACTGACCATGCCACGGCTGAAACAGAGCTGGACGCTCCTTCGGAGTGCCCAGCTCTGTATCAGCCGCGGAGAGGGCAGTCTCTACTGCGCATGACTGCAGCACACGCAGCAATGTCTACTGCGCATTTCGCGGCGTTACACACGATTTAGCGAATTATTATATAGGATTATGTACTAAAACAAGATGTTGTATTTCTGGGGCATACCAACAGCATCATAGGGAACAATTAAAAATTTCCATTGATTTAAATGGCGCTTTTAACCATTTGAATAGTAAAGAGGTCTCCAAACCTCTTTAGCATTCAGTGGGTTAAAAGTCCCCTTTAAATCAGTGGGAACTTTGAGAAATTTTGTTGCAGTTCTACTTGCTACATCAGCCTCACAGCAAGAGTTTCTGTGTATTAATCCCTTGAATTGGAGCTAACATAGTTTAATGAATAACCACAGTAAGTGAACACAGGGATATAAAACAAAGACACCTTATAATGGTAACCTGTGTTTGTAGCTACATCTCAGATATAAAAGGATCAGACATTCCTACAGTGTGCACAGTTTGGACTTACTGTTTGGATGAATCCAGCAGACATTCTCTGTTACCATTCAGGAGTGTTGGAAAAAGCTGCCTGGTAGTGGGAGGGATTGTTTTCCCAGGAAGTCTGAAGGACGTGGCAAGCAGAAAAAAACTTTTTTCCCCTTCCCTTCCTTGATCACTGTCTGCAGAGAGAGCGAGCAGCTGGCCTCAATATTTGACATAGGTGGCTGTGTGTCTCACTTTTGCAGATTAGCCCTTTCAGTGCTGAAGGCCTGGGGAGCATAAACACTATAAAGTGAGAAATGTCTCAAAATCTCTCCTGTTCTAAGCTTTCCTCTGGAGCCTCTTGTTCAAACTGGAGAGATCTTTACACACCTAACACAGTGAAAAAATATAGGACATTTTGTCATTTTTTTCCATGTGATTTTAATGTATTTAAAATGCGAATTGCAGCATGCTCTATTTTTGTCTCCCAGCAACTCCTCAATATAAATAGCTGGCCAAAAAATAGGCTGACCAGACCTCACCTTTAACAGGGGACACATAGGAAATAGGCATATTTCAGGACTGCACTAAAATCAAAGCAGCCCTGCACTATGCATTTTTCATGTGTCCCCAGTTAAAGGTGAGGTCTGGTCAGCCTACCATAAAAGGCACTGCGTTTGTAATGTGATTGTATTACGATCTCATTGAAACGGAGGTAAATGTAATTTAGAATTAAAGTTGTAGCAACCTGTGTTGACATGCTTTGCATGAACGAATATTTAGAAATAATTTTACAAAATTACACTGAGATATTTATTTATACTCAGAGTTTTGCAATTTAACCCTTTGAGTGCCAGAGGGTTACGCAATGTGTTGCGTACCCCACTGGCACTCAAAGGGTTAAAGCGGAACATTAATGCATAGTAAAGTGCCCCCAAAAATCATTTTTCACATAGTGTTAAAGCGGAACTTTCAGAGCATAGTAAGTCTCCATGCATTCATTAAACGCATGGCGACTAGCTTGGAAATAGATGTCTTACCTTTAAAAAAATAGCAGAGTGTAAAGTAATCCTTCCTGTTTGGAGACCGGAACCCAGGCTACAGCGCGATGTCTGCTCGCCTGCACTGTCAGTCCTGGTCTCCTTTGAGTAGCACTGCAGTGCATCATATGGTGACCGGAAGGGACTGACGCCACATACCGCACTAACCTGCCCGTCAGTCCCCAAACGGGAAGGATTTCTTTACACTCTGCTATTTTTTAAAGGTAAGACATCTATTTCCAAGCTAGTCGCCATGCGTGTAATGAATGCATGGCGACTTAGTAAGATCTGAAAGTTCTGCTTTACAGGGTTACTAATGCCCAAAATAAATTGTATTCTATATGGTAGATTTTACAAAAATAAAGTATTTGCAGAAAGTCCTGTCTCGCAAACCATTACGATCCTCCTCTAAAGTTCCCCCCTCCCTCCCCTTCTCCTGACGCCAGCACTCTGCTGACAACAGGAGATCCCGGTCCGGGGACCAGCCGGCGGCTCTACAGCAGAGCCGAATTTGCGTTACTGGAAAATAATTACTTCATTGGAAGGGTCTACAAGGTGTGCCTGGTTTTCAAGCACACTTTGTAGACCATTTCAACTAAGTAATTATTTTCCAATATCGCTATTTCGGCTCTGCTGAAGAGCCTCCTCTTGTCGGCCAACACGGATCTCCTTCTGTCAGCTTTACAGTTGACATCAAGAGAGGGAACTTTAGCGGAGGAAATCGCGCAAACCAAAAAGGTTTGAGAGATAGGACTTTCTGCAAATACTTTATTTTTGTAAAATCTACTATATACAATACACTTTATTTTGTGCATTACTAAACCTTTAAGCATATCACTACTTGTATTATCCTTGGTAAGTCTGACATTATTTAGAAATCTAAATTCTTCTAAGACTCACCACAGAAGACAGCGCAGACATCTTGCCGAAGAGCCATCTGTGCACTATGCTGTGCGTCCCTGTCTCCTCTAGGATAGGTGAGGAGGAGTTACATTGTACCTTAAGGTACAGAAAGGGACAGACAGCTCAGGCACACAGTTTCCTCTACGTCAAGATGCCTGCTGGTGAGTCGCTAAAGAAGCTGGATTTCTAAATAATGCCGGACTTACTAAGGATAATACTAGTAATGATATGCTAAATGCATAAATTATTTGGGGGGCACTTTAATATGCAGGAAAGTTCCACTTTTAGTTTTTTTAAGACAATACATTGTTATCATACCTGGGAACTTTTTTAAAAAAAAGTTTACCCAAAGATCTTTGAAATATTAATCAATAAAGGTCCCCAAAATACATATTCTGGGTGATAGCCCCTTGCTTACTGTAACCAAGTGGTGCACTAATACCTGCTCAAGGAACACTTAGCATGATGCAATCTAGAGATGTCACAGCCTTAACACAAAGCAAATCGGACTTCTTCCTCATCCTTTCTGGTAGGAATGGCATGAATTTAGAGACTAAAAAGCATTTACTTTGGACAGCATACCTCCCAAGTATCCCTCTTTTAGACCCCAATCCCTCTGTCCCTCTTTCCACCCTGATGCCCCTCTTTTTAGGAGATCAGACTATGTGGTATGTATATAAGTGTATCACACTGCTCCACAACAATAAAACTTACATAAATGTTTGTTTAAACGTCAGTATATGTGTTTATACGTTAGTCTGTGTAAATAAAATGCTTTGGTCTTGTTATAAGTCATTTATTAAGTTACACAAGGAGATGTCAATAGATCATGAAATAGCCTAAAAATTCTTGGTAATGCCCCGCCCACCAGCCACGCCCCCAGCAACACCCCTTAGAATTCAAGTAACCATCTTTGAAAAACAAAGAAAAAGGTGCTACTACGTTTCATGACTTATAACGTGTAACAGCAACATTGTAACAAAAACCTTTATGGGACTCACCGCTTAGTCTTCATCCGGGTGCTCACTCTCAGTCGGGTCTCTCTTCCAAACTCTTTACAGGAATACAAAAGGATGAATGGCACTTCCGGAATTAATCACAGTCTAACGCTTTTCTTGCTCATACTAGTGCTTAATCATGATTAAGAGCTAGTATGAGAGCAAAACGCGTTAGACTGTGATTGTCAGTCCTGTTTTATACGGGACCCTTATTTTGTCTCACCTCTGTCCTGCTTAATTCGCTATAGAATTTTAAAGAGCCAAATAAAGCTATATGTGTTTTAATTAATTCCGGAAGTGCCATTCATCCTTTTGTATTCAAGTAACCATCTTTGCCAATTTGAAATGTTGGGAGGTATGGTACAGATCATACAGTAGTCAATAATGGACTTTCTCAACCTGCTACTTAGGTCCTTTACCCTGAGACCCTGAAATTTTGGTCGAAACCCTTAGTGTTCACAGTTATGATTGTGTACCACAAGTGCTTCAGAGTGCATACCTCCCAAAATTTCAAATGGTCAAAAAAGGGACACTTGTTTTAGGAGGTGCTGCTGGGGTTGTGGTTGGTCTTCAGGGCATTATCGAGATTTTCTAGGTTATTTCATGACTTATTGACACTTCTTTGTGTAACTGAATAAATGAATTGGAGCAAGATCAAAGTATTTTATTTACACAGACTAATATATAATCAAACTAAGTTTAAACAAACATTAATGTGAGTTTTATTGTTGTGGAGCAATGTGATACACTTATATACACAAAACGCAGTCTGATCTCCTAAACACAGTGACACCAGGCTGGACAAGTGGGTCTCATCGAGGGACTGTCCCTCCTAAAGGGGGACACCTGGGAGGGATGAGAGTGAAACAATGAGAATTGGGTCTCTGCTTTAGAGCTTCCAATCTAAAGTGAATAAGGGAGACATACATCATACAAAGGGGTTAAGTGCAGAATACAGTGTTGAAGTTCTGGTCAGATTAGGGTTAAACAAATTCACACAGAAGACTATCTCATAAATTAGTGGAGTAAGTCAATTGTGTAAACCTGCTAATAAGATGTAATGGGCCTAATGTATAAAAGAAAACTGGAGTAATTCTAGGGCAAACCAACTGCATCATAGGGGAGACATAGAACTTCCTAATACCCCACTGATTTAAAAGATACTTTTTTACCCTTTCAATGCTAGAGAGGTCTCCCTCTTTTAGGAGATCAGACTGTGTGGTGTGTATATAAATGTGTCACATTGTTCTACAGCAACAAAACTCACATTAATATTTGTGTAAACCTCAGTATATGTGTTTATAAATTAGACTGGGCAAATAAAATACTTTGGACTTGATCTAAATTATTTATTCATTGACAAAAAGATGTGGAAATAGGTCATCAAGTGGTCAGAACTGATCTACCTCTGGTTATGCCCCATCTTCTTCAATTTCATCTAAAGTACCCCAGACTGTGGCAATTTCCCATGATGGGAGCTCTGTTCCCTGCTTCTCTGAAGAGAGAGAGAGAGAGAACACTGAAAGATGTAATGTATACTATACATTGCCTTTTTCATTGACTCAACTAGCATATATGATCACAATTAGCAATCACATGCCACGAGCCACAGGGGAAAGCCTGAAACTGACTGCTCTGGTCCTGAAGCAGCTAATTACAGCCTCCCTGGCATGATCACAGTGAGCCCTGAAATGGATTGTGATCATTTTCCCGTGACTGCCAGAACCATAATTGCTCCTTAAAGGACCAAATTCTGTAACATCCTGGCATATCATTGGTGCTTAAGGGGTTAGAGGAGTAAACTTTTATAATGGAAACCTATATGTTGTAGGACTTTGCCTTTAACAAAGGTACCCCTATCACTGCTAGTTATCTTATTCAAAAGTTATAACAGTTTAAACTATGAGGAAGTGAGAAGTGTCATTACTTCCTGAAAGATTAAAACAGTCAGGAATGACTCAGCAAGTACTACAATATTCTATGGAGAACTGTTTTCAGTGACTCAGCTCTCCCATAGTAAGTAACACAATACCTATCAGAAATATGGACACCAGACGGCAATGTTAATGTAAAAAAATAATGCTCTAACGATGGAAAAGTGAAACTCCCAGCAGTGGGACCACTGCAGGAAATGTCAAACAATATTTGTTTTGTTTTTTTCATAAAAAAGTTTACTGATCCTTTAAAGGCACCTACTTTACATACTCCATTGTCTGTGCATGTGACAGATGACCAGCCCATGTTGGTGTCAGCTGTCTTTCACATGGGCCACCATTAACTGGATCACTGAAATTTATATTGCAATGATTTAGGAGGCAGTGCAATCTCATACACTGGTCTATAGATCCTGGACTAGATTCTATTGCAGGTGATAAATGTTAACACCTGATTTATCAAATATTTTCCTATTGAAGTCAATGGGAAAACCTGGAGATAAAAGAAGTGATAAAATTAGCACCTGTAATAGAATCCAGACCCCTGTCTGCTGAAACTTTCCTGTTTTCTGCATTGAACACAGGTAAGATTGAGCAAGGTGGTTTTGGTTGTATCACATGTGCCCAGTACATCGTGAGGCAGATGAATTAAGAAGTGGTGTAATTCTAGTGCGAACCAAAAGCAAAATATTGAACTTCAAAAACTAATATTAATTTAAATAGCATTGTTATCGCTTTGAGTGCCAGATGGGAACACAACACATTACAAGGCAATGCATTACAAGGCATGTTTAAAATGACATGGAGAGTTTTTGAAAGTACTTTCGAAATCCCCTATATTCATGCCATGCATTCTTTATTTAAAGTTTAAGTTTAGGAGACATTTAGCTTTATTTGTTTATGAAGATTAGCCAGTACTTCCTGGTTGGAAGTTGCAGTTGGAAGGGAGAGGGAAATATTAGTATCTGACACACCAGGCTGTGCCAGTCAATACTGCCTAATAAACTGACACACAATTAAAGCTAAATGTCTCCTAAAATAGGGTTGTCCAAGTTCAGTTCTCTATGGCCACCAACAGGCCAGGATGTAAGGATTTCCCTGGTTAAGCACAGGTGAGTCAGTCAAAATGAAAAAGCCACTGATTAAGTCACCTGTGCCTAATCAGGGAAATCCCTAAATCCTGGTCTGTTGGTGGCCCTTGAGAACAGAACTTGGACAGCCCTGTCCTAAGCTATAGCTTTAAGTAATGAATAGTTAAAGGAATAGTAACACCTATTATGATATATATTGTAGGCTTTATCTTCCTGAGTAAACCAAGGGTGCTCCCACTGCTAAGTGGAAATTATTGAAAAGTTATTTCAGTTTAAATTTGATTATTTTAGGCTCAGCATCTCAATGGCCTTACATTTTACAGTGGCGCTGTTGCTACACCATCCTATAGGGGTTTATGGTCAACTGACCAGAGCTGTCCATAGGATGGTGTAGCAACAGCATCACCGTAATATTTCAGGCCATTGAGATACTGAGCCCAAAAAATTAAAGTCTGAGCTGCAACAACTTTTGAATAAAACACCCCTCAGCAGTGGGAGTACCCTTGTTTTACTAAGGAGAATAAACTTCTTATATATATTTTTTCTCACATATTAAGTGTTAATATCCCTTTAATGAAAATACAGGTGATTTTGAAAGCTTTTCCAAAATCAGTCAAGTCACCATGTTAATATCAAACATACTTGTAGTGCAGTGGTGTCCCAATCAATGTCTGTCCAGTCCATAAGCAGCTGGATAGCTATACCCCACTCCCAGGGTATAAATAGAACAAAATTAAATTGACAGACGTCAAGCGCTACAAGGTCTGGTTTCCCAATCTATAACCAGAACGTGTAGCACTTGATATATATTGAAGAAATTATAAAATGGTAATTTCACTTTAAGTATATCACTTCTTAAATAAAAGGATATCAATTAGTGGCTCAGTCACTGTAGTTAATCAACAGACTCAAACATGTTCATCCTGAAACAGGTGCTGTTTGTATGTCTTGAGGACTAGGGTTCACTACTTGTCCTTTATGGAAGAGGCCTTGAGGGGCAAAAGCTCTATTATCTGCAATATGGGTGATAGAAGAAACTAGAAGCGGGCGAGTCGATCAAGCTGTGGCATGAGCCGAGCCAGACCCCAGCTCATGGAGCAGAAGAGTGAGCAAGCTGACTTCATTTCTCCACAGGTCCTCGCACGTGTCTGGAAGATGTTGAGAGAACCCACTGCCAGAATGGGAGAGCAAGTTATAGGCAGTTCCAGCTCACACTCCTTCCTCTGACACTGATCAGGCCCAAACCAGGCATTTGGCTCAAGCCTACTCCGGCTCATCCACCCTTAGAGAAAACCTAGGGAGTCATAGGGGGCAAATTTGTTTAAATGGGAATTTTCACATTTTGAATGCTAGAGGTCCCCACATTCTGCAATGTGTGTAAGACCTACCATGCAAGCCACACTGAAATTATTGGGTATTTGAGTAGATATCTTTTGTCCCCTATGATGCAGCTGATTTACCTGAAGAATTGGTCCTAATGGAAGCCTGTTGCAGCAATAATAATGCCCCTTTCAATAATGAATACAATAAGCTTGTGTCAAGGTTTGGCTGAGCTGCTATTTCTTTGCTGTTCGATTCTGCTGGAGCTAATCTAGTGCTCTGCTATCTATTGCTACTGCCTTCCCTGTTCTGAGTCTGGCTGAATCAGCTGACCTCTCTGTGATTGCTCACTTGACTGCTATCAGCCAACGCTCCCAGGGTATTTAAAGCAGCTTGCTCACTTCCTAGTTTGCCCTTGTGTTTGCTTCTGGCTGCAAGAGTGTTCTACTGCGTCTCTGATTTCCTGTGCATGACCTAGCTTCCTCTGACATCCCTTCTGGTTCCTGACTCCCTGGCTTGTTGCTGACATCACTGATCTCCGTATTCCTGACCCTGGCTTGGCTGAGTACCTGTCCCGGCTTTTCTTTTGGTATACGCTTTTGGATCATGATTTTGCTTTGTTTGCTTTTGTTATTTTAATAAAGGTGTTTTGCACTTTACATTTTTGTATCCCTCTTTTGATCACCTGCTGCAAAAATCAGTGGCAAACCCACAATTGCCAGATCATCAAATATAGAACAAGTATTCAATAACAATACTCATACCTAGGATTCAGTGTAGAAAAAACTCACAAGAGTGGTATAAAGGTGATACCTTTTATACCACTCTTGTGACTTTTTGGCTACACTGAATCCTATCTACTCCACTGGCTAACACAGTACCATCTTTTTTTCTGGAATACTCATACCTGAAATTTACCCTAAAATCTTTGAAATATTAAATCATTAAACTTTTCCAGAACCTAGATTCTTGGTGATATGTCTCTGTTTGATCATGGAAGCTTTAACATGCTACAATTTACAGATCTCACTGGTTCGGCACACACAAACAGACAAGCAGGACTTCTCTTTCCACAGTGCTGGTAAAAATGGCACATATATAGACTGAAAAAGCAGTTATTTTGATCAGATCATGTAGTAACACTGGACTCTTTTATCTTAGAATTTTTCCTTTCCCCCGGGGACCCTGAGATCTGGGGAAAAACTCTGATAGTTCATAGGCATGATAACAATACATAGAACTTGTTCTGTGTACTCCTACATCTATAAACTATTACAACTATTAAAGTATTTGCTGGGGTTGGGCAACCTGCAACTCTATTCCAGATGTTGCTGGACTACATTTTTCTTGCTGAATAAAACAAGGTGCTCCCACCACTGTCAGTTGTTTTAGTCCAATGTTATAAAAGTTCAAATAAACAGGAAGTGAATTTACAAGGCATTTACTTCCTGAAAGATCTGACAGCAGGTTTTATCACATTCTATGGAGAACTGTGCTCTCAAATAGAATGTAACAGAATAATGAATTAGAATCTGATCACAAGAGGGCACTGTTATTGTATAAAAAAACAAAAACATTAGTTTAAACTATAATAACTCTGGAAATATGTATCTCTCAGCAGTGGGAGTACCCTTATTGTAATCAACAGGGTATATCCCTATAATCTGTATTTTTTTATAACAAATGTTGACCGTTTCTTTACCACTGAAGTGCACCTTTTTTTCTTTTTGCTTTTGGCCTTGTCAATGATCTGAAATGGGATGTTTGGAGCCAGATACCAGTAGCCATTAAGCCTTATGTAGAAAGCTATTGAGGTACAATTCTGGAGCAAAAAACTGCTCCATGTGGGGAAGTAAAAATTACCATTAATTTAAACATTGTGTTGCAATACAATGGCTACCTCTCTGACACACAAAGGGTTAAATGGGTTAAAGGGGGCTTTTTACTGCTTCAATGCTATAGAGGCCTTCACTTAACATTGGAAACCTCTCGAACATTCAAGGGAAACAGCTCTATTTAAAGGAACACTAATGCCAAAAAAAATTAAATTGGGTTATATAATTTTATATATAAATGTAAGCTCTTTGGGGCAGGGACCTCTTCCCAACATATGATTCATTGGTTGAACCTATCCCCCACTAATAATGAAATGATTGCACTTTAGCCTGATGCTGTGATCCCTTTCCTGTATTTTTGTGTTGTACTATTACTGTTTCTGTAAAACACTGAGTACAAGTATGGTGCTATATAAATAAAGATAGATACATACATGCATACATACAAAGGCAGGAATGGTAGCCCCCAGACAGCATATATAAGACTATTTTTTACATAGACATAGACATAGAATTTGACGGCAGATAAGAACCATTTTGGCCCATCTAGTCTGCCTGTTTTCCTACAGTAAAAACCTCAAACCTTTTTTGGTCCTTGGTCCTTTCTTAAGTTAAGGACAGCCTTATGCCTATCCCATGCATGCTTACATTCTCTCACTGTATTAACTTCTACCACGTCTGCTGGTAGGCTATTCCACTTATCTACTACCCTATCAGTGAAGTAAAACTTTCTTACTTTACGTCTAAACCTGTGTCCATCTAGTTTTAGACTATGGACTCTTGTCCTAACGTTTTTACTCCTTTGAAATGTACTTCTCTCCTGTACTTTGTTGAATCCCTTCATGTATTTGAATGTTTCTATCATATCCCCTCTCTCTCTTCTCTCCTCCAAGCTATACATGTTCAGATCCTTTAGTCTATCCTGATATTTCTTTTCCATTTCAGTCACCATTGTAGTAGCCTTTCTCTGAATTTTAGTTAGTTTTAGGCCTCAGAAAACAATTAGACAATTTTTACAGATGCTAGCATGAAGTACAGGGGATCTAAGTATGTATATATAACCACAGATCATTTTTAGGTGTTAGTGTTCCTTTAACATTTCACAAAGTGTGTTTGGCGGTATGCTCTAAAGTGACTATACGTTCTAATGTATATATGAAGTACAGGAATCTAATGTCCCAGCACAGAAAATGAGCTGCAATGGAGGATTCATCTCCCCCACACACACATACCACCACCACAAACACACACACCTTTGTTCCTATGACTTATACACAAGAAGCTTGTTGTTTGTTTATTCTTTTATACCAATTTCAGAATGTGTACATTTATGCAGTAACCTGTCTAGAAATAATTAGATTTGAACTGAGCTGCACTATCATATCACTACACAACACTTACCATTATAAGTAGCTTCCTTAACCAAAAACTGATAAGAATGTTCTTTCCTGTAAGGTGGTTAGGGTGTGCCCATTGTCCATTGGGGAAGGCTGAACAACAAGAAGGACAACTATGTAATCAGAGATAGAGGCATCTTCAGGTAACAACACTCAGTTAAACCAATGTTTTGTGCAAGTTTGGACACATCTGTATTTGCATGTACAAAATAGTTACTAATAACCATATAAAGGGGCGGTAAATTGTAAAGGGCTTCTTAGGGAGGATTTCAAAGGCATTGCAACCATGGCAACAGTTTCTCTAATGTTAATTAGTGAAGGCTTAAAAGACTTGGTAATTAATTAAAAAGCATGTTTTTTTTTTAATGAAGTACCAATGCTTATGGCTAGCAGCACAGTGGAACACATATAACGGGAATACACATATGATGCTTAGCTTGTTGCTATAGGAGCTTAATCTCTTGTCTGTAGAATTACAAATGGAAGAATACAACTTCAAGGAACACTGTCACCTCCAAACTCCAACCCCCAAATGACATTACTATGGCTTTAACATTTGAATGGCCATAGTGAACTTTTCTTTGCTCTCTAGTACAAGAGATAATAGGTTAACCTATTCACCATAGCAGCCCATTTTCAGACATTAGTGCTATACTCATGTGCCTGCCTCTTAGGGTATGCAGTACAGTGTACAATCACTTTAGTGAAGTGGTGGGAAACATGAGATCCTACGGCTAATGCCACTCTATAACGCCCATTGTTGGCTGGCAGGAAATTATGAGAATTTATTCTGGAAACAGCTTCCAGCAAGCCCCTAGCACCTCCATTATAGACTATAGGCTCTTGGAAGCTGGTTCTTCTTATATTTTTGTTTTCAATGTCTTTTAATGTTGATTGTAAATACCTTTATATATTCTTTCCCATCATATATTGTTCATTTGTCTTATTTAGCTATTGTATATCACTGTAGAAGCGAGCTGGCACTTTATAAAGAAATAATAATATAGCATGCGTGTAGAAATGGAAAAAAGTCACAACAATTTCCCCTGCATTGTTTTATACAGAATATAAAACAAGGAGCATAGGAAAAGAACATCGCTCAACACTCATTCATGTCTTCACTGCCTCCTCCTTGGCACAAGAGGCGTAAAGGGGAGAATTTCCAGTTTAAGTAGCTTAGAAATATAAGAATATGTGTCTCAATGGACACCATCAACTGCTCAGGAGCTAAAGCGCAATGCCAGGAAGGATCAGCCGAGATAATGAGAAGAGAAGCTACTGATGGAGGATTGAGAGCTAGGCTAGTGTGCGGTGCTGGGGAGCATTTGCAGGTGTAAACTTGTCATGGTTACTAGTTGGGATAGTAAAGATGTGACCTCAAGGTGGGATATCTGTTTCTTGATGAGCCAGAGCCAAATCAGGATGGGTATACCTTTGGGCCTATAGGCAGCAAGAAGGGAAAGGTTTCTGATACGAAGTAAGGATACCAAATTGATACTCAGTAACATAGGATCAGGTCAATAGTCAAGGCAGGCCAGCAACTGTTCAAAGTCAAGAGTCAATCCAAGTGGTCAGAGCAAGTAGAACAGGTTCATAAGCAAAGCAATAAGCCAAGGTCAGGGTGGAAGTACAGATTCACCAAGTTAGACAAGTCAAAGCCACACTAGGAGATCAAGAATAAAGAAGTATTTCCAAGTGTCGAAGCTGGAAGTCAAAAATGACTGAGCACCAGTTGGAATGCTCAGAATCCTTAAAATGGCTAATGGGTGTGAATAACTGCACTATTGTGATGCCACACGCATGCAGAAAAATTCACCCAATTAGTGATTGCTCTAGAACAGTGGTTCTCACCCCGTGCCTTAAGTAGCTACTAACAGGCCAGGATTTTAGAATTTCCTTTTAAGAGCACAGGTGAGTTAATCAATATGAATGAGCCTCTGATTAACACACTTGTGCTCTAGCAGGGAAATTCCTAAGTCCTGGACTGTTAGTGGCCACTGAGGGCACGGGTTGAGAACCTCAGCTCTAGAACGTTCACTGTTTGCTCCTAGACATATGTACCTGGTCCATATAACTTAGAGACAAAAGGTGGAGCATACACTCAAGACCAGTGCCCTGAGTTTGTCCGCAATCAGTTCTTTGGGCAGGCATCTGACATTGCCCCCCTCATGGAGTATCTTCTGGGCATTGCCAAAGCCTGGATGATTAGGGTGTCTTTGATGGAATTCCTGAATAGGTGAGGAGAATATAGGTTGGGGACAATTTCCCAGAATTTCTCCCCTGGACTATTTCTTATGCACATTTTGCAACAATGCTGTATTGGTTCTACAGAAAAGCAAAGGGGATGTATATGGGGATATAATTCATTAGTCAACATAAATGATCTTCAAGTGTCATAACCCATGCAGGTTACTTATTTCAACATTTGCATTTATTGGGCGCTAATCTTTTAAAGGGGAGATAAACATAAATAAAGACTTACCTTGTGTTGTATGCAAAGTGCTGGTCAAAGACACCCATCTAGGAACAAGGCAGCGATACAATTTAGCAGACTCTATAGGAATGGTGTCCTACCCAGGGTGCAGTCTCTTTTAGCTCACTAGTGCCTTTCACAGAGAAGAAATAGCCTAGAGTACATCTGTGAACAGGGAGTGAATTATAGGACTTAGGCACTATGGCAACATTCCTTAAGGACTATAAAAGTTTAAACATATTGTGTAGCCAAGTTCCCATCCCTTAATCCTGGCAGGCATCGTATTTGTAATCCTGATACATAGTAGCAGTATGTACTGTGTTGGAAGCATTGAATCAGGGAGCCCATGTCCTTCTTACTATGTCCCCAGTGTTAAAATTTTTGTGTATTTTCTGTGTTTCCCTGTATGCTCAGCTAACAGCTATACTAAAACAACAAAGGAATGGTTGGAATGTTGATCAACTCCTGCTGTGCTTCCTTTATCAGCATGAAGTGAAAATAGGCAGTCTAAATAAAAATTCCTGATTGGTTCCCCAGGGCTTCCCCTGATTGGTCAATTGTAACAACACATTTATGACCAGTACATTAGCATCCATGTGTTTGAAGCTAGTGTGGACTAAAATTGACACCAGATGGGACTGTATTGCTGCAACAAAGCTGATCCTGTATAACTGCTATGGAGTTGACAAGGTAGGGTGCAGAGAATAAGGCTATAGTAGTCACAGGTACAGTGCAGTGCACTACTAAAGGTGAGTGTTGAAGAAAAAGAAGAGAAAAATGAAAAATTGGCAGTTTGATAACAGGCAAGGTCAGTTCAGTATCTTGAAATAAATTGATATGAATAAAATGAATAAACTTTATTAAATCATATTAAAAACAAAACGCTTAGTGAATTGTGTATATTTCACTTTTAACCATTAAAAAATAAACCCAGTGGTAGATAGTATTGATGAAAATTCCAATGTATATGTGAACCTTTTTGAATGTAAATCATGAATCCAGAAACACTTTAAAATTAGACTAAAGAAATAATTTAGCGAACTGGCCAGCAGCTGTTACATGGCCTCCTTCCTTACTTGATAAAAATAAAGCCAATCCTGAACAATGAAGGGATCGTTTTCAAATATTAACCCTTTGAGTGCCAGAGGGGTGCGCAATGCATTGCTTAGCAATGCGTTGCATACCCCTCTGGCACTCAAAGGGTTAAACTGAACCAACATCTTACCCCTCTATCACTATTATATCACATCTTTGTTGCTACTGATAGAGAAGACTTAAAGGGATAGTAATACTTGCAAATTACTAATCCCCATATTGTAGCTTTGTTAAAAAGAAACTTATTGCCCCCAGTGTCATCTCTCAAACCCTTATGGTTTGAGAGATGATAGCTCTCAAAGTTCCCCCCTCCCCTTCCCTGACTGAACGCTGACTGTAGGGATATCCGGTATTACTTGCATCAGGCGGCTCTGCAGCATTGCTGAGATTGCATTTATAAAAAAGAAATCTTTCACTAAAACGGTCTTTTTCATGTACTTGCAAACCAAGCACACGTAGAAGACCTTTTCGGTGAAAGAATTATTTTTTATAAACGCGATCTCGGCTCAGCTGCAGAGCCGCCTGATGCACATAAGACTGTCGTATGACAGCTTCCCCTGCAGTCAGCTTTCAGAGTTCAGTCAGGGAAGGGGGAGGGAGGGGTGAAACTTTGAGCGCTATCACCTCTCAAACCATAAGGGTTTGAGAGATGACACTGGGGGCAATAAGTTTCTTTTTAACAAAGCTACAATATGGGGATTGGTAATTTGCAAGTATTACTATCCCTTTAAGGGACTTACACTCCACGACAAAGAGACATGATAAAACATTTACTTGCAACCTGAACAGGAAAAAAAAATAACTTTGAATGATCCCAATCAAACAAATCATAATTAAAGTGACAGTCAAAATAATTTTTTATGTATTCTGCAAGTACATAGTAAAATTGCCTATACGTTATATTATTTTCTGGATCTTCACCTGTTTTGAATTGTTTTCAGAAAGCTTTCAGAGTGGAAAGCAGAGAGTGAAACAATGATAAATATGATACAATGTAATAAAAGGCAGAAAAACTGACCGAAAGCTCTCTGGAAATAGAAATCCAAGGAGCTCAGTCAGGGACACAAAAGTGTTAAAATTCTGAGTGAAAAAAAATAACAAAAACTGCATGCATAATTTATTATACTCTTGCAGAATAAAGTCAAAAAGAATGTTGATTGCCTCTGACAAAGGCAGAAATATTGTAGTCATGGATGTAGACTACTATGTAACTGAATGCAATTGATATAGTCTCTGCAGTCAGCAAGTTTGTTGTATCCAGAGTGGCCCCTATCTAACAAAAGAAAAAAGGGGGACAATGGAGAAATTAGAGAGAGAGAAAATACTTGAAATCCTCCCCTTTCCTTTCTCCACTCAAAAAAAAAGTAGATAATTCGTGGGGCAAATGATGATATAAAGTACATTTAAACCCACTGGTTCCACATACAGCGCAGGTGAAATTATCTAAAACTTACACTTTTATTAATTCCATTAAAAACTACAAAAAAATTATTTTTTTTTAAAAAATGAAAGTATGCTCTCCCAGAGACTAACAGACTGATTAGCGATCCATTTCTTATGATCCATACAAGAATCACTATTACTGTGCTAAACCCGCTAGATCTCTTTCTGTAACTGCTATCCATGTGTCCTCAAGCCTTGATAAAGCCGTTAGGTGAAACGCGCGTCGGCGTTTTTTTTTTTTGTTTTACTTAAAGACGATGTTAAATAAAATAGAAGCACTAGCTATTAATAGGGATATATATGAGCAACATTGTCGGTGGTTTTAATGAGTAGCGTTCTCCAGAAATGTCAGACCTTAGCTGAAATATATAAGATGTTAGCTTAAAGCACTGGGCGATTGAATAAATGCACGAGGGGTCAGGTGACTGTGAATCCTACGGCAGCCTTATTGAGGGTTTTAGTGAGCTATGGATGCTATTACAGCATCAGAGATAGGAGCTTGACTGCCGTGTGATGTGCTTTCTCCCTCCTCGTGCATTTTTGAAATTCAGTATTTGGATCCACACTGGTATGTATCTATCGTTCTATCATCCCCAGTACATGGATGGTTAACAGGGAGAGATATCATGAGGGTTTAGTTATAGTTTATTTGTGTTTGGATAGTTTTATTGCACGTATATGTAAAGTGGGCAGTAGAGGTAGATGAATTGTGTGCTCACTTTTGGAAAAAAATCAAAAATTTTTTTGTCACTTTGAGATCACCTGGGTGATATATTGGCTCTCCGGCAGTTCTCTGATCGGGGGTCAATATTATTTGATAAAACACTATATAGCTTTAGGTATTTAGTCATGTTTATTATTTTCCTTTAGTAGTAATTATTGGAAATAGATATATTAAGGGATTCAATAGTAATTCATTATTTCATGGGGAGTTTAACTATAAGTTTTGACTCACAGGTAGTTAACCTCATGAGTACCAGTACGATAGTGTTGGAAAGTTATACGATTGTAAAAGGGAGGAGGATGATGGAATATGCTGTACTAATTAGTAGAATTAATGAAGAGCAACTGAATTATTATTGTGAGTAGGAATTTTCATATTGTCAGTGTAATGTATAGTAGTAACTGGTAGGAGAAATCCAGTTCAAATGAGGACACACGGATAGCAGTTACAGAAAGAGATATAGCGGGTTTAGCACAGTAATAGTGATTCTTGTATGGATCATAGGAAATGGATCGCTAATCAGTCTGTTAGTCTCTGGGAGAGCATACTTTCATTTTTTTTTTTAAAAAGATTTTTTTTGTAGTTTTTAATGGAATTAATAAAAGTGTAAGTTTTAGATAATTTCACCTGCGCTGTATGTGGAACCAGTGGGTTTAAATGTACTTTACATCATCATTTGCCCCACGAATTATCTACTTTTTTTTGGGTGGAGAAAGGAAAGGGGAGGATTTCAAGTATTTTCTCTCTCTCTAATTTCTCCATTGTCCCCCTTTTTTCTTTTGTTAGATTTAGTCTTACATATGTAGATAAGGGAGCATGGTCATGAAGGAAGAAGTGAATCCTCAATTACATAACCTAGATGATATTTAAGTATTTTTGGTGCTCTAGTTCTATTTTTTGTGTTTGTATATATTATCCAGAGTGGCCCTGCCTGCAGGAGCTAGAGTCTAGACCAGGACTCTGCCAGAAACACTAGAGCATGGGGGAAGTTGCCTCTAGGGCAGTGGTTTACGATCTTTTTCCACTTGAGGCATCCCTAACACACAGTATGGATCTTTCAGGGAACCCCTTGCATTTTATAGGAATTTATCAAGGGATTAATTAAGGGTATATATTTATAAATAGTTATTCTGACATCTTCATTCAGAAGGACAAATACAGGCATTTTGAGCATAAAAATTTCCTTAAAGATACATTTAAAACTCAGTACTCAAATTTTTTATATTTTAACGGACAAAAAAAGGATATCCAAGCTGCCGCCCATGGCACACAAAGGTATCACGGCACCCTGGTTGAGAACCACTGCACTAGGCCATGACTAGAAAGAATGTACACTGACAATCATCTCTACACACATATAATGGTCCTTTGCACACTTAATCAGGAGATTTTACACTGAAAATAGTCCCTACGAGTATCTCACATGTAAAGCAATATTTATAGCCACTATATCTTCAGCCAGAGGGATTTTAGAACTCAGTGCTTTCTTGAAAGCCCCCTTATCTAATTTTTATCAAGACAGGGAAGTTCTACAAGCTATTTTGAAGTTTCAGCCTAAGGCAGTCTCAGAATTCCACAAAGATGAGAAACTGCATACGTCCCAGGAGTCCCTCTTTAGGAGGGTCGTTCCCTCTTTGGCATACAAATCCATCTGTCCCTCTTTCCCACCCAGGGGTCCCTCTTTTTAGGAGATAAGATTCTGTGGTGTATATATAACTGTATCTCATTTCTTCACAGCAAGAAAACTCACTTTAAAGTTTCTTTAAACTTCAGTATATATGTTTATACAATAGACTGTAAATTATTCTGGTACACAAAGAGGTGTCAATTGGCCATGAAATAACCTAAAAATTCTTGTTAATACCCCATCATCCAGCCATGCCCACAGCAACACCACCTAAAACTTAAAGTGTCCCTCTTTGGCCATTTGAAACGTTAAGAGGTATGACATTGTCTTGTCATGTCTGTATTCCAATCCTTTAAACAACAAAAAGGCACAACTGCATTCTCTAGATGTCATTAGATGTATTAAACAGTATGTTCAGATTATGGATTCAGATAGTCTACAGCACTGTTCATAATTCCAGAAGGATATAAAAGAAAGGCCTTCTATGTTTACTATTGCTACTTGGAAAAAAATGACTATTAAACAAGTACATTAAGGATATTTTACCCCAAGGTCTCTGTGTCCCCAGCAGACTAAAAGAAAAGTATTTATCAATAAGTGAAACATCTTCTTCTCTGCTGGAGTTGCCTTATACTGTACTTGGTTACTCGCATAGCTCTTTAAAACTACAGCCCAGAGGGAAAGTGTCTCTGGATTTTTTTTAGGGTGGCAAGTAGGGCAACTTGAGGCTTTCTAGCTGTGGAGGACTAGAACCTCCGTCGTGTCTGCCAGCCTTAGGCTGGCGGTGATGGGCATACCTCATACCTGGGAACTCTCTAGGTTTGACCCAAACCTCAGGATGAAGGACCAAATTCTCAGGGTGTGAAAGTCCAGTTTTACCTACTATTTGATCTACACCAAATAACTTATAATTAAAGGGATAGTAGTGTTTCATAATAAAAGCAGCTCTAATTAATCATCATAGTATTTCTGCATTGGAGAGTGTTATTTCAATTATGTCAGAGTTGTAGTTCAAGAGTAATTGAATGATAAAGTATCTCCCTCCCACTCCTTTTACTGATGTAACACTGCTCAGCTCAGAGCAGCAGGGTGTGTCCAAGTGGATTGCAGAGATGGGCAATCTTCAATTAAGACAAGGGAAAAAGCTGAAAAAACAGTCAAGGGGGCCAGGGTTTTCATTGTTCTCACAGAAAGAAGATTGTCCCTTGCTGTGAGCTGCCTGGTCTATGGACCAGATTCCACATCTGAGGAGAGATGGCTTACACTAGGTAAAAGGGGCTGGTGGGGGATACTTTATCATTCAATCACTCTTGAACTCTGACAGTACTGAAATAACACTCTCTATGGCTCATATACTATGAAGATTAATTGGAGCTGCTGTTTTTGTGAAACATTACTATCCCTTTAAAGGGGAACTACCACCCCGCAATAACTTAACCTTCATTGAGTCTTCATCTGGCGACTAGCTGCTTAGTAGGGCTAGTCGCCAGAAATATTACCCGGGTTCCGAAGATTTCGGCGTTTTACCGATGCTCACGGGAGCAGGAAGCACGGACATCTCGTCATAGTGACGTCCGTGCGCCTGCGCTGTCAGTCCCTTTTGAGCCGGCCGGCTCAAAAAGGACTGACAGCGCAGGCGCACTGACGTCACTATGACGAGATGTCCGTGCTTCCTGCTCCCGTGAGCATCGGTAAAACGCCAAAATCTTCGGAACCGGGTAATATTTCTGGCGACTAGCGCTACTAATCAGCTAGTCGCCAGATGAAGAATCAATGAAGGTTAAGTTATTGCGGGGTGGTAGTTCACCTTTAAGTGTCTAAATTGGTTCTATTTGTACCAGGAGAGTAGGAGGGATATGTTCTGCTTGTGTTGTTTGGGTTCGAGTAGAGATATCACTACATTGTCACCTGTAAATTGTTCTTTGTGTACCGATAGGCGAACCTCTTGGTTAAATCACGGAGAGACATATCACCATACCTGGGAACTTTCAAAATGAGCTGACCCTGAGACTGTGTAAATATTAACCCTTAAATTTCCCACAACATAGATTATCCGCGATATATCCCTCATTGCTGTAATCGAGAGTCGCTCCATTCAGCATTCACGGAGACATTAGTATACAACAACTTACAGATATCACTTCATGAACACACACAAATCAAGCAGGACTTCTCCCTCTGCCTTTCTGGTACATGTGGCACCAGTTTAGAGACTAAAGAAGCATTTAACTGGAGCAGAGTATATAACAGGTAGCACTGAACTCTCTCACCCTGAGATTTTGGCTCTTCACCCTGAGATTTGGGTCAAAACCCTGAGTCTCAGGGTCAAACCCTGAGAGTTCCCAGGTATGCTTTTCACCTAGAATCTACACTACGGAGGACTTTAAACCTTTCAATGACAGAGGCGTTCGCAACACACTGCAATCCCACTGGCACTCATATGGTTAAATGCCAATATTTCGGAAATCTCAGGGCCAGCTCGGGTTGAAAGTGCCCGGGTATGATAGATGGGAGTTGTAATACTGCATAGTTAGGGAGTGCTCATGTTGCCCACAAGGCTGTAAAAATATTCCGGTCCTTTACCAACTTTCCCCAGGTTTCCACCCGGAGCAATTTCAGTGCTGTACCAGAGCTCATGAAAAAAATCTACCTTGTTGCTATTCATTACAGCAACTACGTTTTCTGTCTGACGAACACAGCGTTAGTATATGTTTCGTGCGCTTTTGACGTAGCCCCTATCAAAGCGTGTGAGAATGGAGGGCGACACTGAGAGCGCTAGCCGGCAGCGGACTAGGAGTTATTTAGAGGGTTTGTCGTTGATGAAGCAAGGTGCCGAAGCTCGAGTGTATCAGGGTCGGTTTCTGGGTAAAGCGACCGTTGTGAAGGAGAGATTCCCCAAGGCCTACAGACACCCCACGTTGGATGAGAAGCTGACTCACCGCAGGACAGCACAGGAGGTGCGCTCCATACTGAGGTGCAGAAAGGCAGGTGAGCCTAGTGGATTCCTACTGCTGTTTACAACAGAAAACCCACAATTCCCAGAGAGCATTTTACAAAACAGATATGTAGTCATACCTTAAAACAGTATGTACACTTTGAAAATGTAATAAAGTTTTAGACACTGCTGCATGATGGGAATTGATGTCCTGCTTAGAAAGTAATGGTGTGGCTCTTCCCAGAACTGTTGCAATTGCAGTGTTTGTGTATACCAAATTGTTACATTCAAGCTGTTTGGGACTACAACAAACTGCTGGCTGAGGATGATGGGAGTTGTAGTATACAGCATATGAAATGTCAACGATTTGGTATGCATATAGAAGGGGTGCTTTATTAGAAATGAACATGTGTATGTGCAGATTTAGAAGACTGGAGGAGAGCAGCAGGGGCTGTGAGTGTACATTTTTCATTTGTGAAATGTTGATGGTTATGTTAGAATCTTTTTTTTTTTTTTGCGCCTCTTCTTACCATAGCCATTGTAGTTACTTGTGCATAGGCAAGGTTGTTGTTGGACTAGAATTCCTGGCTTTTTGAGGACTATGGAAGTTGTAGTCCAACAACATCTGGGGAAGGGTCATAGGTTGCTTATATGCACAACACTATGAAACATTTTGGGTGCTATAGATTAATCTCTCTCCCCAATATTCTGAGGCAGAAATGTAAATACAGGGTTTCCGGGCAGCTGGAAACCCTCTCTCTTGCTACAGGTCATAAGCACAAAATCAAAATAGAACAATTTTTGGCATACCCACTGCATCAAATGCACATGCAAACTGTGAGGGGATTTCCATTTGCTCAGACATCCTTCTTGCACTTTTTAGTCCTTAATAATCATGTTTTAGCACCCCAATAATGTTAAATATACTGATGTTGTGTATGTCAGTACTAAGCGCAGGCAACCTGTGTTCGTCTGCCTGCTCTTATTGGACTACAACTCCTGTCATCCTCAGCTGGCAGCTGGTCCACTGAGTGTGATGGGAATTGTAGTCTAACAAGATGGAGGAAGGCCCCTGATAGGAAACAAAAATAAAGAGACCAGATTTCCATTTTAATGTTGGACACTTATGAAATTGTCACGCAGCAAGACTGTTCTTTCCTTTAACACTGCATTGTGCGCTTTTCAAAAGCTTTGTGCGTTTTTCAAAAGCTTTGTGCGTTATAATGGACATCT
Organism: Rhinophrynus dorsalis; assembly: GCA_037306005.1. Taxonomy (NCBI): domain Eukaryota; kingdom Metazoa; phylum Chordata; class Amphibia; order Anura; family Rhinophrynidae; genus Rhinophrynus; species Rhinophrynus dorsalis. The sequence continues at coordinate 141,679,615 of CM074727.1, forward strand.
GGTCACGTTAACCAACATTCTCATTGATTTAAATGTGGCTTTTAACTAACCTGACTTGATCATAGTGCAGGAAGTTTTTTGAACTTATGTTTATAACTTCTTGAATGCTTAAGTGGTGTCTAGAGCACTGCTTTGCAATGTGTTGGAGACTTTTCTAGCATTCAAGTGGTTAAAAGTCCCATTTAAGCCTTTGTTGAAGCATGCGAGGATTCCTATACAGACATTCCAGGATGGGGCGCAACACAGTTTATGCAGTTAAGTAATTTTGCATACTTTTGCACATGAATGGGATTCGGGTCCTAACACTGCAAGTTTCACTTCTTGATACCATGGAGTGTTATTTTACACTTTCCAGGTACAGCTGTTTTTATTTTAAGTGTGTGTGATGGCTATGATGTATTATGAAAACTATTACTGTTTTTATTTAATTACTGATGAGTGCCTTTAAGCCCCCCTCCTTGTATTTGGGGAGTTGTTTGTTTTTTTTCAACGCTTTGAATGTCAGACGGGTACACAACACATTGCTTTGCACTCAAAAGGGTTAGAATTTCCCATATTTCCACTGATTTAAAGCGGAACTAACACCCCTACAAGATGTAGCCTCAATTAAAGTGTTATCACCCGTTATAAAGCTCTGTGTAATTATTTTTTTTTTTTTAAGTGTTATTAAAGAATAAACCGTAATTGCAAAAAGTACCTGGTGACATCTTTCCCAAAAAAAGAGCATTGCTCATGACAGCAACAGAGCCAGTCGGCTCTCTTGTAACTCCCCCTGGCTACACGAAAACACCTACGTCACCAGCACGAGAATCTAAAGCTGATGACGTAGGTGTTTTTGTGTAGCCGGGGGAAGTTACAAGAGAGCCGATTGGCTCTGTTGCTGTCATGAGCAATGCGCTTTTCTGGGGGAAGACGTCACCAGGTACTTTTTGCAATTACGGTTTATTCTTTAATAACACTTAAAAAAAAAAAATAATAATAATAATAATAATAATTAGACATCGCGTTATAACGGGTGATAACACTTTAATTGAGGCTACATCTTGTAGGGGTGTTAGTTCTGCTTTAAATGCGCTTTTAATTGCTTGAATTCTAGGGAGGTCTCTAACACATTGTTTAGCAATGCATTGGAGAACTCTCTAGCATTGCAGGACTTAAATGCCCCATTTCACTCATTTGAGGGTTCACATCTTCTCTTTGCTGCAGTTAATTTGTCCTTAGCCTTCTGAATACTGCCTACAGCCCTGAGCTATTTTTTTGTGTGTTTTTTTTAATATTCCCATTTTCTTCTTTTTAAGGTATTTCAGCTCCAGTGGTATATTTTGTTGACTATATTTCCAACTGTATATACCTTGAAGATATTGAACAGTCAATTACAGTTCGGGATTATATATTATCTGCGCAGCAGAATGTAAAGGATGTTGGTAAACTTTATCATCTGGCAGAGAAGATAGGTCAAATTTTGGCCCGAATGCATGATGAAGATGTTATCCACGGAGACCTTACAACATCAAACATGCTTCTACGGTTTCCATTTGAAGAGCTCAGCTTGGTTCTGATTGATTTTGGTCTGAGTTTTATCTCTGCCCTTCCTGAAGATAAAGGTGTTGACCTGTATGTCCTTGAAAAGGCCTTTCTTAGTACCCATCCCAACACAGAAGATGTCTTCAAGGCCCTGCTCAAGAGTTATACTGCTACCTCCAAAAAATCAGACCCAGTAATAAAAAAACTTGATGAAGTCAGATTAAGAGGGAGGAAAAGATCAATGGTGGGCTAGAACATCAGTTGTCAGTTTGTCCTCCGTACACCCAAGCAGTGAATGTTTTAGGCTGAGGTCACCTGTGCAACTACTCATCCAGCATTGTAGAAGCTGCTGTTGGGAGAGACCTAGACAGACAGTTGTTGTTGAAAGAAAACTTATAATTACCAGTTTGCCTGGCTGTCCTGTGACTCCACAGTCCAAAATGTATGTGAATCTTCCACACAAATATACACCTGCAACAGCAGTCATTTATCTAACTTGGCTTCTAGGACCCAGTGCTGCTTCTGTGGTATGAAATGAGGCCGTATGCACAATGTAAAGTGAAACAAAACTTGGCTAAACAACTGGGGGATTCTTAAATGCACATGGATTTATATGGTGTTTTAACCACTTAAATACTAGCAAAGCAATGCATTGGAGACCTCCTAGCTTTCAAGGGGTTAAAAGAACCATTTAAATCAATTATAATTTTTATATTTTCCCTTTGGTGTAGTTGGTTTGGCCCAGATTTGATCTATGTTTTCTCTGCATATGGCTCATAATCTTTCTTTTTCTGACGGTTTTATGGATGTTCTAACAAGAACACAGTGGATGTGTTGTTCTGGTAGACCCTCCTGTGATAAGGCTAGTTTATAATGATCATGTGAGGAGATCCTGAAAACCTTCATTGTTGGGAGATGTTTGGCCCTGAGAGCTGGAATTGAGGTCTACTTAGATAAAGGTGGAGCAACTGTGGGTTCAACAGCTACACGATATCTGTAACCATTTACCCCCTTCAGTACCAGAGGGGTATGCAACGCATTTCAGAGCAATGAGTTGCTTATCCCACTGGCACTGAAGGAGTTAAATGCTTTTATAATTCACTGGAGACCTCTCTTGCAACCTGTAGGTTAAATGTCCATTATAAGCAGATGGGTTTTATGGTAAATATTGCTCATTTTTATGCCCCTACATTGTTCCACTATTTGTCTTCATACAGAAGAAGCAGTTCTGGGGCAAACCATCTGGACTCTTAGGGTTAAAAAAAAATGCCTATTGATTTAAATAGTGCTTTTACCCCTTGAGTCCTAGAGATCACCACCCAAATCAGTGGGAATTTGAGGAATGCTTTATTTTTTTTTCCCTGTGGTTGTATCCTTTTAAAATGTCAAATGACAAAGTTACCATGTTGCAATAATAAAAATGGTGACATGAGAATCTTGCACTGCATGACAGCACGGGATTCTCATGTCGAGTAATGAAAGGTCCAGGGGAGTGCTGGCCTGGGGGGCAATTGCTCCCTGGGCTGGTCTCATGTGTGGACTGGTGGGCCACTGCCGCAACCTCCCACTTGCTGCTGTAAATGAAGTTACACAAGTGATACCACAGAGCTACAATCCAAATGAAACTACATTGTAACATAACCCATTTCCCTTTTAAGCTCTATAGTATCATTACTGTTCTTTACTTACATTATAAGCGCTGTAGTATCAATAGTGTATCCCCATTTCAACTGTAAGCTCTGTGGTATCACTCACTTTACTTTGCAACATTAATTCCAATTTTAAAACTAAGAAAAGGGGGGTGAGCTGGAACAGTGGGCTCGAACAATAGTAGAAATGGGCCACTTGATTGTATTTTCCCCCCAGGCTACAAGTTGCCAGCCCTCCCCTGGAAAGGTCGCATCCCAATCCGTTTGCTTAGCTGAAGGAAATTGCCATTGTTGTAATTAAGGGTATGGAGAGTGGTATGGGAAAATGGCAGGTGTGTACCCCAGTGTCACCAAGACTGAGTAAGAGGAGTTATTATTATACCGTTGGTATTAGTTCTGTATTAAAGATAGACTCTTCTCACCTCTGAAACGTCAGCAGGAAGCAGGCATGAAGAAGCTGAGCATTCTGGTGTCGCTGCGGTATTGTGTAGCAAACTGCCTGGAGGGTCTGATCCAGAGACAGCGGGCTCTGAATTATTGAGATTGCACCAGAAGAGTGGTAGCCAGCATCTGTCCGGGAGAGGCGCAACGAGGTCGGACGAAGTCAGTGTATGCCGCTGAGTGGTGTGATCCGGAGGCACTGGGAACACAACAACGGGCATCAGCTGATAAAGGTGTTTTGTCTGGATAACAATTCGTAAGGGGTATTGAAGGAGTTGGGTGGTAGAGGCAGATGAAGGGGATATAAGAAGGTGACAGATGAGCAGCAGAGAATAGCGTCTGCTCTCATTGATGACCCTCTCCCATTTGTCAGTTTTAATAACTTTGACTGCTTCAAAGTAATAACCCCATGAAAACTTAATTTTGGTGTTTGGGTGTCCATGCTCATTAACATCATGCTGTCCTGGCTCTGTCCTTTTACTGTGGTACTTATTGGATTACGATTCAACCTTTTATTACTCGACAAGAGAATTTTGTGCTGTCATGCAGTGCGAGATTCTCATGTAGCCATTTTTATTACTGCTACATGGTAACTCCGTCATTTGGTTGCACGCTGTTTTGCACGTGACCTTTTAAAAGTAAACCCCCAGTGGTGAGGGTTGCCCCACTTTGTATTTATACATATGGCTTTATATGTTAAGACTGATTTATATCTGCTCTGTGCATAATTAGATTGGAATAAGACTTTTTCTTTTATAATAAAATGTATAATAGTGGTATTTGATGTGTCGTTCTTAGATGTGGAGTGTTTAAATATTGTTCTCAAGTGTAGAAGAAAAAAATAATGCTGATCTCTATGTTGAACACTGGATGGACTACTAACTTTTCATCTCTTGCCTAGTAGCTTTTTTTCCTCTAACTAGTGAAGTTATTGATATTTTGCCAACCCATAACCATAACCAAGGACCAGACTGACGCACAACTCAGCAGTAGAAATGTGTTACCGGCTGCTGTGATTTGCTGCCTTTCAGACAGTCACACAATACAGAGGAGACAATGGAGGTTACAGAGGAATCTTCTGTCTGGATGAGAGAACACTATCCAGGCAACATATAAAAAACAAAAACGTAAGAAGGGAGCCAAATATAGTGTAGTATTTCTGGAAAAGCAGAGTTTACATTCAATTCTTCATTGGTGAGAATTATACTCACATTTCAACAATGCTACTTATATATTCAATATAGTAGCACTTCAAGCATTTGGAGGATACTATGCTGCCTCCACACAGGTAGTTCAACACTGCTGCTCCATCCTCCATGTTGAACGGATCTTGTTCATATATCCCTTGGCATAAGACAAGAAAAAACACAATAGGAGAACGCTGTTGTATCTCGTGACTATCTCTGTTACATCAATGTAAACACATAATCAATCCGTGTACTTACTTGGAACGCATCGAGACCGGAGTAGATGGATATACTACCGGTCTTAACGTTTGTGGGGACAAATCGTGCTGGAATGCGATGGGACCTTTCATCCACCCTATTCAGAACGTTAAAACCGGTAGTATATCCATCTACTCCCGTCTCGATGTGTTCCAAGTAAGTACACGGATTGATTATGTGTTTACATTGATGTAACAGAGATAGTCACGAGATACAACAGCGTTCTCCTATTGTGTTTTTTCTTTACTATCCAGGCAAAAACACCATATTCCGTTATAACTAGGGCACTCCTGTTTCAGCCTGGTGTTTCAAAAGATTAATCAGTTGTCCATGCGGAGAAGCAAAATATTGTCTAAGAATGCCGTCACATAGCGTCTCAACTCCAAAATGGGGATTATCCTAAGAAATCATTGAATGTATGTATCTACTACTATTGCACAACATAAGGCCATTTATAAAGAACTAGCTTAAAAGACCGTGTACACGGGCCAAGGTTCGGGTAAAGTTAACTCTTTGAGTGTCAGAGAGGTATGCAACAAATTGCTTTGCAATGTGTTGCGTACCCCTCTGGCACTCAAAGGGTTAAGAGGCTGCTCACTCACTGCTCCATGTGATACAGTCTTGTGTCGTCTCACTCACATGATGCAATCATGCGCAGTAGAGACTGCCTGTGCCTCGGCTGATAACGGAATGGGGAGCTTCCAATTCAGACCGTAGTCCGCAGAGAGGACTACGGTCTCAATAGGGAGAGCCCCGCTCCGCACGCAGCTGTCTGTACTGCACATGACAGCTTCTGACAAACATGCATTAGCGAATTATTATATAGGATAAGCTGTTATCGCAATGGTCAAATATTACCCTTGTGATGCCAGTGGATTATAAGTAAACTAGTGTAAAAGCCCGTGAACACGGGACAAGGTCCGGGTAATGTTAACCCTTTGAGTGCCAGAGGGCTACGCAACGCATTGTGTTATGAGGCTGCTACCTCACAGCTCCACGCGATGCAGTCTTGCGTCACCTCACTCACGCGATGCAATCATGGTCAGTAGAGACTGGCCGAATGTGGGAGGTCTATACTGCACATGACTGCATCGTGACAAACATCCTAGCAAATTATTATATAGGATGTGTAGTAATTATGGAGTCTACTTTACCATAAGGGACAAATAAATATAAGCCAACTATCCTGGATTTCCAGACATAGCCCCTGGTTTTGGTTTCCTGCTCCTGGGATCCCGCCGTCACGTACTTGCTAACATTTTAACTAGGGTTGCACCGATACTGGTATCGGTGCCGATACCAGCATTTGCGCAAGTACTTGTACTCGCGCAAATGCGGCCGATGCCAGCACCGATACCCTGTGTCAGGGTCGGTGCTGCAGAGAGGGAGCCCAGGGAGCTGCTCCCCGGTCACCTCTCTTTCTCCAGCAGCGTTGGAGCGTTGCCGTGGGTTACCATGGCAACGCTCTGACGCTGACCTCTGCCGGGGCTCGCGAGAGAACAGCGAGCATCCGGCAGAGGAGGGTAAGGGAGGCAAGATGGGGCAGAGTGGGGGGTCAAGAGGGAGAAAAAGAGGCAAAGGGAGGAAGGATCAGGAGACAAAAGGAGGGGGGCCAAGAAGAGTCAAAAGGAGGGGGGATCAGGAGAGAGAGAGGCAAAAGAGTGGGATCAAGAGTCAAGGAGAAGGAAGGGGGAAAGGGAGAGAAAAAGCCAAGGCAAAAGAAGGGGGCTCAAGAGGGGGCGAATGAAGCAAAATATGGGAATCAAGAGGAGGAGAGAGTCAAAAGGGGAGAATCAAGAGTCAAGAGGTGGTGTGTGTATGTATGTGTGTGTGTGTGTATATATATATTTCAAGTGCTCACCGACACCAATTACCAATACTTTTTTTTTTTGCGGTCATTTGCCAGTTTTCCAAGTACCTAAAGCATATAGGTACTTGGAAAACTGGCAAATGACCGCAAAAAATTTATCGGTAATTGGTATCGGTGAGTACTTGAAAAAAGTATCGGTACTCGTACTCGGTCTTAAAAAAAACGGTATCGGTGCATCTCTAATTTTAACCCTTTGAGTTACAGAGGTATGCGCAACGCATTGCAATTGCGTACCCCTCTGGCACTCAAAGGGTTAAAAATATGACCCTTTTGTCCCTAGCATTCAAACAGCACTATATCACCAGAAAATCTTACAGAATAGATGTAACCCTTTCAATGCCAGACGGGTACAAGAAGCAATGCGTTGTACACCTCTCTAGCACTCAAAGGGTTAATACTGCACTTGTACAGCAAAATAAACGTAACCAGTTTCTAAATACTACATGCAATCATAAAAAAAAAATAAAACAACAGTATTAACATGCTGCGAAGCTCATCATCTATTACAATTTTAATGAAAAGCAGCTAGAATAGGGTGGCCACATATCCCAGATTGCTCAGGACAGTCCCTGATTTTATATATGTGTCCCATGTCCCTGGCAGCCCCCTTCTGGGAGAATACAAAGTCCCTGAACGAAGATTCCAGAACACAGAGTTCTAAGCACTAGATGGAGCACTGCCCATTGCCTACTATTATAGAAAGTGGTTCTCTGCTGGGCTACAACAAAATGGCTTCCAGGCAGCGCTCTAAACACCAGAGAGGGAACTGAACCTTGATCCTGACCTCAAACAGGACTGCAGTGCAATTTTGTGTTATAGTGTAGTGCTAGTCTAAGGCTTTGTACATTATCTTGTAGCCCCACCAGAGGCATCACTGTCTGTTACAGTGCTCATCGGGCAGTTCTCCCTCTAGTGTTTAGAACTCTGCTGTGTGCTCTTATCTCTGCAGTATCCCTGAATGGCAGAATTGAAATTGGGTCAACATAAGCTAGAATATGGGGTTGAGTGAGACTCTGTTTTAAACCAGGGACAACAAGATCCAGGGACAGGGAGAAAAAGCAGGGACTGTCAGTGGAACTCAGGGACAGCTGGCAGGTTTACTGTCCTTGTTTTTACCCCTGGTATAAAAAAATAATTTCAATCCCATATTCTGTGTTCTTGGTATTAAAAAAATAATAGGTTATGAATTCACCACATTCAATATTACTTATGTATATGATATATTGCATTTTGAATTGGGTAATGTCAATTTTGTTGTAAAATGTGCAGTTTTAAATATATGGTTCACTTGTGCTGTTCGCTGTCCAGGGATGATTAATTGTTGGCAAGTATGGAAATGAAAATGCTTCCCTTTAAATATGTTGTCATGGGAGCTGGACTATTTGGCTACCCTCTCCATCTATTTGCCCGTGGCCTATGCCCTGTTGCCCGGAGTCACTGCCCAGGCCAAGGAGAGGGGTGGTCTCATGGTTCCCCGGACCCCTTTGTTCCCCCCAAGTGGACCCTTTTTGTCCAGCCTTGTCAGGCTAAAAAACACAACAGACAGCTGCCGGACCAAAGGATGTTACCGCCAACCCCTTTGAACAGTACTCCGACCAGCGATTGGCCAGGTTGAGTTAAAGAGACTGTGTTGACTTTGGATGGGCAAAGTAGGCACCATCCAGATTGGCCAGGGGTTTAAACGGCTTATTATTTCACTAGGGATGAGGAAGGGTGTTGTCGGAACGCAATACCTTTGAAGACCCGTAGGTGTCTCCCTGCACAGTGTCATAATCTCGAAAAGGCCTCGCACATTATGCTGCTGTACAGGTAGGCCCTCTCCTGGTTGGCCAGGACCCTGGGTGACATGTTTAAAGGTCCCCCATAGGATTAACATGGGGGGGAAAGTAGGCAACCCAGGGATTGGCCGGCAGACTTCCCTAGGACCAGATAAGCTAAGGACTGGCGTGACACGGAAGGCTCGGATTGGCCATGCTACCCTCAACACTGTATTGGCCAGGATTTGAAGCGGCTAATTTGAAAGATGCTTCTCCTGAAAGTGCATTGTCCCGGTTTTGTGTATTACAGCCCTGTTGACCATTGTACTCAATCCCATCCTTTTGTATTAGTGTCTGACCTCCACCTACCTCCATTGTCTGTTAATTCAATCAGGTTTGGCCCCTTTGTATACTGTCGCCACCTACCCATTGTTTAATCACCATGAATGTTTGTCTTTTGTCCCAGCAATGTATAAAAATGCCTCATGTACCTTCAATAAACATTTCTAGTTGTCCCTACACTAGTGTTGTCTGATGATTGGGACACTTCATGATATACCGGCGGAGGTTTTTGCTGTTTCACAGAGGAGGAAGCTGCTACTGACCGAAGCACCCAGGCAGGATATTAGCTGGTTCCATCACATATGTTTTTTAATCTATTGACATATCTGGGAACTTTTTCTTCTGGCCTCCCCAGAGGAAGAGGCCTGTGGTGCCATTGAGGGCAACACATGACGCAATTTGCATCAAAAGGGGGTGGGGCTTAATCTTGACTGGCTTCAGAAACAGATTAAAAACATAGACAGTAGGCTGGGGAAGGAGAAGAAATGGGTGGGGAGTGGGTGGAACTCACAGGGAAGCAGCACCAATGAGCAGAGCTTCTTATGAAACTGCCCACACCCCAGGGAATCAGACTCTGCCCCGGAGACCCGATAATGCAGAGTCAAGACGGAGTCTCTGGGACAATTCCAGAGAGTTCCCACCTATACCTATTGAATGCTAGAGAGGTCTTCAGAGCAATAACTTTTTTAACATTTAAGAGTTTAAATGCAGACATGTGTATTAGTTTATTAACAAATATAAAATTAACCAAAAATCACATTTTGTGAGATTAAGATGAGACAACATTCTTACCGAATCTTGGACAAAGTAACTGAACAACAAATTAGTATTTTCTGTATTTACCTGTAAATTGGTTTGTTCATTCGTTTGAGTACTTTCACAGGGAAAGGAATGCGTATAGGAGGTAGTGAGAGAAGAAGGGATTGATAACCATACCTAGGAATATGGATGCAGCACGTTTTCCTTACTTTGAATGTAGCAGCCAGAAAAGAAGCAGTGTCACAACCAGTGTGATCATCTTATCGCTCTGCATTTTTTTTTTTACATACATACATAAATTAAAATAAAATAATTATCTTTAAAATCTAGTTCTAATTGCCTTCCTTTAGCTCTGTAAGGCTGTTAGTTTAGCAGCAGCTAGAGTTAGATTAGCTAACTCTAAGGAGTGGGAATAGGAATCAGGAACTGTGCAGTACCCAAATAAAAATTGTCTGTCCATCCAATCCATTGCTGGCTGTCCAGTCCAGTGTGAGCAACTATGCCTGTTCCTGAGTGTGTTAATTTAAAACAATTAAAAGTAGATTTACTGCTGAAAAAAAATAAAAAAACAAAATACAAAAACAATGCAGAGAGGATTTGCCTGATATTTCAGAGCTGGACTGCCTGTGAGTGGGACCAGTCTGTTATGGATATGGAAATGTCCTCTCTGCATGTTAATAATGTGACTTGAGCACCTCTACGGGGTCACTATTCCTTAAGACAAAGCATTATTTTGTTTGTCCTCAGTAGATGCATCCCAGGCATGAGCCCTTGCTCTCCACGTGCCTAGAGGGTATAATCTGCACTGTGGAGGCCCATATAGGCCAAAACTTATGTCTGGAGAGAATGTGCCTGATATTTCAGAACTGGACTACCTGTGGGTGGGACCAGGCTGATATGGACATTTCTTCTCTGCACTAGCACATGGGAGCAAAAAAAAAAAAAGGGGATTTGAGCACTACTGAGGGGACACTATGGCTTAAGACAAAACACTTTATTTTGTCTGTTCTCAGTGGTTATTTGTCACATTTTTTTGTAGGTCTCCTTAAATTGGATGGGCATCCCAGGCATGGGCCCTTGTTCTCCTTGTGTCTAGAGGGAATCAGCTGCCCCACACTGAGGAGGCTCATGTAGGCCAAAACATACTTCTTTGGTTGAGCTGTTTCTCTTGTGGAGAGAGGATATGCCTGACGTTTCTAACCTGGACTGCCTGTGGGTGGGACCAGGCTAATATGAATATTAAAATTCCCTGTCTACAATGACACAATTTCAGTAAAAAACATGACACGAGTACCACAGAGGGGCCAGTAAGCCTTATGGCAAAACACTTTATTTTGTTCATTCTCAGTGGGTACACATCACATTCTTTGTTTTAGGTCTCACAAAAACATGAATATATTGGATATAAGTGCATTTAAAATTAAGTTCCCTTAACCCCTAGAGTGCCAGGTGGGTACAAGGTACGAGTGAGCACAGCTGTACCTGCTGTGCCACGCTCGTACATTTGGCAGCTAAAATGCGGTCACTGCTTAAGCCGGTATAACCGGCTGGCAGTGGCTGCATTTCAGCGGAAATGCAGCCTGGCACTCTTGGGAGGACATGAGGATTACTCCTCATGTCCTCCCAGGTATTGATCTCCCAGCCGATCACGCTGGGAGATCAATATCGCCAAGGGAGAAGCTCTGAGAAACAGAGCTTCTCCCTCCTCCTCCACCCTCCAACCCCGAACTTCCGGGTAGGAGTGGGCGGGACCGGTGGAAACCTCCTAACGTCATTGGTGACATGATCACCGATGACGTTAGGGAAGTTTCCCTTAGCCGATTCACTCCTACCAGTGGTAGGAGAGAAGGGCAGGAGAGCTTTTGCTCTCCTGCAGTCGCCAAAGTCTCCCTATCGGCTGGGAGATCAATTACTGGGGGGACACCAGGAGGGGTCCTGATGTCCCCCACGAGGTCTGAAAAAATAAAAAAAATTTAAAAAAAATGCAAAAGTAACCCTGTGAGTGCCGCAGGGGTCCCCAGCACATTGCTTTGCAATGTGCTGGAGACCCCTGCGGCACTTACAGGGTCATTTCTTTGGGGTTTTTTTTTTTTTTTTAAAGACCTCATTGGGGGGATCAGGGGGGATCCTGATTCCCCTCAGTGAGGTCTATTATTAAAAAAATAAACATTTTTTGTAACCCTGTGTGTGCCACGGGGGGGTCCAATGCACCCCCCCTCCTGTGGCACACACAGGGCTTTTATCATTCCTTTGTTACTAGAGATTGTTGGGGGGCCATCAGGATTGGTCCTGATGGCCCCCCAAAAAGCTCTGATTACAAAGTAATAATAATAATAATAATAATTAAAAAAAATTAACCCTCTGAGTGCCACAAGGGTCCAATGCATTGCTTTGCAATGTGCTAGAGACCCCTGTGGCACTCACAGGGTCACTTCTTTTGGGGGGATTTTTTTTTTTTTTTGCAAGAACTCATTGGGGGGGGCTGTGTGTGCCACGGGGGGGTCCAATGCACCCCCCCCCCTCCTGTGGCACACACAGGGCTTTTATCATTCCTTTGTTACTAGAGCTTGTTGGGGGGCCATCAGGATTGGTCCTGATGGCCCCCCAACAAGCTCTGATTACAAAGTAATAATAAAAAAAAAAAATTAACCCTCTGAGTGCCAGAATGGTCCAATGCATTGCTTTGCAATGCCCTGGAGACCCCTGTGGCACTCACAGGGACATTTATTTTGATTCCTTTTTTTTTTTTTTTTTTTTTTTAAAGACCTCATTGGGGGGAATCAGAGGGGTCCTGATACCCACCAATGAGGTCCATAATAAAAAAAAATGTAAAGAAAAAAAATTAACCCTGTGTGTGCCACAAGGGGGGCCAATGCAGCCCCCCTTCTGCGGCACACACAGGGCATTTATCATTACTTTGTTATCAGAGATTGTTGGGGGGCCATCATGATTGGTCCTGATGGCCCCCCAATAAGCTCTGATTACCATGTAATGATAAAAAAATTAACCCTCTGAGTGCCACAAGGATCCAATGCATTGCTTTGCAATGTGCTGGAGACCCTGTGGCACTCACAGGGTCACTCTGTTTGTGGACATATATATATTTTTTTTTTACTAAGACCTCATTGGGGAGGGATCAGGGGGTCCTGATGCCCCTCAATGAGGTATATAATAAAAAAAAAAAAAAAATGAAAAAAATTAACCCTGTGTGTGCCACTGGGAGAGAGGTTCAATGCCCACCCCCTTCCTGTGGTACACACAGGACTTTTCATCATTACTTTGTGATCAGAGCTTGTTTGGTGGCCATCTGAATACAAAGTAACGATAAAAAAAATTAACCCTTTGTGTGCCACAGGGGCCCAAATGCATTGCTTTGCAATCCACTGGACACCCCTGTGGCACACAAAGGATTTTTTTCCCCCTTTACTTTTTATTTAGACCTCGCAAAGCAATTCATTGCGTACACCTCTGGCATTCAAAGGGTTAATGGATTTGGAGTCCCTGTGCAAAATGGATTTGAGGTCCCTGTGTGGCATGCAGCCGCACATGGACTGTCATGGGTCCATAATGCAAGTTTGCCATGTCGGTCTTGGCACGTCTTGGGTCCTTATAGGGATGAGCAGGAGACTAGTATTTTAAAAGTGGTACAATAACGCTTTCACTTTTACTCTACCAATCTCCTACTTTTTATACAGCTATCACAGTCCCACGTTTACAGATTATTTTTTAACCCTTTGAATACCAGAGGGGTAACCTTCTGACACAAAGGGTTAAAGGAGGCAAATATAGTCAATTTGATACCTTTATTGGCTAACTAAGCAGATTTAGGATGCAGTCTTTCAAGGCCTCTCAGGTATCTCCCTCATCTTCTTAGTTAGCCAATAAAGGTATTTGCCTCCTGTATTTCTACAGGTAATAGGTACCAGCTCTGATCTTTTTAGAAAGAGTTAAAGACATCATCCCAGTTGCCACTAGAGGGAGAACTGTGCCCTACTTCCTGGAGTTATGGTTCTGGATTCTTCAAGAGCAAGACTGCTGCATGCTCTTTGAATGACACTGTAGTGAAGTCCCTGTAGTATGCATTTTATGTGTAGGCATACATTATATATCCGAAGAGCTATCTGGTCACGTACATACATGTTTCTCTTTGAACTTGGTGGGCATTTTGTTGCAGTCCATTACTGGTGTCAATTTCTTTTTAAGAAACAAAAACTAACAGTGTCTACAGTTCAGTGGTTAACACTGCTGCCTCTCAGTTCTCCAGTAAGAGTTCGATCCCAGGCAAGACGTCCTAGCACTGCAGTCTCCTCATGTCTGCTGTGTATTTACACGCTTGCTAGAACATGGCTTTGGATCAAGTGCCCGGTTTCTCATAAACAAATGGAATTGTGGTTCCACCGATCCAAATACAATTTTAATGGCTACAGTCCAAGTAAATTCAACACAAACAGATGCAATATTCACATTATCAATCGGAAATCTATATATAACCCGGAACCATAGTAAATACATAATTGTGACATACATTTCTTTAACCCTTTGAGTGCTGTGCATTCCATACCCCAATGGCACTCAGAGGGTTAATCCTTTGATCGTAAGAGGGGCACTTAAAGGGTTAATATATGTGTCAGTTACAATGTAGCACATTTAAACACAATGATCCATATGTCCATCTTTCGCTATCTAAATTCATTGTCTATAAACGTATCTATCTACACTCTGCATAGGCATAGAAATATGAAAATTCAATAGGCGGATTAACTCTTTGAATGCCACGGAGCTATGTAATGCACTTCAGCGCAATTTGATACATTTCTGGCACTCAAATGCCCTTGGACTCTAGAGAGGTAGACTTCTGTTACCTTAACGTCCAGCTATTAACCCTTTGAGTGCCAAAGGGTTAAAGCCTAAATTTGTGATTACAGCCCATACCGATAATACTAACAAACTGGACTCAAGCTTGAAGAAAATATTGAAATGTTATTTGCCAAAACCCCATCCCCCTAACACGTCTTCATCAAGACAAACTATAAGTCATCCCCTGTAAATACACGTCCCCAATAAAACCAAATCGCGAACATGAGATGAATTAATTAACCCCCTGAAAGAACTCGTTACACATCCTTCTGTTCCCCAAAGGGTTAAACGAGAAACGTGTATCTGATTTCTAAGCGCTAGGTAAATACTATAAAGCGTCACTAGGTGGCAGAACGTACATGAAAGGAAACGGAGGCTAACTTCTTTGGTTTTTTCAATTGCTGCTAAGAGCTCTGAGGGCATAAGAATACCATGAAAAAGAACAAATCGGGGGCAAATCACCAGAAGTATATGGAATAAATAAAATATCCCTAAATTAGTTTTTTTTATCCCGTTGAATCCAGGGAAGCACTGCCTTGAGGATCCTCTCATTCAAGCGGCTTGAAAGCCAACTTATTTTAAAAAGTTGTTTGACAAGGAGTACTGCCATCTAGTGACCAATCCTTGTGTAAGTCACTTAAAATACTGGCTCCTAGCGGCTCTTTCTTGTATGTAAAAAAATCACCATACAAGGTAACTTGTTGATAATAATTAGTTTATCCCTCTCCTCTCAAATGGCTGCTTAGTAAGTCTGTGAAGGTAAATATACATTCATATTTATAAGAAACTCAATTTCTTTTATCACAGATACAATTTAAAAAAATGATTATAGTGTTGTTATAGCGCTTCAAGTGTGTAAGTGAAATTCAATGACATGAACCTGCTTGAGGCAGGGAATGCGGGATAGGCGTAGAAGGCGGGGCAGCTATTTTCAGTTTAACGTTGGATTAAATCATTTCGCACAAACACAGACTCTAATTCACAATCAGGCTCACCTCTGATTAGTTGCTTAAAGGGATAGTAATACTTCGTTTTATCTTTATTTTATTTTGTAGACATTGAAAAAACATGAAGAACGATATAAGTCTTATCTCTCAAACCTTTATGGTTTAAGAGATATTCACAAGCAAAGTATCCCCCACCCCCTGTTCAGTCAGATCAGAAGGGAGGTGCCCAGGTAGACTGCAGAGAGGGACAATCTTCAATTAAGATAAGGGAAAAACCTGAAAAACTTGTCAAGGGGGGCAGGGCTTTCATTGTTTTCATACAAAGAAGATTGTCCCCTGCTGTTATCTGTCTGGTCTTACAACCAGATTCACATCTGAGAAGAGATGGCTTACACTAGGAAAAAGGGGCGGGAGGGGGAAACTTTACTTGTGAATATCTCTTAAACCATAAAGGTTTGAGAGATAAGACTTATATCGTTCTTAATGTTTTTTTAATGCCTACAAAATAAAATAAAGTTAAAACAAAGTATTACTGTCCCTTTAAAGGGATAGTAATTTTTCATAATAAAAGCAGCTCCAATTAATCTTCATCGTATTTGGCCCATGGAGAGTGTTATTTCAGTTCTGTCAGATTTGTAGTTCAAGAGTAATTGAATGATAAAGTATCCCCCTCCTCCCCTTTCACGGATGTAACACTGCTCACCTCAGAGCAGCAAGACTGTCCAGATGGATCGCAGAGAGGGACAATCTTCAGTGATCATAAGGGAAAAACCTGTCGGGGGGGCAGGGTTTTCATTGTTCTCACAGTAAGAAGATTGTCCCTTGCTGTTATCTGTCTGGTCCTAGGACCAGATTCCACATCTGCATTGGTGACTCGGAATTCCATTCAAGGGGGCACACCTGGGGCCAGAGGAAAAATGGGGGGCCAATTTAATGAGCAATGTCAATATCCTACACCTAAAATAATGACATTCATGCCAGTGGGTATGTGTGTACACACATTATATCAATGGAAAACATTGCTAGACTGGTAAAATACTGATTTTGTTTTCCTAGCAAGTGTTAAAGTTCTAGCATGATTCATCTCATCACTGGTCCATTTGTATCCCTGTCTTAATCAGCTTCAGATACATCACTTTGCATGTACATATCTAATGGAAGCAAATAAACTGCTTGAGATATTATTTTTAATTATTTAATATATAACTGAACTGGCAATGACATAATAGAGCCACAGGTTACAACATTACTTATTTGAAATACTAGAAGCTGTACTATGCTTATGAGAGGTACATAATTTACTTAATTTACCATTAGAGTTTTAGAAAAGATAAACTAATCCAGTTTACTTGTTGCTATAAAAGGTACCAGGAGGGACTCAAACAGAATAAATAAGACGTGGACCTTACACAGATTAATAGCTATTTCACAGGGCAAAAAATCATTACAATTTGAAAAATATTGAGACCCTAGGACTAGTGGAAGTGATTTTAAACAATACAATTCATCTGTAGTTCATTAAGGTCAATATAGTCAATTTAAAATAGTACTACAGTTATATACCACCACCAGAGAAATACAGAGTTATATGTCACCACCAGAATAATACAGTTATGTCACCAGCACAGCAATAGTTACATATCACCACCAGAGCAATACATTTATATGTCATCTGTATAGCAATACAGAGTTATATGCCACCACCAGAGCACTACACAATTATATGCCACCACAAGAACAATACAGAGTTATATGCCACCAAAGCAAGGGGCAAGAGGGCGAAAGAGTTAAGAATGGAATAAAGAGAGCATCTTTTTCCCCATATTACCTCTTTCTCCCCTATTTCCCCCTTGCTTCTTGAGCCTCCTATTCCATCTTTATCTCCCTCTTGCCTCTTTCTCCCCCTCTTGTCTTCTGATCCCATTTTGCCTCTTGATTGCCCCCTTTTTCCTCTTGTGTCTCCCTCTTGATCCCTCCTTTTGCCTCTTTCTCCCTCCTTGATCCCCCTGACTCTTGATCCCCCCATTTTGCCTCTTGATCCCCACTTTTTCCCTCTTTCTCTCCCCCTCACCTCTTGGTCTCCCCTCTTTGCCTCTTTCTCTCCCCCTCACCTCTTGATCCCCCCCATTTTGCCTCTTTTGCACCCTCTTGATCCCCCCTATAAACACAAACTTGCTGATTCATTTGCCTACTTGATTTTGGCCTATTTCATGATTAAATAAAGGAGATCCTCTGTCTGACAAGTAACCCAAGTATAGGTGCACAAAACAGATTAATGTGAACCCGTGATGTCTCCATGGCATAATAAGTGACATCAGAACCCACTTGAGGGATAATGGGAACTGTAGGTATTAAATCCTGTTACAAAGACCCATTATGCCTGATGTACTAAAAAAGTTAAGGAAATCAAGAGCATCATAGAAAAGAAAATACCCCAAATTATTTTTTTTTCTTAATTGGATTTTTAACCCATTGAGTGTTTGTGAGGTATACAACTCAATACAATAAATAAAATGTAAAAGACCCCTTTTTAACTTGTGATGGAATAGAGGGGTGTGCAACGCATAGCGAACCTATCTGGTCCTCAATGGGTTAAGGACTAAAGTGGAGCACAAAGCATTGCAAACCAATACGATGCATACCGCTCTGATCCTTTAAAGGTTAAAACAACCCAGGGCAAACTTGGAGACATTTATTCTTTCTCCTAATATGCTTATTGCCTACCAGAGTGCCCATTCGGCAGCAGTAAGTTGTCACAGACTCACGTCGCATCTCCACCACACCTCATGTGGATTGAATTGGGCAACCACTTCACGTTACGCCTGCACAGCTGTCACTCGCACAGTGCACTTGCGTGCAGTGATGGTGGGACTTTTTAACCCTTTGGGTGCCAGTGAGGTAAGGCACTGCTTTGCGATGCGTCTCTCACCTTTTTTGGCACGCAAAGAGTTAAGCTACGGGCTGTTGCTAGGAATTACAATTATTCACAGGGCTGGCGGGCCCCCCAAGTTTGCGGGGCCCTAGGTCGCCTTGTCAATGATCCAGCTCTGGGTAGGGTGACCACATTTTTTTCTGCCATTCGGGGACACTGTTGAGATGAGCGACACGGAGTACTTCCCCTCGGCTCTTCCGCGGTTGCGTGGGCAGAGTCACATGACAGCATGTGACCCATGCTCTGATGTAACTGGCAGTCAATGTCCAAACTGATTTTTGCCATGAGGAGTGCCATAGAGTCCTGTACTCTACAGCAGTGGGGGGCAATGTGAGGTCTTCCTGCTGCTGTACAGCTGCTACAACTCCCATCATCCCCCCTACACAGTGATAGGCTATACACAGTATCAGACAGTATACACACCTTGTTATAGGCTGCATACTACATAGAGGGCCATAGGTACAAATGCCAAATTGGAGTAATACTGGTGGAAACCACCAGCACCATACAAAACAAGTACATAAAATGAGTCTTTTACCACCTTGATTTCTAGGGAAGTCGCCTACACATTTCTATAGAACTCAAAGGGTTAAAAGCCCAGTTTAAATCAGTGTAAATTTTACTTGTTTGCTGTAGAGCACTTGGTTTCCACAGAACTGTTCCACTTTTGTCTCTGTGATTATATGAATAAAGCTGTATTCTTACATACAAATGTGTTTAATAAGCATAAAGGCAAAATGGAGCAGTTCTGAAGCAAAAAAACAAACAAACCTGCAATCCCACGTATTTAACTCCTTGAATGCTAGAGATGTATCAGAATCATTGCAGAACAACATGTTGAGGCATCTCTAGTATTCAGTGGGACTTTATACATTTTGATTGCCCTCTGACACTCAAATGGTTAACCCCTTAAACCTCTGAGTGCTAGAGAGGTATCCAACACATTGCAAAGCCAATGCAATGAATACCCCTCTGGAACCCCAAGGATTAAATGCCTTGCTATGCACTGGAGCAGGGCTGGCTCAAGGTATTTTGTGGCGATTTCCTCTGCCAATATGGGGCCCCCTCTACACCCCAAAAACAGATTATCTATAGGAAGCAGAAAGAAAATAGAGTAAGAAAGGGGTATGGGGGGATATAAGAGCAAATAGACACAGAAATGAGGGGGGGGGGGTGATGGGAGAAATGGATACACGGTAGAAGGGACATTTACATTGGTACTGGGTTGCTGTGATAAGTTGAACATGTGTAGGCACTTCTCCTGTACTGTGTAAGATGTTTAATTCTGCCAACTAGTCATCAGTCTTCTAAGCCAACCTTGGCCTCTCCTATGTGTGCAGGGAAAGCTCTGCAGAGGCTTCTGATCATACCTCCCAACATTTCAAATCACCAAAGAGGGACACTGGTGTTTTAGGTGGTGTTGCTGGGGGGGCGTGTCTTGTGGGCGGAGCATTACAGAGGGTTTTTTTAGGTTATTTCATGACCTATTGACACCTCTTTGTGCAAATAAACATTTAGAGCAAGACCACAGTATTTTATGTGCACAGACTAATTTGTAAACAAATATTGAAACAATGTGAGTTTTATTTCTGTGGAGCAGTGTGATACACATATATACACCACTCAGTCTGGTCTCCTAACACAGGGACACCAGGGTCATACACTTATATACACACCACACAGTCTGGTCTCCTAACACAGGGACACCAGAGTGATACACTTATATACACACCACACAGTCTGATCTCCTAACCACAGGGACACCAGGGTGATACACTTATATACACACCATACAGTCTGATCTCCTAACCACAGGGACACCAGGGTGATAAACTTATATACACACCACACAGTCTGATCTTCTAAACACAGGGACACCAGGGTGATACACTTATATATACACTACACAGTCTGATCTCCTAAACACAGGGACACCAGGGTGATACATTTATATACACACCACACAGTCTGATCTCCTAAACACAGGGACACCAGGGTGATACACTTATATACACACCACAGTCTGATCTCCTAAACACAGGGACACCAGGGTGATACACTTATATATACACCACACAGTCTGATCCCCTAAACATAGGGACACCAGGGTGATACACTTATATATACACCACACAGTCTGATCTCCTAAACACAGGGACACCAGGGTGATACACTTATATATACACCACACAGTCTGATCTCCTAAACACAGGGACACCAGGGTGATACACTTCTATACACACCACACAGTCTGATCTCCTAAACACAGGGACACCAGGGTGATACACTTCTATACACACCACACAGTCTGATCTCCTAAATACAGGGACACCAGGGTGATACACTTATATACACACCACAGTCTGATCTCCTAAACACAGGGACACCAGGGTGATACACTTATATACACACACACCACACAGTCTGATCTCCTAAACACAGGGACACCAGGGTGATACACTTATATACACACCACACAGTCTGATCTCCTAAACACAGGGACACCAGGGTGATACACTTATATACACACCACACAGTCTGATGTCCTAAACACAGGGACACCAGGGTGATACACTTATATACACACCACACAGTCTGATCTCCTAAACACAGGGACACCAGGGTGATACATTTATATACACACCACACAGTCTGATCTCCTAAACACAGGGACACCAGGGTGATACACTTCTATACACACCACACAGTCTGATCTCCTAAACACAGGGACACCAGGGTGATACACTTCTATACACATCACACAGTCTGATCTCCTAAACACAGGGACACCAGGGTGATACACTTATATACACACCACACAGTCTGATCTCCTAAACACAGGGACACCAGGGTGATACACTTATATACACATCACACAGTCTGATCTCCTAAACACAGGGACACCAGGGTGATACACTTATATACACATCACACAGTCTGATCTCCTAAACACAGGGACACCAGGGTGATACACTTATACACACACCACACAGTCTGGTCTCCTAAACACAGGGACATCAGGGTGATACACTTATATACACACCACACAGTCTGGTCTCCTAAACACAGGGACACCTGGGTGATACACTTATATACACACCATACAGTCTGATCTCCTAAACGCAGGGACACCAGGGTGATACATTTATATACACACCACACAGTCTGGTCTCCTAACACAGGGACACCATAGTGGGAGAGATGGATTTGAGAGGTATGACACTGACTCTGCGCAGAAGGACAGCCAGGGCTGGATTTACATCTCAGGAGCCTGTAGGCATAAAAATTTGAAGCGCCCCCCCCCCCATGGGCCATCTGTACTGGATACCTCCACAATGCTCCTAGTCTCCACGTTGCCCCCATCATCTCCATATTGCCCTCACATTGCCCCCATCATCTCCACATTGCTCCCCATTAGCTCCAGCTTGCCACCATCATCTCATATCACCCGCACATTGCCCCCATCATCTCCATATACCATATTGCCCTCACATTGCCCCTATCATCTCCATATACCATATTGCTTTCACATTGACCCCCATCAGCTCCACATTGCCCCCCATCAGCTCCATATTGCCCCCATCAGCTCCATATTGCCCTCACAATGCCCCCCATCAGCTCCACATTGCCCCCACCATCTCCATGTTGCCCTCACATTGCCTCCCCCCCGTCCGTTTCCTGCCTCCCTGGTAGGAGATCTGTCATCTGTGTCTCCTTTGGCACAGTCTTGTACCTGACGGAGCTCCCGCACAGTCTCCTATTCAGGAATGCAGAGCACTGGGAGATGATGTCATCTCCCAGCACTCTGCATTCCTAAAGAGGTGACGAGGGAGTTCAGCAACTACAGACCTGTCCTGCCGGGGAGGTAGGAAATAGACAACGAGGGGGGGAGCGGGCAATGTGAGTGGGTGTCGCCGGCGCAGCCAGCGAGGTGGCTAGTTTTTTTTTTTTTTTTTTTTTTTAAAGAATATTAAAAAAAAGGAATATTTTTAAAAAAAATCCAAATGGCAGGCGCCCCTCGGTGGCGTGCGCCTGTAGGCAGGTGCCTAATTTGCCTAATGGCAAATCCGGCCCTGAGGACAGCAGGATTGGGCCCAAAAATCAGGACTGTCCCGCGTAAATCGGGATGGTTGGCAGCTATGCTCTGATATATCTAGACATGAATCACGTCTCTGCTCAGTGCTGTAAATATCTGATCCTCTGCAGTGCTCTGTAATCTAAGATTTAACCTTCAGTCTTGTGTGGGACAGGCAGGTTAAGACATACCGAGTAACTGTATTAAAGCTACTCATGTACTATAACAAACACATTACAGCCCATTTCCTGGGAATACCTATAGTGCCAGCAATGCACTGGAGACCTCTCCAGTATTCAATTGGTTAAAAGCACCATATAAATACATGGGAATTGGTATTTGTTCTCTGGTGCAAACAAACTGCTCCAAGGAACAAATACATATCCCCACTGATTAAAATGGTGGTTAAACACTTGAATACTGAAGTGGCCTCCAATACACTGCAATCAACGCATATACAGAGTGTATATGTCTCCTACCTGCAATGCTCTGTTTCTCTACAGGTCAGACACACAACGTTCAACTTTTTCCTTGTGGTCAGGTCAACAAGTGCTGAATCGGCTGTTTAATACATTCCCCTCTTGCTCTGGAACGTCCATCCTGCTGTGTCTTACTGTCCAGGCTCCCCCTACAGGCAGAAGTCTAACGCTCTCCTCTCTGCACCTGGATTCTATGTACACAGCAGCACCAGCCTATCAGAGGAGTAGGATATGACACTACTTTTCAATGGCAGGCTGGCTGTTCCAGGCATTCTGTAACATGTAGCCAGCAAATAGATGGAATGAGAGAGAAGCCCACATTTGACAAAAGGGGGAAGGCTTGCCCCCCTGCCTCCGCCTCTGCCTACATCAAAGCCATGGCGGCTGAGCTACCCAGTAGAAGCCTACCCTGCACAGGTGATTTTCTGTGTTGACTGTCCTGGAAGGGGGTTGTGCATCTCTTCCCAGGTAATGTCATGCAGTGTAAGACTGGAGCACCACTGATATCACTGCATGATGACTTTGCATTGAGTTAGACACTCCCCAGCAGGCAAATGGTTAAAACCACTTGCAGTAATTATTTATATTAGTAGACGTAATAACCCTCTCAAAGAAAAAATACTGCAACTGTGAACACATACACACATAGTACAAAAATATTATTCAACTACACATATAATTAAACTATAATCCATATTCTGTGCCATATAGATTACATTTTGTGACATATTTACATACTGTGACTAAATCAATGTATTACGCATGTTTGTTAAAGTTGACCTGTCACTTTGAATTCAAGTTTGATTATTGTACAATGTATTCAAACCTGCCTATGTATCAAGTAAGCCCAAAGACCAGTAGATACAAACAATATAGTGATCTTTCTGAGTGCTGCACCAAATGCCAATTAAAGAGGAACTTTCACTCCAGTTAAAGGGATAGTAATACTTGAAAATAAGTTTATTTTATATTGTAGCCCTTAAAAACATGAACAATGATATAAGTCTTATCTCCCAAACCTTTATGGTTTGGGAGATATTCAGAAGTAAAGTTTCCCCTGGAGTGATGTCATTGCTCCACCCTTCAGATTTGGAATCCGTCCCTGGACCGGCAGTGCCTCCCCAGAAGTGCTGAGATCACCATCTTTAAAAATAATTTCTTAATTGGAATGGTCTACAAAGTGTGCTTTCAAGCCAGGCACACCTTGTAGATAGTTCCAGTTAAGTAGTTCTTTTCAAAGATCCTGATCTCGGCACTGCTAAAGAGCTGCCGGTTGCTCTGTGGACCGAATTCCAAATCTGTCCACTAGATGGCAGACTTGGCTGAAACAGCCAGGAAAAGAGAATTTTACTATATTTTACATGTGAATATCTCCCAAACCATAAAGGTTTGGGAGATAAGACTTATATCATTTTTCATGTATTTTTAAGGGCTACAATATAAAATACAATTATTTTCA
Source organism: Rhinophrynus dorsalis (assembly GCA_037306005.1). Lineage (NCBI taxonomy): Eukaryota > Metazoa > Chordata > Amphibia > Anura > Rhinophrynidae > Rhinophrynus > Rhinophrynus dorsalis. The sequence continues at coordinate 141,704,151 of CM074727.1, forward strand.
AGTATTACTATCCCTTTAAAGTGCACCCCCAAATCATTATCCACATAGAAGTATTGGAATGGAATTAATGGAAATATTTGGAGTTGGAGCCATATTAAGCTCAGTATATGCTAATTAACCCCTTAACGACCCTTGATGGTCATAGTACGTCATGGGTCGATCTGAGATAACGACCCATGACGTACTATGACCATCATGGAATTCCAGGCTCCCCCCCGTGGCCGCACGCCGTTTGGGGAGCCCGGAACCGGAATTTGAAAAAAAAAATGCTCTGTGGTCCTTAAGTGACCGCACCGTGCCGATTGGCTGGTCGTTAAGGGGTTAAGGTACATGCTACAATGAGTGCTTAAAGCGGATCTTTCACTCCAATTAATGTGCCACCAAATCATTATGCACATAGAGACATGAATATCAATACTAGTATTATCCTGGCGTTATTGAGAAATCCAACTTGTTCTGAGACTCACAGGCAGACATCAGCACAGACATCTTGCAGAAGAGACATCTGTGCGCCTATGCTGTACGTTCCGGTCTCCCTATTCACCAGCTGCCAGTAGCACGGAGCACGGACATCTTGCCAGAATGACATCCACACGCCTGCGCTGTCAGTCCCAGCCGGGTCTAGGAGGCGTTGCTAGGAGCCGGCCGGCTCCGGCTGGGACTGACAGCGCAGGCGCGCTGATGTCATTCTGGCAAGATGTTCTCGATCCATGCTACTGACATCTGGGGAATAAAGCATATATCTATTAAATCAGGTAATAATTCTGGCGACTAGCGCTACTAAGCAGCTAGTCTCCAGAAGGGGACTTAGTTAAGCTAAACATTTTGTGACGTGGTAGTTCTGCTTTAAGGTACAATGCAACTCCTCCTCACCAATCCTGGAGGAGACCGGGACAGAGGAGCAGGCACACAGATGACTCTAAGATAGAATGTCTGTGCTGATGTCTGCCTGTGCCTCTTGGATCAAGTAGGATTTCTTTATAATGCTGGACTTGTTTAGGATAATACTAGTATTTCTATGCTTATCGCTATATGAATAATTATTTGGGGGCACTTTATTTGGAGTGATAGTTCCGCTTGAAGTATTTAAATATGTAAACTTGAATTCAACGTGACAGATACACTTAAATTATATAGACCAAAATAATTTATATGGACAGAACTTAAGAAACAACAGCCGTAGCTGACAGCCCTGTTCATATCAGCTTCAGATCGCTAGCTGGCTGTGCTGGTTTAAGGTGTGGTTTGCACTTACAGCTACTACAGTAGTTTTCAAAGTCCAAACAGTATAACTGCGGGAATCAAAGCCACCTTTCACAGATGCAGGGTTGACACCCCCGACTATGAAATTCCTAGTGTTGCTGTGGACCTTGTTTGCTTTTGCAGGTACTATATATATAAATCAAATCTTCCATCTGTTTTTTGTTTATCTTTACCTTTGTATAGTAAACTTACATTTTGTCTTGATTAGAATAGAACCTTACAGGTAATTTGCTTTCAAAGCTGTCTTTGCCAAGTAATCTGTAGTTTTCTCAGTCACTTCACAGCTGTATTGTGACAGTAAATGTAACACACTGCGTACTTTGTAGAAAATGAACATTCTGACAGAAAAACAAAAACTTGAAAACAAAACAATTTGAAAGTGATAGTAATGTTTCACAATAAAATCAACTCCAATTAATCTTCATAGTATCTGGAACATGGAGAGTGTTATTTCAATACTGTCAGAGTTGTGGTTCAAGAGTAATTGAATGATAAAATATCCCCCTCCCGCCCCTTTTACTGATGTAACACTGCTCAACTCAGAGCAGCAAGACTGTCCGGATGGATCGCAGAGAGGGACAATCTTCAGGGAGCATAAGGAAAAACATGAAAAACCTGTCAAGGGGGTCAGGGTTTTCCTTATGCTCACAGTAAGAAGATTGTCCCTTGCTGCGACTTGTCTGGTTCCAGGACTAGATTCCACATCTGAGGGGAGGTGGCTTACACTAGGTAAAAGGGGCGGGAGGGGGATACTTTATCATTCAATTACTCTTGAACTACAACTCTGACAGTATTGAAATACCACTCACCATGGCCCAAATACTATGTAGATTAATCAGAGCTGCATTTTGTGAAACATTACTGTCCGTTGCATAAAACAGTAATGCAATATATTTCTCTAAGATCCAGTGACTGATCTTTTATTCTATTACTTAACCCTTTGAGTTCCAGAAAGTTATCCAGTGCATTGCACATAGGGTTGCCACCTGGCCGGTATTTTACCGGCATAGCCGGTAATTAGCTCACTGGAGCCGGTATAACTAGTATACCGGCAATTTAAAAGCCGGTATTTTTGTGTGTCTGCAGAGGGGAAAGAGGTGACTGAGCGGGGAAAGGCAGAGTAGATGATGCAGAAGTGTGCTCTATCTCCTCCCGACCTGTAGGGGGCAGGGCGCTGCAGTAAGAAGTGGTTAGGAGATATGGAAACGCAGGGGCAACAAGAAGAGACCTCTTTCCCTTTCTAGCCGGCTCTCAACCTCCTGTTGCTCCTCCTGGAGTGTATTGTGTGGAGTGGTCAATGGGAGGACTTAACAAGTCACCAGCAGGATGTTTGGGATCATTTCACAGTGAGTATTCTTTGTTTGGAGGCTGTTGACTGAAATGGCAGTGCAAGGGTTAACTTTGAGTGCTAGAAGAATGTGCAATTCAATGCTTTGGGCACTATTCTGGCACTCAGAGGGTTATTAATATCATTGCTGTATCAGGGTGCTGTGAGCTCTGTAGCACCCCCTGGTTTCACCTCTCCTGGTATTTACTGGGGACCACAGAATCAGGGGGGACTCTGATTCTACTGGTGATTGGCTGGGCTGGTTTTGGTTGGCACCCAGGAATCTGTTGATGTTCTGCCACTGGCTGGGACTCTGAAGTCTGGGTTGAATTCGGAGCAAGCTGGCACCGTTGACAACATGGCACAGGAGTATCCAAATAATCATTATGTAGGAATATGATTCATGTTTATGTGCTGAAAATGTTTCACAGAGGGCAAAAAACTCAGTTCTGCCCCTAACACACAGCTGCCTTCTCTAATGAGGGACCGCGGGCTGCCACATTTGACAGTTAAATGGTTAATATTGGGGTCAGGATCCTCTCTGCTGTCTTGTACCCATGGGATTAAATGTCTTACAGTCCTTCCCTTACTCCCCCATATGTGTCTGCCCACATAATGCCAACCCTTATTATCACCAGTCTATGTGTATCCCCTCCTCCCCATGGGTGTCTCCCCCCCCAGTGTATGTGTACCCCTCTCCTCATCATGGGTGTCTCTCCCCCAGTCTATGTGTACCCCTTACTCCCACAGGGTCTCTGCCCCCCAGTCTATGAGTACCCCCTCCTCCCCATGGGTGTGTCTCCCCCCAGTCTATGCGTACCCCTCTCCTCACCATGAGTGACTCTCCCCCAGTCTATGTGTTCCCCCACCTCCACTTGGGTGTCGCACCCCCAGCCCATGTTTGCCCCCTCTCCTGGATGACGCCCTACCCACATTTCTCCCCTCTGGTCATGTGTGGCTTTTTGTTTGCAGTGGAAACAATTTATTGCTCTTTAACTCCCCCCCCATCTCCCCCCCCAACTCTCTGTCCTCCCCGAGCCCCCTCCTCACTACCCCTCCAGCCCCAGCTCTTCTCCAGGCTGGCACAAGCCCATGTGTCCAGTGCCCGTGGGTGGAATCAGACAGGGAAAGAAACTTCATGATGGTGGCAAAGTGCTGAGTTTTCTGTGCCAGGTGAGTGAGATCTGGGGCACCAGGGGGCACTAGTGGGTTAGAACCATGTGGCCTGGATAATAAACACTTTAGTGGTTTGGACTGTGCCATGTACATCGTGGGCCGACTGGCAGCTTCTGGTCTGGGTTGCAAAATAACCCATCAGCGCCAGTGATTCCAAAATAATGCATTGGTCACCCATTTGACACTGAAGGGGTTCATTCTTCCAAACTGGCACCGGACACTGATATCAATCCGCATGCCCAGGGCCCCTTATAGCACTGAGCAACGTCAGCTGCTGCAGAAACTCCTAAAAAACCAGACTGGCGATCACTGGGCTGCTTCTGGTACTGCAGCTAACCCTCTCCTGTACTTGCTAGGTCTGGGCTAGTCAAAGAGTGTATATAACTATATAATTTGTGTGTATAAACTACAGCCATGGTACTTATAGTTTATGTTTTACCCTAACCCGACCTGAACCCCTACATAGAATTCTTAACCCTCGGTATACCTGCCTTATTTGCTTTAGATTGTAAGCTATAGGGCAGCGGCCCCTGTCACATTGTTTCTCTCTGTAAAAGCACTTGTGTACGTCTGGATTGTCTGAACCTTTACCCCTTTGAAAGCCAGAAAGGTATGGATACATCTCTGGCAGTCAAAGTGTTAACCCTTTAAGGATCTATCTATATGTATAGAAATGCCATGCTATAACCATGCCAGTCAGGTTGGCAGAACTCTACCCCATATCCTACCAGGGGTTGGGGGGGTTGTAGAAAGGAAGACCAAGTAGGTTTGAGGTATCCTACCAACAAGGGGATTGACTTCAGGCCCATCCAATCACAGTAAGAGAGGAAGAATGTCCTAGTACAATAAATAAGTGTGTTGCAATATGGCAGATCAGAGCCACTGTGCTGTCCTCAGGCTGGACAGATCCGGGTTACCATGAAAACTCCCATGGATAAGGAGAAGATTGTGATAGGAGAGTCGGCATGTGTGATGGAGGTGAGGGGGGCAGATACCAAACTGGTCCTGGCCTGTGAGAGCTTAGTCTGAGAGAGAGAGAGAACGTAGTCAGAGAGAGAGAGAGAGTGCAGAGAGAGAGTGCTTAGTCAGAGAGAGAGAGAATGCTGAGTCAGAGAGAGAGAGAGCGTGTGCTTAGTCTGAGAGAGAGTTAGTGTGCTTAGTCTGAGAGAGAGAGAGTGAGTGTGCTTAGTCTGAGAGAGAGAGAGTGCTTAGTCTGAGAGTGGTTCTGCCCCTTTTGTGGCTCCTCCCTTTTGTGGCTCCGCCCTCACCGACCGACAACGATGGCCGGTATTTTTTTGAGGAAAAGATGGCAACCCTAATTGCACAACAATGTGTTGGATACCTATCTGGCAAGTAAAGGGTTATGTGTATCTGCATACATGTGCGTTTGTGTGCATGTGTGTATGTAAATGTGCACCTGTGTGTGGGTGTGTGTGTGTCTTACAAAGAAAAATTGTTACGAGCACCCACTGAGAAAAAACAAAATGCAGTGTTTTATTCTACAGTATAGTGGTCTTTCATGTGCTGGTTAAGTCATAGTTTGCACTCCCCCATACCATTACAGAGAGAATATTTCCATGTCAGAATGGTCACACCCACAGACAGTGCCATTTTAAAACATCAGTTAAACTCTCTCTGCACAAATGAAACAGCACATCCACAGACATACATTTTAGGGTTTATGGTACTCAGTGATGTGGTACAGCTGATTCCCTACAGGGTCAAAAAGAACAAGGGCTCTGAATGATCTTGTAACTTAGGGAGACCTACAACATTTTTTTTTAATGAGCACCCATTGAGAATGAACAAAATAAATTGTTTGGCATGGGGCTTTAATCTCTGTGTACATAGATGAAATCTGCTGCACCCCACAGATGAGTCTACCATGGACCAAAACATATGTCTTTGGTTGTGTTTCACTCATGCAGAGGGGTCTCTATTGAAATATCATCACCTACATGGCGACCCTTCAAAAGGGTGACATCAGAATGTCACCTGAGTCAAAAGAGCGACATCAGAATATCGTCTGAGTCAAGGTTGCCCTAGCTCCCTTCTGAGGGTCGTCAAGTAGGCAACAACCTTTTAATAGGATACCCATACAGAGAGGCTTTTCCTAACATTTCAAAGCTGGACTTTTTGTTGGAGGTGGGGATCAGTTAGATATGGAATTTGCTCTTTGTGACATGTGACATGAGCACCACATGAGAATCAAGTATGTCTTAGAACAAAGAACTTTATTTTGTTTGTTCTTATTTCATGCTAGACAAGGTTTCTGTTTTTAGGTCTGCCTAAGCTGGAAGGGCATCCCAGACATGGGCTCTTTCTCTGCCTAGAAGGAATCAGCCGCTCCCTACTAACAAGGTCCACATAAGCTTAAACATATGTTGGGGTTGTGCTGTTTCTTTCATGCACCTGCATCTCAGAGCTGGACCGTGTATGGGTGCAACCAGTCTCTGCAATGGCATATGGAAACACTCAGATGAAGGCTAAATAGGTTGAAACATACATCTGAGTTTGGACTGACATTTGTCTGATGTTTTGGAGTTGGACTGTCTGTGGCTGGGATCAGTCTGATAAGGAAATTTCCTCTCTGCGTTGTAACATGGGAGAGAAAAACTTAACCTGAGTACTACCTGATAAGTCACTATGCCTTAGAACAAAACATTATTTTTTTTGGTTTTCCATGGGTGCTCATATTGAAAGTCTCCATAAGTAAAAGGGTAACCCAGACATGGGCCCCTGCTCTCCATGTGCCTAGAGGGAATCAGCTACACCACACTCATGAGGCCCACATCAGCTAGGCTTGTGCTGTTTCTCTCGCACAGAGAGCATTTGCCTGACATTTCAGAGCTGGACTATCTGTAGGTTGGCAGTAGAGACAAAGTAAGAGGCACCAATACTTTCATAGAAGTATAAAAGTAATAACGTATAACTCACCAGTGTTATCTCGAGTTTCTTCAGGTGCCGTTTCCTATAAAACTTTCAAAATGTCTTCTCTGTAGCAAATAGCAAAGGAAGGAATCACACTCTTGGTAGCTCTTAATGACGAAAATAAAAGCTATTTATTTTGAAAACCAGTTAGCAAACAGATACACCAAACACGCACAAGTTCATAGCTAACGTGTTTCGCACAAAGTGGTGCTTACTCATAGATGACATCTTTTTCATCATTAAGAGCTCTCAAGAGTGTGATTCCTTCCTTTGCTATTTGCTATCTGTGGGTTGGACCAGTCTGTTATGGATATGGAAATTTTCTCTCTGCTTTGCTACATGGGAGTGAAAAACATGACTTAAAGGGGAACTACCACCCCGCAAAAACTTTCTCTTAATTAAGTCTTCATATTCAATTCAGAAATATTACCTGGTTTAAAAGATTTTCGACTTATTTGGAGGCTGACAGTAGCAGGAAGCACGGACATCTTGCCATAGTGACGTCCGTGCGCCTGCGTTGTCAGTCCCTTTTGGAGCCGGCCACCAACTCATGATCCGACAATTTTTTCATGATGAAGACTTTTTGAACATCTCTCCCTATGTGTCTAGAGAGAGAGAGTTTCAACTGCACCCACATAAGCTGAAACATACATTTATTAATTTTAGATCACGTGCTATTCAGCATCAAGGTGTTAGTATGTTTCTTGCATCAAAACATGCGCAATCGCAAATAGTGCAAACATTTGTGGCTTTCAAAAAATAGTGACTGCTCCACTTTCTTGTATTCTGCCCTAATGGAGCAGTCACTATTTTTGAAAACCATAAATGTATGTGCTATTCGTGATTGCGCTTGTTTTGATGCTGAAAATATACTAACACCTTTATGCTGAATAGCGAAAGCTCCTAAATTAAAGACAAAGTAAGCACATGCTTATAAATTAATGGCAATGTTAACCAGGCATATGAAAATGTGTGCTAACTGCTTTGCTGAATTAGGTTCAATTGCTCATCCTCTCACAAAATGGCAGATATTTTAGCCACGCCCACCTTTTTGAAACACATTCAACAAAAAAAAGAGTAAACTTTTGCTAATTCAGAAAAAACATGCCCAATTCAGTAACATTTTGGTGCTAATCATTTTACCATCAAAGGTACACTGTAAATAGTGACTGTGCACGTTTCTTGCATTCCGCCCTTAGTGCTTTTATTGTTTAGCAATAGGGCTTACCTAGGTAAAACTACTTAATACAACAGTTAGGAATATCTATATATATAAAAGAATAAGCATCATAGCATAATTTATGGTACCGCACACACAGAACATAATTTATGTCTCCTCAGAAAACACACACACATTGAACAGAATGCCTCATTACATAATTTATGTCTCATTAAGGGACACAACTCCCATTGGGTGATTCAATGGGGAAGTTACTGCTCCCATTGGGTGATTCAATGGGGGCATGATTATCATACAGGGAGTTGGCCCGCCCCCTCCAGACCACCCACAACTATCCAACTGACAAAAAAATATAGCTGCCACTCGCTTCTGAAGTAGGGGATATCAATAACTTCTCCCGGTCCACACACACACTTTCACTCAGGAGCATGACCCCACAAACACACTGTTTCACCTCCCACAGATAATTGTAACCCTCCATACACTGTTTCAGTACGAGGGTGTAATGTTTCCATAAAATGCAAACACTCAGGGATAAACTTAATAGAAACTCTTTTATTTAACTCCTTTCATTTCTTCAGTCAGCCTCGCTAACTGTCTGTTTTCAACTGTCACTCCTCCACTTCCTGATTTCTGCTCTTTCTCCTTAAAGGGAGAGAGATGCTTTGCTGTATGTTACAGAGAGCAAGCCTCAAACACCACTTTCTATTTGTTCCCTCAGTATATTGCTACGTTGCCTCAACTGAAGAGCCACCGTGTGTTATATTGCTATGTTACCTCAGCTTAAGTAAGGAGGAGTTACTGCTCCCCTTTGGGTGATTCAATGGGGAGTGATTTAAATCTTGCAGGGAGTTAGCCTGCCCCCACTATCCAGCCCGCCCACCACTATCCAAGTGACTGAAAAAACAAAATGGCTGCCACTCGCTCCTACACCACAGACACAAACACACACACTCACACACTCACTCACACACTCACACACTTACTCACACTCACTCACACACTCACACACACTCACACACTCTCACTCAATCACAAAATCACTCACACACTCACACACACTCACTCACACTCACTCACACACACTCTCACACTCACTCACACTTACTCGCACACTCAATCACTTACACACACTCACACTGTCAATCACACACTCACACACACTCACGCTCTCACACACACTCTCACTCACACACACACACTCACACACTCTCTCTCTCACACACACACACTCTCACATACACTCACACACTCAATCACTCACACATTCAATCACTCACACACTCTCACGCAATCACTCACACTTACACTCACTTACACCCTGGGAGCCAGCACGATCCACCTTCCACCATAGTCTCAGTCACACTCACACCCCGGGAGCCAGCACGATCCACCTTCCACCATAATATGTGCATTTACCATATGCATTTCAACTACATGAATGAATGCCACTCACTCACACACTCACACCCCGGGATATGACTGTGTCGCTCTTTATGCATCTCAGTGCATGTGTGTGTCTCTGTGTGTCTTGCATCCGTGTGTATTAATTCCCTACATAGCCTGACGGGCAGCGCCGTCCCACATTGCTAGTTTCTTTATAAATATTCTTCTTTTACATTGAATCTGCTCATAATGGAAAATAGAGTTCAACAGTGTGAAATCTTAACTCTACCAGCATACTTTAAGTCCCAACCATAACCCTTAAACCAAACTCTAAACCATCAGATTTGGGACAGTGTTTTTTTGGAACCAAGGCTGGTGGTGATTAGGTTCTTTCTTGAGTTCTGCTCTTGACTGTAGCTACAAACAGGAAATAGATATCAATTTAGAATTATTTTTAACCCTAAAACCTAATCCTAAAGTTGACACTAGCTATATAACTGCTTCTTATCATTCTTGTACAAGTCAGGAGTGTGTGTGTGGGGGGGGGGGGGGAGTAGTTCACCACTCAGAGACTCCTGAGCCAATCACTATTTACATTGTCACCCTCAGCCACATACCATTGGATGTACAAAGGGGCATTTTGCATAACTTTGTAACACCTTGGGGTGTGGCTGACAGTAAACCAGAAATACTTAGATTTGCATATATATTTAGATATATAAATATGAGTGAAACAAGGTAGAGTCTTCGCTGAAAGGTATTATAACTTAAACAATACCACTTTCTTTAATATTTGTAGAACCGAATGCCTGAGAACTGAGTCTCCATCGAATACTATAGCTTTGGATTATTTTAATCAAAATTCAGATTGTGGAACTTCACCTAACATTAACATTTTTAAGCTGAATTGTGATTAAAAAAACATCAAATGAGTTTGAGCTCTAAAAACCTTTAAAGAAAGAATCTCCCAGCAATGGGAGAACGTTTGTTTTACTCAATGGAAAAATCAATACAATGGACCTAAATGGAATAGATTACAGAAGTATATTTAAATGTACCTATCTTAATCATTTGTATCTACTGTTTGTCTTTATCTGATTAGATTCTATTGAAGTTAGAACGTATCCTCCACAAGCAAAGATCTTGGTGAAGAAAAACATTTTGCTAAATTGCCATTTTATAAGCACCAGACCATTCACTCTGGAGGACACTGCAGTGAGATGGACCATTAGCAAGAAGGGCATTGACAAGTTAGTTTACAGTTTTGATGGAAATCAAACATCCTGTAACAGGACAGGAACCTCTGTTGATCTTCTTCTCCTGCAGAAGGGCAACGCTTCACTGCACCTGCAAGACATCAGACTGGAGGATGAAGGAGTTTACACCTGCATGGTGTTAATTATGCCAGACGTGGGAAAGTCTACTGTATCACTAAAGGTTGGAGGTAAAAGAATATCTGGGGGAATGATGGGATGAATGTGATATAAATTATACAGTGATATCAATTATCCAATTCCTATATCATTCCATGTAGCCTACACAAAAAGATCTCACATGATGTCATCTGTTGGGAGCACAATTTCCATGATTTCCAATCAGCTAGTGGCTAACTGGGCATGATGGGAGCTATAGTCCCCAGAAGATGGGGATCCAGCAATTAATCCCCCACTAACCACACTATGGCTAGAAAATCCAAATGGCCATTAGGAATTTTGCCTATGTGTCTTTGTTCAAGAGATAACATCTTCAATCGGTCTTGGACGTCATGTCCATGGAGGCAGACATGACAGTTGCTGGCAGGACCACAGGACATGAACTCTGCTCACTGCACATGGTAATCTTAACCCTTTAAAGCGGAACTACCACCATAGGTAAAGTCGCCCTGCAATAATTAGGCAGGTGGCGACTGGCTTAATAATAATTATATTACCTCTCAGAATGACAAGATTCAATAGAAATCCTTAATCTTCCAAGACCGGAAGCCAGGCATCAGTGCAGACATGTTGTCTGCGAGCCTGCGCTATCAGTCCTGGTCTCCCATCAGAAGCATTGCACTGTCCCAAAAGGCACCGGAAGGGATTGACGGCACAGGCACACAGACTGCACTAACCTGGCCGTCAGTTTCGGAAGATTAAAGGGATAGTAATGTCAGAAAAAAAGTATTTACTATATGGTAGATACAATTAAAATAGAGTACTTGCACTTATTCGTATCTCTCAAACTGTTATGGTTTGAGAAATATAGGAAAATAAAGTTCTCTGGTCCCTCCTCTTTCTGCTTGACGAGCTGTAAAGCTGTCAGAAGCAAATTATGGTTCGCTTGACCAGATGTGGCTCTTCAGCAGCGCTGATATAACAATATCTAAAGAAAAAGACTTCATTTAGAACGGTCTACAAAGTGTGCCTGGCTTGCAAGCACACTTTGTAGACCGTTCCAAATAAGTATTTATTTCTAAATAGTGTGATTTCAGCTCTGCTGAAGAGCCTCTGTCTGGTCAAATGAGTGGAATCTGCAGCTGTCAGCTAGATGGCAGACTTGAGTAAAACAGCCAGGAAAAGGTAACTTTAGCAAGTTATATCTCTCAAACCATAAAGGTTTGAGAGATAAGACTTGCATTGATGTTAACCTTTTTTTAATGTCTACAATATTAAATTAACTTAAAATTAACCATTACTATCCCTTTAAGGATTTCTATAGACTCTCATAGTTCCGAGAGGTAATATAATTATTTTTAAGCTAGTCGCCACCTGCCGAATTATTGCAGGGCGACTTTACCTAGGGTGGTAGTTTCGCTTTAAGGACTGGGGGAGGGTGTTTAATGCATTGCTTCGCAGCTCATGTATTCTGTCTGCCTCAGTTAAAAGAAAAACTACTAGTAGTTGTCATAATCTCCTCCATGGACAAGACATCAGGACTGACTGAAGATGCTATTGTTAGGAGGTGTTACTTCACTTTTAAGGCATGCAGTGCACGCACTTCCTGTCTTAGCCCTACATTATCTATACCATTCACTAACAGTGTTCAGTTATGCATTGCCCACCTCCCCTAGTGGGGGTGGTAATGTACGCCTAAGACAGGAAGTGCCTGCACGGCATACTTTAGGGAACATAATCTGAAACAATAACTAAAACAATTACTGTCTAAAAAATTGGCTAATACATTATATACATGATTTTGAAAGCTCTTTCAAAAACTACCAGTGTTCATTTTAGGTGATAGTCAATTTACAAGTGACATTATCACCTGAAACAAACATTTTTCAATGACCTTTTAGTATAATGTGTATGTTGTATTAGTCATAATTTCTTTAGAAAGCAAATCTAGAAATGTAATTTAATATATGATGGTAATTAACCCTTTGAGTGCCAGAGGGCTACACAATGCATTGCTTTGCAATGCGTTGTATACCCTTCTGGCACTCAAAGGGTTAAAGAAGAACAGTCACTTTGTAAAAAAATAGGGGATTTTGAAAGCTTTCAAAAGCTCCTATATTTACGTTGGTCATTTTGTATGTAAAATAATAGTTTAGGATATATTTCACTTTATTTTTTGTCAGTTAGTGCAGATCTGACAAAAGCTGTCAGGCACTGCCACACTGCTTCCCATCCCAACTGCCATTTCCTACCACAAAGAACTAGCTCATTTGCTTAAACTGACAAATAAACAAAACTAAATATCTCGTAAACTATTGTTTGAAATAAAAAATGTCTAATAAAAATCTAGGTGATTTTGAAAGATATATCAAAATAGTCTATTTGTTACAAAGTGACAATTCCTGTACCTGTCTTTGCTCTAAGTTACCTCCCCCAGTCAGTGATACGTCATCATTTTGATTCTGGGGTGGTGGGTAATGCATTGCTGAGCAGTGTCAGTGAGTGAGGGAGGTATGTAGGTCTAAAGCAGGATGTCAGTACTAATACAGGTGGGCAATGAATTTCTGAGCAGTGTCAATGAGTGGGGGGAGGTAATGTAGGGATATGACAGAAAGTCCGTGGTAGGAGAGGTGGACAATGCATTGCTGAGAAGTGTCAGTGAGTGTGGAAGGTACTGTTAGGGATAAGACAGAATGTCAATGCTAGAAGAGGCTGGAAATGCAATGCTTAGCAGTGTTAGTGAGTGGGGAGCTAATGTAGGGATAAGACAGGAAGTTAGTACTAGGGGAGGTGGGTAATGCCTGGCTGAGCAATGTCAGTGAGTGGGGGAGGTAATGTAGGGGTAAGACAGGAAGTCAATGCTAATGCAGGTGGGCAATGCATGCCAGTGAGTGAGTGAGGTAATGTAGGGATGACAGGAAGTCAATGCTAGGGGCGGTGAGCAATGCATTGCTGAGCAGTGTCAGTGAGCGGGGGAGGTCATGTTGCTAAGACAGGAAGTGCTGCATGGTATGCCTTAATTAGAATAATATATGCATCTAAGTAAATAAAAAAAGTTTTCAAAATACAAAATTGAGAATACAACCTATAGGTTATTTTGAAAACTCTTTCAAAATCACAAATATTGTTTTTAGTTGATAGGATTCCTGTAAGATCAAATTCTATTTTGCAGTTTCTGCACCTTGAAAACGTGTCTGAAACAATAAATATGACACCTGATCATTCCTTTTTAGCACAACCCACTGTGACTCTAACGCCAATGAATCCACATTTATTGGATGGAGAAGCAAAGACGTTTTTTTGTGAAATGACATATTTTTACCCGCGTGAGTTTGATATAATCTGGCAAATGAGGAATAAAAGCAAAGAGGCACCTCTTACTGCTAATATTTGCACAGGAATCCCTTTCCTCCATGATAATGGCACGTTCAGTGTCTCCAGCCAAATATCTATAGTGTTCTCTGAAGGGGATGCTGGAGCAGTGTTCAGCTGTGAAGTAAAACACGAGTCCATGGACGGACCATTAAGACAAAGCACCACAGTATTCCTGGCAGGTGAGCGATTATAAAATATATTTAGAATATACTGAGGCTGATGTACTAATAAGAACTGGCCCATTATTGGTGCAAACCAACTGCACCACAGGGGTCAAATAATGATTCCCCAAATTCAGATGTATATACTACAACCCACTGAGTTAAATCTTAGGTTGGGGCTGCCACATACTCACGTGGCTTGGAGCAAGTGTGAATAACACCTGCCAGCAAAGATCTTTGCAATGAATTGGTCACCTAGCTGGTGCTCGAGAGGTTAAAGAAAAAAGGGGGAGGGGCTCACCAGAAGCTATTTTCATCTTACTGGCTGGCAGCGGCCTTGTGTGATGAATCAGCAGCCACCAACCAATAAGATGAACTGGTCTTTTTGTAAGGGGTCACATGATAGTGCCTGTCATAACTTCACCCCCTGTAGTTATGCCACTGCCCAATTTCCCATGTGTTTATATGGGGCTTTTAACCTGAATACCAGTGAGGTTTTAGTTACATTTTTAGCAAAAGTATTGAAGACCTTGTTAAAGATATAGTAATACTTTCATAATACAAGATTTAATATAGATCTTCTTAAAAAATAAACCAAATGATCTAAGTCTTGATGTCATAAATTATATAGTTTTAGTATAATAGCACTGTAAAGTTCCCCCTCCCGCCCCTTCTATTCACCTCAGCGGTCTAGCTGACAAAATTGTATTCTAGTCCCAGGACCGGACAGCTCGTCTGCAGTGTCGAAATAACATTGCATACAAACAGGGCCGGATTTACATCTCAGGAGTCTGTAGGCACAGAAATGTGAAGCACCTCCCCTGTTGGCCATCTCCACTGGACACCTCCACAATGCTCCTAATCACCACATTGCCCCATCATCTCCAACTTGCCCCCCATCAGCTCCACATTTCCTCCACCATCTCCATATTGTCCTCACCTTGCCTCCCCTCAACTCCAACTTACCCCCATCAGCTCCATGTTACCCTCACATTGCCTCCACCATCTCCACCTTGCCCCCCATCAGCTCCACATTTCCCCCACCATCTCCATATTGACCTCACATTGCCCCCCGTCAACTCCAACTTGCCCCCATCAGCTCCATGTTACCCTCACATTGCCTCCACCATCTCCAACTTGCCCCCCATCAGCTCCACATTTCCCCACCATCTCCATATTGTCCTCACTTTGCCCCCATCAGCTCCAACTTGCCCCCCATCAGCTCCACATTGCCCCCACCATCTCCATGTTGCCTTCACATTGCCCCCCTTTGGCTCCAACTTGCCCCCACCACCTCCATGTCGCCCTCACATTATCTCCCCCCCATTGTCCGTTTCCTACCTCCCTGGCAGGAGATCTGTCATCTGTGCCTCCTTTGGCACAGTCCTGTAGCTGCTGGAGCTCCCGAGCGGTCTCCACTTCAGGAATGCAGAGCACTGGGAGATGATGTAATCTCCCAGCGCTCTGCATTCCAAAAGAGCCAACGACTGAGCTCAGCAGCTACAGGATCGTGCCAAAGGAGGCACATACCTGTCCTGCCAGGGAGGTAGGAAACAGACTACGGGGGGGAGGGCAATGTGAGGGCGACATGGAGTGGGCACCGGGTGGGGGAATTATTGTTCTGCCACTGTGCTGCCAGCGAAGTGGCTAATTTAAAAAAAAAATCCCAATGGAAGGCGCCCCTCGGTGGTGTGCGCCTGTAGGCAGGTGCCTACTCTGCCTTATGGCAAATCCGGCCCTGCATACAAAGAGAATCTTCATGAGAATGGTCTACAAAGTGTGTCTGGTTTGAGGCAGGCACACTTTGTAGACCGTTCTCATGAAGATTCTGTTTGTATGCAATGTTATTTCAGGTCTGCAGATGAGCCGTCAGGTCCCAGGACCAGAATACAAGTCTGTCAGCTACAGCGTTGACGTGGATAAAAGGGGAGGGGGGAACTTTATAACGCTAAAATACTAAAACTATGCAAGTTAGTTATGAAAAAAAGACTTGGATCATTTGATTTATTTTTTAAGAGGAACTATAACTAAAGCTTGTATAAAGAAAATATTACTATCCCTTTAACATTCAGAGGAATTAACCCTTTGAGTGCCAGGGAGGTATCCCATGAATTGCGCTGCAATATGTTGGATACCTCTCTGATACTCAAAGGGTTAAAAGCCCCATTTAAATCAATGACACATTTTAATTTCACCCCTGTTATGAAGCTGGTTTGCTCCAGTATTACTACACTAAGGCCGATTGGCCCAGATTTACAAAAGAAAACTTGAGTTATTCTGGAGTAAACCAAATGCACCATAGGGGACAGATAAAAATTCCTGTTGAACTGGGCTTTTAACCCCTTGAATGCTAAAGAGATCTCCAGCGCATTGCAACACAATTCATTGGAGACCTGTCTTGGTTCAAAAGGTTAAAAATCTCTATTCGAGTGCATGTGAATTTAGGAAGTTTTATTTGTCCCCGGTTCACTATTGATGTTGTATTGATGTTGCCCTTTTGATGCAGGCGACATTTTTAATGCGTCATTTTGATGGTCGCCCGATATATAGGGGTGACATTTCCATAGCATACTTATGTTCCCTGTGATGCAGTTGGTTTATTCCTAAATAACTCTAGTTTGCTTTTATAAATCTGGGCCCTTTGCTCTGCATCCTGTAGAAATGTCCCCAGTGAGATCCCCAAAAATCATTCCTGACATTTCGGACTCCAGTTCAGTGCTATGTATGAAGTCTCATCTGTCTGTCTGTCTATCCATTTAGTGAGCCTTTTCCTGCTGGGAAAACAAGGGTACGCTCACTGCCTATAGGTGCTTTTTTACTAGGCAAAACTTGTGTTTCTAAAGGGGAACTATCACCTCTAGTAAACGTCTTCACATAAAAGTTCCCTTCTAGTGAAGCTGTTATCTGTTTTTATTTTTCATTATAAATCTTAATTAGCTGCGATATTGCCTTTTACTGTTAAGCCAGTGACGTCAATTCTGTTCAGGTTGCGGGTTCAGCTCTTTCCCACAGCTTGTCAATCTTCCTCTGTTCCCCTCCCCAAGTACTGCCTCTTTCCCGCCTCCTCCAATAACGGAGGATTCCGGCATATGACCTGGAGCTCTCTCTTGCAAATGCACGTCCAGGTCATTGTACAGGCACAGACTGAGCACGTTCATGTGCTCAGTCCTTTATAAAAAGTGGCAGACGGCTTGCCTCTGTGGCTATTTTTAGTTCGGACTGCCACTTTTTATAAAGGACTGAGCCCCTTTATGGTTTGAGAGATATCCGCATTCAAAGTTCCCTCTCCTTCTCTCTGCCCTGATGTCAGCGTTATAGCTGACAGCAGGGGAATCCGGTCCTGGGACGGGCGGCTCTGCGGCAGTGGTGAGATTGAGTTATAGAAACAGAAATCCTTCACTTAAATGGTCCTCTACGTGTGCTTGCAAACCAAGAGCAAACCAAGCACACATAGAAGACCATTTCAGTGAAGGATTTCTGTTTCTATAACACGATCTCAGCACTGCTGCAGAGCTGCCGCTTTCTCACTGACCGGATTCCCCTGCTGTCAGCTACAACGCTGAATTCAGGTGAGAGGGAACTTTGAATGGGGATATCTCTCAAACCATAAAGGTTTGAGAGATGCCGCTGGTTAATTCCGATTTTTGAGGGCTGCAAGAGAGGGGTAGTAAAAAGGAAATGTTACTATCCCTTTAAATGAAGACAAGTTTACTAGAGGTGAGAGTTCCCCTTTAAATTTACAAAATCCCTTAAATATGCCCCTTAACCTAGATAATACAAAAAAAAAAACAGCAATATAACCCCCCACTATCAGAGACCAATAAATAAAAGACCATATATATTTCAAAGCACCACTAGTATATATAATTTTGCCGAATGAATAATTTCGTATCCAAATATACAATATTCTTTCTATTAATAACTCATTAAAGTGAAAAATTATATAAATCGTATATATTATTATTATTAGACTGCAATTTCCTGTTGTGGTCACCAGGTGATGATATTTCATTAATTTTCTATGAAAAGTCATAGTCAGTGATTCAAGCTATCCCATAGAGTGCATTATTAAAAAAGTTGCCCTTTGGACACTAGTTGGCTCAGTGTGATTTAAAAATACATGTTTAAAGGGATAGTAATACTTGCAAATTACTAATCCCCAAATTGTAGCTTTGTTAAAAAGAAACTTATTGCCCCCAGTGTCATCTCGCAAACCCTTATGGTTTGAGAGATGATAGTGCTCAAAGTTCCCCCCTCCCTCCCCCTTCCCTGACTGAACGCTGACTGCAGGGATATCCGGTATTACTTGCATCAGGCGGCTCTGCAGCATTGCCGAGATCGCGTTTGTAAAAAATAATTCTTTCACTAAAACGGTTTTATATGTGTGCTTGCAAACCAAGCACACGTAGAAGACTGTTTCAGTGAAAGAATTCTTTTTTATAAACGTGATCTCGGCTCAGCTGTAGAGCCGCCTGATGCACATAAGACTGTCGCACGACAGCTTCCCCTACAGTCAGCGTTCAGGGTTCAGTCAGGGAAGGGGGAGGGAGGGGGAACTTTGAGCGCTATCATCTCTCAAACCATAAGGGTTTGAGAGATGACACTGGGGGCAATAAGCTTCTTTTTAACAAAGCTACAATATGGGGATTAGTAATTTGCAAGTATTACTATCCCTTTAAGCTGCAATAACATTTAGTGGGTTAAGGGTGTTTTGTCTGTGCTAGATAAGAATGCACTGGGTTGAGGCATTCTTGGAGCCTGGCTGTGGGCATGGGTGATGCTAGGGGCAGCAAAGATTTATTTCCTATTGAGTTGTAAATTCAGATGTGCACTAGTTCAACCTTTTTTTAGGCATTAAAGTGGATCTATCATGCCAATAGATGCATACCTCCCAACATTTCAAATTGCCAAAGAGGGACACTTATGTTTTAGGGGGCATTGACTGGGGTGTGGCTGGTGGGTGGGGCATTAGCGAGGATTTTTAGGCTATTTAATTACCTATTTACACATCCTTGTGTAGCCTAATAAATGACTTATAACAATATCAAAGTATTTTATTTACACAGACTAATTTATACACACATATACTGATGTTTAAACAAGCAATAATGTGAGTTTTATTGCTGTAGAGCAATGTGATACACTTATATACACATCAGGCAGTCTGATCTCCTAAAAAGAGGGACAACAGGGTAGGAAAGAGGGACAGAGGGATTTGGGTCTAAAAGAGGGACTGTCCCTCCTAAAGAGGGACACTTGGGAGGTATGTAGATGTCCTCTTCTAACCATTTATTCCATCAATAGAAGTAAGAAAATATGGTCACAAATTGGAAATTTTGCCTAAAGTCTAAAACCTACCTAAGTTTTATCCCGACAGGAAGAGGCAGAGTACAGCCATGTTGGTGAAGTGTGTGTCATGAGCATCTACGCTGTCCCTCCCCGTATGTGTCACTCACATTCTCACAACTTCCCCTTCTGGCTGTTTCTTGACTTTTTTATGCTGGCATACAAGCAGGTTGAAGGCAGAATTACATGACTGAGGAAGTTACACTGAAGCTGTGAGGTACAGCTTGTACCGCATGGAGCTTCCAAATGATGTCACCAGGTAAACCTTTAAATTAATATTTATCTCTTAAAGGGATAGTAATACTTCGTTTTAACTTTATTTTATTTTGTAGGTATTAAAAAAACATGAAGAACAATATAAGTCTTATCTCTCAAACCTTTATGGTTTGAGAGATATTCACAAGCAAAGTTTCCCCCTCCCGCCCCTTTTACCTAGTGTAATCCATCTCTTCTCAGATGTGGAATGCAGTCCATAGACCAGACAGATAACAGCAGGGGACAATCTTCTTCCTATGAGAACAATGAAACCCCTGCCCCCCTTGACAAGCTTTTCAGGTTTTTCCCTTATCTTAATTGAAGATTGTCCCTCTCTGCAGTCTACCTGGGCACCTCCCTTCTGATCTGGCTGAGCAGTGTTACATCAGTAAAAGGGGAGGGAGGGGGAAACTTTGCTTGTGAATATCTCATAAACCATAAAGGTTTGAGAGATAAGACTTATATCGTTCTTCATGTTTTTTTAATGCCTACAAAATAAAATAAAGTTAAAACGAAGTATTACTATCCCTTTAAAGTGGAACTACGACCCTATAAAAAGTCGCCACCCGATAATTAGGCAAATGGCGACTAGCTTCTTAATACTGCTGTTTTCTTCCATAAGTACTGCGTTTTGAAGTAACCCTGTTCCTTCAGAGGCCGGCAGCCAGGCTTGGATACAGACATTTTGCTCAGAGATGTCTGCACGCCTGCGCTGTCCGTTCCGATCTCCACTAGGAGGCATTTCATGGAGCCGAAAGGCACCAGAAGGGACTGATGGTGCAGGCGCACAGATGGCTCTACAGCAAGAAGTCTGGCCCTCAGTCTTGGAGAAACAGGATTACTTCAAAACGTAGTACTTGTGGAAGATAATAGCAGTATTATGAAGCTAGTCGCCATATGCTTAATTATTGAGTGGCGACTTTTTATAGGGTTGTAGTTCCGTTTAATATAAAGAGTTCAAAGGAAAGACATAAATAAGAAAGGATAACTTTATTTTAATAATTGATCAAGCTTAAAGCGGAACTACCACCTCTTAAACACTTTGACTTCAATAACTCCCCATCTGACAACTAGCAGTTTAGTAGCGCTAGTCGCCAGAATTATTACCTTATTCAAAAGAAATATGCATTCTTACCGGGCTGACAGCAGCACAGAGCGCGGACATCTTGCCATAGTGATGTCTGTGCCCCTGCACTGTCAGTCCCAGCCGGGTCTCGGAGGCATTACTAGGAGCTGTCCAGCTCCAAAAGGGACTGAGAGCGCAGGCACGCAGACATCACTATAGAAAGATGTCTGCGCTCCGTGCTACTGTCAGCCCGGTAAGAATGCATATTTCTTTTGAATAAGGTAATAATTCTGGCGACTAGCGCTACTAAGCTACTTGTCGCCAGATGGGAAGTTATTGAAGTTAAAGGGATAGTAATGTTTCACAATAAAAGCAGCTCTAATTAATCATCATAGTATTTGGACTTTGGAGAGTGTTATTTCAGTTCTGTCACATTTGTAGTTCAAGAGTAATTCAATGACAAAATGTCCCCCTCCCGTCCCTTTTATTGATGTAACACTGCTCAGCCAGATCAGAAGGGAGGTGCCCAGGTAGACTGCAGAGAGGGACAATCTTAGTTAAGATAAGGGAAAAAGCTGAAATGCTTGTCAAGGGGGGCAGGGCTTTCATTGTTCTGATAGGAAGATTATTGTCCCCTTCTGTTATCTGTCTGGTCTATGGACTGCATTCCACATCTGAGAAGAGATGGCTTACACTAGGAAAAAGGGGCAGGAAGGGAAACTTTGCTTGTGAATATCTCTCAAACCATAAAGGTTTGAGAGATAAGACTTATATCGTTCTTCATGTTTTTTTAATGCCTACAAAATAAAATAAAGGTAAAATGAAGTATTACTATCCCTTTAAAGTGTTTAAGAAGTGATAGTTCCGCTTTAAATCTACTCAGGGTGAAAGATTAACTTTAACTCTTTTGTAATGAAAATTCAATACATGCTTTCCAGTTTCATAACCTGTAAACCTTTCTGTGTTTGCAGCACCTCATGAAATCCAGAGGGACACAGGACTAATTGTTGGAGTTGCAGTCAGCACTGTTATAGTGACAGGACTTGTGAGCATCTTATTTAGCCTCTTATATCAGAAACGACTTGCGAAAGGTAATCATTTTAATATGTGTAAAAGAAGAACAGTGAATAAAAGAAAAATGGATATTCTAAGGGCCGTATCTTCAAAAGAAAAGTGCAGACGTTCTGGGGCAAACCATTTGCACTGTATGGGAGACCTAAATATTCCCTTTGATTTAAAGGGATAGTAATGTTTCAAAATAAAAGCAGCTCCAATTAATCATCATAGTATTTGGGCCATGGAGAGTGTTATTTCAATACTGTCAGAGCTGTAGTTCAAGAGTAATTGAATGACAAAGTATCCCCTCCCACCCCTTGCTCACAGTAAGAAGATTGTCCCTTGCTGTGAGCTGTCTGGTCCCAGGGCCAGATTCCACATCTGAGGGGAGGCGGCTTACACTAGGTAAAATTACTGCAACTCTCACAGTATTGAAATAACACTTTCCATGACTCAAATACTATGAAGATTAATTGACTATCCCTTTAAATGGGGATTTTAACCCCTTGATTGCTAGAGAGTTCTCCAACTCATTGCAAAGCATGCAGGGAGTTAAAATCCCCATTTAAATCAATCAGAATTGTTAGTTCTCCCCTACAGTGCAATTGTTATGCCCATGAACTCCTACACTTTTCTTTTGTACATACGGTCCTTAGCGTAGTAAAGAGGTAAAACATAATTTATTCATTAATGATCACTCATGGAGAAATAAGAAAATCATTATATATATATATATATATATATATACAATATATCAATTTACAGTGAGCTAGGCATGGGCAAGAAGTCCTGTTTTTCCACTGTAATTTCACAGTTTGCATACATTGGAACATGCTTATCTTCAGAAAGCTCATGTGCTGCCAATTAGAGGATGTCAGTGACTCGATTAGCATCATGAAGGGAGTGGGGCTTAATTGGGTAGGTGGGGCTTAATAATATTTACTCAATAAAGTGGGCGGGAAGTGGGCAGAACAGGGTGGGAAGGATGAGATGTGGGCAGGAAGTGGGAGGGACAGGGTAGGAAGGAGGAGAAGTGGGAGGAACAGAGTGGGAAGGAGGGACAGTGAGAGGAACAGGGTTGGAAGAAGGAGAAATGGATGGGAAGAGGGCAGGAAAGGGTGGAAAGGAGGAGAAGTGGGCAGGAAGTGGGAGGGATAGGGTAGGAAGGAGGAGAAGTGGACAGGAAGTGAGAGGAACAGGCTGGGAAGGAGGAGAAGGGGGCAGGAAGTGGGAGGAACGGGGTGGGAAGGAGGAGAAACTCACCACTGTCGGAGAATCAGCCTGGAGACCCGGTAATTCAGTCTGAAAACCTGGATCGATTTCTGGCCAATGTGAGTGCTCCAGCTTACAGACAGACAGCCTCCATCATCAGAGGAGGCTGGATAGAAGCATCAGACTGCGGTACAGATCCGTTCAACACAGTCTGGCTGGAAGTAGGTACAGAGCTGCTTTCATGCTTTTAATTTCTCCAAACAAAAGGTTTTTTTTTTAAAAAAACGTATACACTTTTCATTATTTGCAGTATATAAGAAAACAATTTAGGCAAAGTTGTAAAGGGGTTAAACATCCCCTTTAAAGGGATAGTAAAGTTTCATAATAAAAGCAGCTCCAATTAATCATCATAGTATTTGGGCCATGGAGAGTGTTATTTCAATACTGTCAGAGTTGTAGTTCAAGAGTAATTGAATGACAAAGTATCCCCCTCCCACCCCTTGCTCACAGTAAGAAGATTGTCCCTTGCTGTGAGCTGTCTGGTCCCAGGGCCAGATTCCACATCTGCGGGGAGGCGGCTTACACTAGGTAAAATTACTGAAACTCTGACAGTATTGAAATAACACTTTCTATGACTCAAATACTATGAAGATTAATTGACTATCCCTTTAAATGGGGATTTTAACCCCTTGATTGCTAGAGAGGTCTCCAACTCATTGCAAAGCATTCAGGGAGTTAAAATCCCCATTTAAATCAATCAGAATTGTTAGTTCTCCCCTACAGTGCAATTGTTATGCCCATGAACTCCTACACTTTTCTTTTGTACATAGTAAAGAGGTAAAACATAATTTATTCATTAATGATCACTCATGGAGAAATAAGAAAATCATTATATATATATATATATATATATATATATATATATATATATATATATAAAGGTTAAACTAA
This sequence comes from Rhinophrynus dorsalis, assembly GCA_037306005.1. NCBI lineage: Eukaryota > Metazoa > Chordata > Amphibia > Anura > Rhinophrynidae > Rhinophrynus > Rhinophrynus dorsalis. Next base: position 141,728,209 of record CM074727.1, read on the forward strand.
ATAAGAGGAAGCAATGGCTACTATATCAATTTACAGTGAGCTAGGCATGGGCAAGAAGTCCTGTTTTTCCACTGTAATTTCACAGTTTGCATACATTGGAACATGCTTATCTTCAGAAAGCTCATGTGCTGCCAATTAGAGGATGTCAGTGACTCGATTAGCATCATGAAGGGAGTGGGGCTTAATTGGGTAGGTGGGGCTTAATAATATTTACTCAATAAAGTGGGCGGGAAGTGGGCAGAACAGGGTGGGAAGGATGAGATGTGGGCAGGAAGTGGGAGGGACAGGGTAGGAAGGAGGAGAATTGGGAGGAACAGAGTGGGAAGGAGGGACAGTGAGAGGAACAGGGTTGGAAGAAGGAGAAATGGATGGGAAGAGGGCAGGAAAGGGTGGAAAGGAGGAGAAGTGGGCAGGAAGTGGGAGGGATAGGGTAGGAAGGAGGAGAAGTGGACAGGAAGTGAGAGGAACAGGCTGGGAAGGAGGAGAAGGGGGCAGGAAGTGGGAGGAATGGGATGGGAAGGAGGAGAAACTCACCTGGAGACCCGGTAATTCAGTCTGAAAACCTGGATCGATTTCTGGCCAATGTGAGTGCTCCAGCTTACAGACAGACAGCCTCCATCATCAGAGGAGGCTGGATAGAAGCATCAGACTGCGGTACAGATCCGTTCAACACAGTCTGGCTGGAAGTAGGTACAGAGCTGCTTTCATGCTTTTAATTTCTCCAAACAAAAGGTTTTTTTTTTAAAAAAACGTATACACTTTTCATTATTTGCAGTATATAAGAAAACAATTTAGGCAAAGTTGTAAAGGGGTTAAACATCCCCTTTAAAGGGATAGTAAAGTTTCATAATAAAAGCAGCTCTAATTAATCATCATAGTATTTGGGCCATGGAGAGTGTTATTTCAATTCTGTCAGAGTTGTAGTTCAAGAGTAATTGAATGATAAAGTATCCCCCTCCCGCCCCTTTTACTGATGTAACACTGCTCAGCTAAGAGCAGCAGAGTGTGTCCAGGTAGATTGCAGAGAGGGACAATCTTCAGTTAAGATAAGGGAAAAAGCTCAAAAACCTACCAAGGGGGCAGGGCTTTCATTGTTCTCACAGTAGAATAGTGACCCTTGCTGTGATCTGTCTGGTCTGTGGGCCAGGATTCCAGATCTGAGGAGTGGGGGCTTACACTAGGTAAAAGGGGCGGGAGGGGGAAACTTTATCATTCAATTACTCTTGAACTACAGCTCTCACAGTAATGAAATAACACTCTCTGTGGCTCAAATACTATGAAGATTAATTGGAGCTGCTGTTTTTGTGAAATCACTGTAAGGGAGTTCTTGGCTTAAGTCAATGAAAATGGGAAAGAAAGAGGCATTGCTGCTGGGAAGATGTGTTGTAGGTCATTAATGATATAACCAGCTGTGCTGAAAACCCACTCAGACTGTACGCTTCCTGGTGGTCAACAAAGTGTTTCCGCAGCAGTATACATCATTGGTGCTGGCAATGCACATTTCTATGTTTGCCAGTACTCAACTGGATCTTTGTTTCAGCCTCGAAATATGGTAGCCAAACCTATTCCTCAAAAGCTACCAATAATGCACGTTTTCCAGATTGTCATTAATAAGTACAGGTAAACTAATTAAAGTGACTGGGTCCACCTGTGCACCAGCTAGGATATCTGAAAATCATACACTGTTGTTAGCTGTTGAAGACTAGTGTTGGCTTTCCCTGGCCTAGAACACAGTTATCCTGAAAGTAGGCTGCCTCCATCTCATATTGCAGTGGGACCATTTCCTGGAGATAGACAGTGTCCATGTGCATCAGTTACCAAATCATATACTGGGATCAAGTCCCATAAATATGTGCCAGGACCACCATCACCACCACCACCACCCCTGAGACACATTATTGTTTCCTCTGATGATGATGATGACATGTATTCTGAAAAATGTTGATGTAATTTGTGAATTTGTTATTGTCGTAGACAATACTGTAGAGTATATAAATCCTTTGCTTACTTCCTTTTACTATTATTCTAGTAATTTTTTTGCTCCTACCTTTTTCTCTCTCGTCTTCCACAATGCAATCTTACTCTAAATCTATAAGGATTTCTTTATATTTTTTTAACAGAATCTGATTCTTCAGAGTCCTTCTGCTAATCCTTTGTTACAAACATATGTTACAGCAATATAGTATGCTAACGTTTCATTCACCGGCTCGTTCATGCCTGTGTTTGAATTATTGTATCATAGGCAATGATCTTAATTTGTTCCATAGTAAATATATTCGTTGAATTATCTCACTGATTCCAGCGCTGACACGACTAACCAGCAAGATGACCTTCCTTAATAGACTTCAGCAGCTCACATAAGTCTCTCATTAGCTGCCACTGACCAGGTAACAAAGAAGCCACCTTCAATGCCTTCCAGTTATTCACTGTATACTTACTAATGGCCTTATCAGAGTTACTCTTGGTGAGGGGACCCCAGGCAACAAGAATATCTCATGATCACCCAACTGGTCTGTAATCTGGAGGCTCTGAACTCATTAGTTCAACAGAGGTACGAAATCTCGGAGTGATTATTGACTCTGGACTGTCACTTAAACAACAGATTTCTTCCGTAATAAAATCTGCCTTCTTTCATCTGAGAAATATAGCCAGGATACAACACTTAATTCCACCAGATGATATACCAACATTATTGCGTGCATTTGTGTCTTCTCGTCTAGATTACTTTAATGCATTTTACTTGGGCCTCCCAGAAAAAGAACTCCATCGCCAACAGCCAGACTGCTGACCAATCAAACTCGCTCATGTCACATAACACCTGTTCTCCACTCGCTGCATTGGCTTCCAATTAAATGGCGAACATATTTTAAAATTGGCCTGCTGACCTTCAAAACCTTAAATAATCAAGGCCCACAGTACCTGAAAGAGCTCCTGACACCCTATATTCAATCCCGCTCACTGCGGTCAGCCAACAGATCCCTCCTGTCAGTACCCAGAATAAAGACAACCTCTGGTTCCCAGGCATTCAGCCACACTGCCCCCACATTCTGGAACTCTTTACCGTCCTCAATCAGAGAGGCGCCATCATTACAGACTTTTAAAAAAAAGCTAAAGACCCATCTCTTTTATCAGGCATTCAGTCAACTCATGTGACCATAAGGAACTCTTAATTTTTATGTCTGTTTGTATATATGTAAAGCGCTTTGAGTCTCACAGGGAGAAAAGCGCTAAAAAAAATCACAAATTATTATTATTATTATTCTGCTAATACAAATGCTCCAGCGTGTACAAAGTGGTGTTCCACCTGGTAATGAGCATAGGGCAAGTGTTTACACTCTTATATAAAATATAATACGTTGCAACACTGTAAGACTGCCTAAGACTGGAGACAAGAGGGGTTATGCACTAAGGTGTAATAAAGAGGTGATAAAGTGGAGATGGTATCTCCAGTGATATCACTTCTCCAATTCCTATGTTATTCTATGGATCCTATTCACTAAGGTGCCTCCAAATCACTGGAGAAGTGATATCACTGAAGTATCATCTCCACTCTATCACATCTTCATCACACCTTCATGCATCTCCTCCAAGGAGTGGTGAGGGAAGAAGCCCAGACAGTTACAATATGAATATGTCTGCTTTTACATAATTAATATTATAATACTATTAACAGCAGACTAACACTGTAGCACACCTCATGGTTAATAGGCTTCCTTTCCATCTTATTTCAAATTATCACATTACGTGACCTGCTCACTTAAAAAAAAAATACAGGTATGTAGAGTTTGTTTGATGTATTGATATGTTTCATATTTTATATATTTCAGCCCCTCCTTTGGTGTCACCACTTATCCTACCAAAACTGGTGACTGCAAATGAAAAGGTGACCGCTATATGCAACATAAATGGTTTTCGGCCTAAATCAATTAATATTCATTGGTATATTGAAAAAGACAAACCAACTCCAAGAAGGCATCTCTCAGTACATGAACCCCTTCTGCACTATGATATAACAGACCAAGCAAAACATCCTGTAACCAAACATGGGAGTGTATTCAATGCAACATCACAATTATCTTATACACCCACTGTTCAAGATCATGGATCAAGATTAGTCTGCGAGGTGGAGCACACAGCTTTACAGACTAAAATAGTAAATGTTGATAAAATAAATGTAACAGGTAAGGGTTCCATTATCATCTCATCTTTCTACTAAAACTTCTGTTGTGGCACACTTACCAATTTGAATGCCAGAGTGGTATTCAACGGATTCCAGAACAATGCTTGGCATGCCTCTAGCGCACTCAAGGGGTTAATTCACATTTCATGCTAAAAAGGTGACATATTCTGGATAATAAAAAAAACATTTAACATATTCTAGTAGTTTTCTAGTAGTTTTAAAGGGACGTTATCACCTAAAATTAATAAGTTTCATACCCTTTCAAATATTGTGTACTCCTGCACCATATTCGTAATAATTATCTCTTAGGTGTATAAGCCTCAAAATATATTATAAGGTTACATTTCCAATTCATATGTAGGCAGATGTGTGTGACTATTTGACCCCTTTATATTTATACAAGTGATAAGGTCAATGTATGTCATGAATTAGGTCAGTGGTTCTCAATGTGTTTTGGCTCAGGGCACCCCTATCATTGCAATGTGCTGCACTCCCCTCTGGCACTTAAAGGGTTAAATCAGCAGATCAGGTACAGCCATGTTGTGTTGAGACCACACTATAAACTGACTTGAGATTCACCCTTGTATACTGCACAGCTTCACTGAGATCAAAGCAGCCTTGCAATATCATACCTCGCAACCTTTCAAATGGCCAAAATGGGACACTTATATTTTACGTGGTGGTGTTAGGGGTGTGGCGGGTGGGCTGGGCAATCCGGAGAATTTTTAGGTCATTTAACCCCTTAAGGATTGACGCGTGCACGCGCGGCCGGCACTTGAGGATCACGGGGCTTTTTTTTCACTTCTTTTCACTGTACACACCATACAGTCTGATCTTCTAAACACAGAGACATCAGGGTGATACACTTATATATACACCATACAGTCTGATCTCCTAAACACAGGGACACCAGGGTGATACACTTATATATACACCATACAGTCTGATCTCCTAAACACAGGGACACCAGGGTGATACACTTATATACACACCACACAGTCTGATCTCCTAAACACAGGGACACCAGGGTGATACACTTATATACACACCACACAGTCTGATCTCCTAAACACAGGGACGCCAGGGTGATACACTTATATACACACTCCGCACAGTCTGATCTCCTAAACACAGGAACCCCAGGGTGATACACTTATATACACACACCACACAGTCTGATCTCCTAAACACAGGGACACCAGGATGATACACTTCTATACACACCACACAGTCTGATCTCCTAAACACAGGGACACCAGGGTGATACACTTATATACACACCACACAGTCTGATCTCCTAAACACAGGGACACCAGGGTGATACACTTATATACACACCACACAGTCTGATCTCCTAAACACAGGGACACCAGGGTGATACACTTATATACACACCACACAGTCTGATCTCCTAAACACAGGAACCCCAGGGTGATACACTTATACACACACACCACGCAGTCTGATCTCCTAAACACAGGGACATCAGGGTGATACACTTCTATACACACCACACAGTCTGATCTCCTAAACACAGGGACACCAGGGTGATACACTTATATAGACACCACACAGTCTGATCTCTTAAAAACAGGGACACCAGAGTGATACACATATGTACATACCACACAGTCTGATCTCCTAAACACAGGGACACCAGGGTGATATACTTATATAGACACCACACAGTCTGATCTCCTAAACACAGGGACACCAGGGTGATACACTTATATAGACACCACACAGTCTGATCTCTTAAAAACAGGGACACCAGAGTGATACACTTATGTACATACCACACAGTCTGATCTCCTAAACACAGGGACACCAGGGTGATACACTTATATACACACCACACAGTCTGATCTCCTAAACACAGGAACACCAGGGTGATACACTTATATGCACACCACACAGTCTGATCTCCTAAACACAGGGACACCAGGGTGATACACTTATATACACACCACACAGTCTGATCTCCTAAACACAGGGACATCAGGGTGATACACTTATATACACACCACACAGTCTGATCTCCTAAACACAGGGACACCAGGGTAATACACTTATATACACACCACACAGTCTGATCTCCTAAACACAGGGACACCAGGGTGATACCCTTATATACACACCACACAGTGTGATCTCCTAAACACAGGGACACCAGGGTGATACACTTATATACACACCACACAGTCTTATCTTCTAAACACAGGGACACCAGGATGATACACTTATATACACAACACACAGTCTGATTTCCTAAACACAGGGACATCAGGGTGATACACTTATATACACACCACACAGTCTGATCTCCTAAACACAGGGACACCAGGGTGATACACTTCTATACACACCACACAGTCTGATCTCCTAAACACAGGGACACCAGGGTGATACACTTATATACACACCACACAGTCTTATCTTCTAAACACAGGGACACCAGGATGATACACTTATATACACACCACACAGTCTTATCTTCTAAACACAGGTACACCAGGGTGATACACTTATATACACAACACACAGTCTGATCTCCTAAACACAGGGACACCAGGGTGATACACTTATATACATACCACACAGTCTGATCTCCGAAACACAGGGACACCAGGGTGATACACTTATACACACACCACACAGTCTGATCTCCTAAACACAGGGACACCATGGTGATACACTTATATACACACCACACAGTCTGATCTCCTAAACACAGGTACACCAGGGTGATACACTTATATACACACCACACAGTCTGATCTCCTAAACACAGAGACACCAGGGTGATGCACTTATATACACACCACACAGTCTGATCTCGTAAACACAGGGACACCAGGGTGATACACTTATATACACCCCACACAGTCTGATCTCCTAAACACAGGGACACCAGGGTGATACACTTATATACACACCACACAGTCTGATCTCCTAAACACAGGGACACCAGGGTGATACACTTATATACACACCACATAGCAGCTATACCTTATCGATGAGACTTAACAAGACTGAATTGTACATCTGGGGTTAGATGCTGTTCCCATGCAGATGGGACTTCCTTGTTATTTTGCATCTGGACTGTCCTTTTGGGTGGGATTAGTCTAATATGTGTGTGAAAATGTCTTCTCTATAATGTCACTAGAGAGCTAAAATGTGATGCTTCAGAGTGGTGATGAGCTGTAGAACAAAGGCATTTGCGTTCTTGTTTGTTCTCACATTTTGGTATAATTATAAACACAGGAAACAGCCGGACAGTCAGGAACTCAATCAGGATGAGCATGGGGTATTAACCCTAAAGGACCCAACGGCTGGCTATACAGCACATTGTAAATGCTTTGCACCCCACTTGGATCTTTAAGGGGTTGATCAGGACTTGTGCATATATCTATCTATATATATATATATATATATATATATATATATATAAAATGAACTCCTCACCTCCTCTGAACCTTGTTAGTATGGTACATGGCATTAGCCCTTTTGAGTGCCTGAGGGTGTCCAGCACATTTCGTCTCATGCATTGGGCACCCCTCTGGCACTCAGATGGTTAAACAATGTGTAGAGGAATGGAACACACATAAATGCCTTACTGGCTTCCCCTTGGTACAAACAACATACAGAGGACCATTTTTGGTATAAGCAGCTTAGTAAATAGGCACTAGGTATGCTTAAAGGGGAACATTCACATACAGAAAACTTTTGAGCATTTGTTTAATTACATAAGAAACATTAGGAACTCTTTTTTTTTATTTAATTTTTTTTTTTTTAACTTAATTATTAAGATATTACACTTCAAAGTTCTCAACTTCTGCATACTGTAGCTGCGGCACTGCTCTCAGGACTTCCCAGCAGTCTGTCATTCTCCTCCCACTTCCCTCCCAGCTGCCCCCGGGAGCGCGTCCACGCTTCACTTCGGTGTGGTGTGAATGGCTCCTAGCTTTACAGGAAGCGGCGATTAGCATTATACTGAGGTTGCAGTAGTAGTATTATGAGGTTGCAACCTCAGTAAAATGCTAATCGCCGCTTCCTGTAACGCTAGGAGCCGTTCACACCACACCGAAGTGAAGCGTAGACGCGCTCCCAGGAGCAGCTGGGAGGGAAGTGGGAGGAGAATGACAGACTGCTGGGAAGTCCTGAGAGCCGTGCCGCAGTATGCGGAAGTTGAGAACTTTGAAGTATAATATCTTAATAATTAAGTAAAAAAAAAAGAGAGAGTACCTTTCCTAATGTTTCTTACGTAATTAAACAAACGCTCAAAAGTTTTTTGTATGTGAATGTTCCCCTTTAACACTAAAAAAAATCAGTTCCAACATATTTTTACAAAATAATCATGTTCATATATCCCCCCATTTACTTCTTGGTTTTGTAATCTTTTTTTTTTCCAGCTTACCCCAAAAAATGTTACATCACCATCTCTCCGCAAGTTCCTAAAGTAGGAGAAAAGCTGACATTAAGTTGCATTGTAGAGAAGTTTTTCCCAAAGGAAATCACTTTAATGTGGCTGAAGAATGGACAGTCAGTGACCAGTTTCAAGCAATTTGGACCTTTCCCTTGTGAAAATGGTTATCACAGCGTATGGAGCCAGACAGAGCTCTTACTGGCTGAGGAAGATGATGGGCTCATCTATACTTGTCAGGTCAATCATAACAGTTTTGGGAAAGTAGAAGAACTCATTTACGAAATTAATTTAAAAGGTGAGATTAATTTCTATCTGTTGAACTGTATCGGGGTAGGAATGCTTTGGTTCTGCTGTTGGAGACCAAAACTCTCATCATCCCTCAGCAGCTGTTGGCTGGTCCAGGATGATGGGAGTTTTAATCTTCAATAGCTGGATGTCCAATGATTGATTACCTCTGTTTTTAATCAGTGGTGGGCAACCTGAGGTCCTTTATCTGTTGGGGATTACCACTCCCAACATCATACCTGGGAACTTTTGAAATGAGCTAACCCTGAAAGCTTTGAAATATTAACTGTTTACACTTCCAAGGTACTAGATTCTAGGAGCTATGTCAGTGTTTGCTGTAATCCAGAGATGATCTAATCAGTTCTCTCGGAACCTTTATCACGTTACAGTTCTGAGATATCACTTATTATACACCCACAAGACAAGGAGAACTTCTTCCTCTGCATTTTTGGTAGAAATATCACTAATGTCTCAGGGTCAAACCCTGCAAGTTCCCAGGTATTGCCCATCATCTCAAGCCAACGTTTATCTTTCAATGTCCAACATCTGGTGAGCCAAAGGTTGCCTGCCCATTCTCTTTCTACCACACCTCATCTAAGACAAGTAGGCCATATGCCCAAAGACAAAAGTGGGGCAATACTGGAGCAGACCAGTTCCCCCATAGGGAACAAGTAAACATTCCCATTGATTAAAATTGGGCTTTTAACCCCTTGAATGCTACAGAAGACTCAATTTCATTGGGAAGCAATGTACTGAAGACCTCTCTAGCATTCAAGGGGTTAAACGTGTAATTTAAGGGCTGAAGGATCTATAAAGTTTTCTGAAAGAAAAAAATACATTGTACAGTTTTTTCTGATGAGTACAAGAAGTGTGCTTTATCCAAAAGTTATTACAAACAGAAGTGGCATGAAGCCATTACTGTCACATTCTATCAGTAAGGACTGTTGAGGTCCGAAACGCGTTGGGGTCTTTTATCCTTTGTCTTGATACATGTCCCTCAAGTTTTTATACTTTCAATAAAGATCTGTTCTTTCATTGATATGGTCTACGAGTCTGAGTGCAGACATTTCATTGTCTGGACACCAGGGAGAACTTCCTGGACACCAGGCAGCACTGCTGCTAACATTTTCATAGGAAACAACACTTTGAGCTGCAATATCTTTGGATCAAAGCATCTCCCAGCCACATGAGTGCCCTTGTTTCACTCAAGAGGAAAACGCTTACAAAAATTTGCCTTTTTTCATAATAAATGTTTACTTCTCCACTAAGGATTAAGTCTCATTTATATCAATACAGATTTGTATTTGTCCCCCCATGGTACACTTTGATGTCAGGTTTAACCTCTAAAATGCTGGAGAGGTCCACAATGCATTGCTTCTCAATGCTTTGGACATCTCTCTAGCATTCAAAGGGTTACATTTGGGAGCAGTTCTTCATTTGGTTGGATTTGCTTTTATTCCTGACTCCTAGAATGCTGGAGAGTAGAATCATCTCCATTCCAATACTTCACAAAGTGTTGGAAATATCTAACATCTAAGGGTTAAGGAACAGGTATCTGATACAGGAAGGAGAGTTGAACTAAATTTAAAGGAACACCAACACCTCCTAAGGATAAACCCCATGAATCATATTGTGGACAGAAAATCCCAATGTCTCGTATGAATGAACCTTTTCAGCGCCAGAGGGGTACGCAATGCATTGCTCTGCAATGCACTGCGTACCCCTCTGGCACTGAAAGGGGTAATTCTGGATGGATTAGTGCCTAATAATGAATTTTTAATCAGCACTGGATATTATGTTTACAGAGTCCGATATGTTTAATCTCTGCAGGGCTCAAGAACTCCAAACTCCTCCTACTGAAGGATTCCTGATATTACTTCGATGGAAAGAGTTTGGGGTCAAAGAGTGTTTTCACAGAAATGATATCCAGTAACAACTGGAATAATTTTTGGGAACTAATCCATCAGATGTGGTTTTTATAGTGGCCATAAGGATTTTCTGCCCACACAAAGATAAGTAGGAGTCTACTGTGAGGAGGTGTTAGTGTCCCTTTAATGAGATAGTTCAAAGATACAGCAGTAGTGTATTCAGATTTCCCACTCCAGGTTTTAACTGCGGCCACCAACAATTGGAGGTCCAAAGATTGACTAGTCCTAGTTTAGCCCCTACCACATCTGCTGGGATTCTGTGTCAAGAATCCACCACCAGAGGCGTAACTAAAAGCCACGGGGCCCTGGTGCAAGAATTGCCATGGGCCCCCCCGACCACATTGGCCCCCCTCAACTACATTGGCCACCTCCATATTGCCCCTTCCACAATGCCCCTCATTCTCCACAGTGCCCCTTCATCTCCACAATGCCCCTCATTCTCCATAATGCCCCTTCCACTATACCTCCATCACAATGCCCCTCTTTCTCCACAATGCCCCATCACAATGCCCCTCATTCTCCACAATGCCACCATCACTATGCCCCTCATTCTCCACAATGCCCCTCTTTCTCCACATTGCCCCTTCCACAATGCCCCCATCTCCACATTGCCCCTCAATCTCCATAATGCTCCTTCCACAATGCCCCTCATTGTCCATAATGCCTCTTCCACAGTCCCCCTCATTCTCCACATTGATCCTTCTTTAATGCCCCTACTGACCGCCCCCCTCCTTCTCCTACCTCGAGTCCCTGGTGGTCTAGCGGTGTGCGATGACAGATCTGTGCCTCACTCGGCACAGACCTCTGCATCGCAAGCTCCCACGCGGCTCTTAGTAATGCAGAGCGCTGGGAGATGATGTCATCTCCCAGCGCTCTGCATTACTAGAGCGCCGGCTGCTGGGAGATCAGTTGTGCTGCGTGCGTGTGGCGAGGGTGTCGCAGGGGGCGGCCGGGCCCCTGAGAGTGACGGGCCCGGTCACAGGTGCAACCCCTGCGACCCCTATTGTTACGCCACTGTCCACCACATTTTCTGTAAGCCTGACCGACTCTAGAAAATGATCTTTTGTCCTAGCACCTCTCATTCTCTGAAGTGTCACTATTAACTTGCTTCTATCTGCTTCTCCACACAGGAACTCCCCCAGAAGTCCAATGGATAACAGCTGAACCCCCAAATCCTACAGTAGGAAAAGAACTGAAATTGTCCTGCCATATCACGAACTTCTCCCCCCAGCACCTAATGGTGAACTGGTACAAGGATGGGATCCAGATGGACTCGGGGATCAGTAACTCTATCTGTGTAACTACTGGGAAAGGTCTCTTCTCCATGTGGACGGTCTTGGAGATCACATGTAAATCTGAAGACCACAAAAGTGTCTTTACTTGTAAAGTTCAACATGTTGCTTTAACTAACCATGAAGAAAGATCCTACACTCTGATTTTATCTGGATAAATGCGTTTACCACCTGCAGAATCTTCTAAATTTGCGAAGTAAAGGGATTAAAGAGATAGTAAAACTTAAAATGGAAAAATAAATATGTTGAAGGGTTTATCCCTCTGAGTAAAACAAGGGTACTCCCACTGCTGAAAGGTATTTTATTCAAAAGTTATTACATCTCAAATCTCCGTTTTTTTAGGTGCAATATCACAGTGGCCTTGGAAAAAAACTCTACAATACATATATATACTTACATATTAAGTGTTACTATCCTTTTATTATGGACAGAAAATCTCTGTTTTCCCTGTGAATATTGCCCTTACACATTTGTTCAAGAGAAACCTCGTTCATCAGTCCTGGATGTCATGTCTATGGAGACAGAGGTCACAGCTGCTAGCAGGACCACAAGACACAAACCCTGCCTACCAGGCATGGTATTTTAGCGAATTAAGGACCAGAGTATGCAGTGCATTGCTTGACAATGCGCTGTACACTGTTCTGGTCCTGAAAGCATTAAGTTGGCTCATACAGTCTGTCTGCTTCAATCTGAAAAAACAGCCAACAAATGTCATGTCCGCCTCCATGCGACCAAAACAACTTCTTGAGGTCCAACAGGAACGGAACCATACAAAGATAAAGGAGAGCATTTTAAGAAAGCACACATAAATACAACAATATCTTAATCAAATACATTTAATCAAAAGGGAACAGTGACAATAGAATACATTATTAAAAGTATTCAAAAACCGTTTAGCCACCTGGGCATAAAGAGTGACCCAAATAAATTAATGGCCTGTGAGAACATAGGGTCTCCGTCTATCTCTCTGATATCTCGTGTGACTTGTCGGCCCAAATGTTGTTTATTAATTTATTTTTTAATTTTATTTAGATATAAATTCAGGATATACAGTCAACATTAGAAGATACAATAACAATAAGTATTGTATAGCGCATGAAAAGAAGTGAGATTACAGACTTTAACAAGAGTAGAAGTCAATCCAAGATAATGACATATACAGAAGTACAAATATCAAATATCTGTAAAAACAAACAAAAAGAAGACACAAAAAAGAAGAGAGGTGTACACGCTCTAAGTGTAGGCTGTTAATACCAAATGAAGACCACCAATCAGTAATCACCTTTTGATGTGCTGAATATTCTATGACAGCCTCACAGTGTAACAGCACCCACTGGATTACCCGAGTGCGGGTATCTGTGTCACTCCCTTTCTCTGTCTGATGTCCCTCAGGCTAGGATTCCGGCTTGTCACCTCACCCAGAGCAAATTCTGTTGGTCCCCAACCAATGCAACTTAAGCTCTAATGGAATCCATATGGAGCTCTATATCTAGTGAGTGACCTTCTATGGCCTATACCTTAAGCCTATGTGGGACTAACTACAGAACGGCACGGGGAGTCAGGCACACCACTATACTTTGTGTGACCCTATATGAATGGACCATACACTGGAACTTGTTTCTCAAAAAACAAGTATATTTATTTAAACATATATTAAAAATATACAAACAGAGATATAGACAAAAATAAAGAAAAAAAAATGCACTGACAGTACTGATATGCAATAAAATCGCTGTAACAAACAAATATAATAAAATGCTACTCTAGTCCCATACCCCATGCATTTCGCGGCTTATAACAACTTCATCAGGGGTCTATCTTTTTGTTTGTTTTTACATGTATTGGAAGTTGATTACCAGGGACTGATGTTGGGAGGCAGCACCACTGAGAAGAAAAGACAAAGATACAGCTTTAGAGACTCTCAAGTTTTTGTCGGTCCTTTATTGGACGAGTAGTATAATTACATACTTGTATTGTCTGTGTTACTTAGCGCTTGTACACAGAAGGATTGAAATATCAAATATCTGCATCTCTTCCTCCCTCTCTCCCCTTTCCCTAACATCAGCGCTCTAGCTGACTGCAGGGGAATCCGGTCCTGGGACCGGCTGAGGCTCTTCAGCAGAGCCGAGATTGCGTTATTGAAACAGAAATCCTTCAGTGGAACGGTCTTCTAGTTCTTTTAGTTTTTTCTTTAGTTTTAGACTATGGCCTGTTGTCCCAACATTTCTACTCCTTTGAAATGTGCATCCCTCCTGTACTTTGTTGAATCCCTTCATGAATTGAATATTTCTATCATATCCCATCTCGCTCTTCTCTCCTCCAAGCTATACATCTTCCTTTAGTCTATACTGATAATTTTTATTCTGTTAGCCATTGGCCATTTTAGTAGCCCTTCTCTGAATTCTCTCCAGAATATATATCTTTCTGGAGATGGGGTCTCCAGTACTGTAGACAATACTGTAGGTGAGGTCTAACCAGAGATCTGTAGATCTAGGCACATTACCTCTTTGTGCAAATCACCCGTTAGTACATAGTGTAATATTGCACATCACCGCATTTCACCCATTACTGTCTGCATATCAAGGAATTTCTTGGCGCATTTCACAACTTATTGCATTTAAACTTTAGTACATTATATAACCCCCATTTGTTTTTTGCTTTTTTTTTTTTGCTTTGTTTTCATATTTTATGTTGCTTTAATGTTTTTGTATGATTCTATTTATAAAAAAAATAAAAAATAAAGAGTTATAAAAAGTGTTAAAGGTAAGCAGTATATTTGTCATTTATTTCATTTATATTAACATTTACTAAAAGGAATTAAAGGACAATGCTGAGTTTAATCCTCTGGAGCTGATACAGTCTGATATATATATATATATATATAATATATATATATAAAGTTCAAGATCATGCCTAGGTGCACGTCAGGATAGATGAACGTAGATACAAATCAGTAAAGAGTTGACAGCACTCACAGGGTCTTTTTCAAGTTCAAAGTGCAGCAGTTTATTAAAGGGATAGTAATACTTTGTTTTATTTTATTTTGTAGGCATTAAAAAAACATGAAGAACGATATAAGTCTTATCTCTCAAACCTTTATGGTTTGAGAGATATTGACAAGCAAAGTTTCCCCTCCCGCCCCTTTTACCTAGTGTAAGCCATCTCTTCTCACATGTGGAATCCAGTCCATAGACCAGACAGATAACAGCAGGGGACAATATTTTTCTATGAGAACAATGAATGCCCTGCCCCCCTTGACAAGTTTTTCAGGTTTTTCCCTTATCTTAATTGAAGATTGTCCCTCTCTGCAATCTACCTGGGCACCTCCCTTCTGATCTGGGTGAGTAGTGTTACATCAGTAAAAGGGGCGGGAGGGGGATACTTTGTCATTGAATTACTCTTGAACTACAACTCTGACAGAATTGAAATAACACTCTCCAAAGTCCAAATACTATGATGATTAATTAGAGCCGCTTTTATTATGAAACATTACTATCCCTTTAACAATGAAGTTTTGGCTGTATTGCACAGTCTTTATCAATATTAACAACTAGTATTTATATAGCACCTTCTTCCCAGTGGGACTCAAAGCATTTTCAGCTACACTCTCAGAACTAACCAAATCGGCAGCTGAAATAATAGATGTTCTTATTACCCAAACAATGGCACTCATTTTATCAACCTCAGAAGGATGAAAGGCTGAGCTGACCCTGCTAGGATTTGAACCTACAACCTAGAGATTTAAGCAGGCTCCATAGTCAGGGATTTACCACTGAGCTGCCTGAAGATAACAGCATACAGTCACCAAGAACCCTTAAATACCCAGTGGAGTGTTTGAACTGTGATGGAGCCAAAAACAGTGTGTGTTGCTTGATTGCTTAATTGCTAACATGTTCGCAAGTAAACATTCAAGGTAGGGAAGTAAAAACACTTAACCCTTAAACACCCTGCATAAAAAAATCGCACATAGCTGGAATATGCAGTTAAAGGGATAGTAATACTTCATTTTAACTTTATTTTATTTTGTAGGCATTAAAAAACATGAAGAATGATATAAGTCTTATCTCTCAAACCTTTATGGTTTATGAGATATTCACAAGCAAATTTTCCCCCTCCTGCCCCTTTTACCTAGTGTAAACAATCTCTTTTCAGATGTGGAATGCAGTCCATAGACTGGACAGATAACAGAAGGGGACACTCTTATTCCTATGAAAACAATGAAATCCCTGCCCCCCTTGACAAGCTTTTCAGGGTTTTCCCTTATCTTAATTGAAGATTGTCCCTCTCTGCAGTCTACCTGGGCACCTCCCTTCTGCTCTGGCTGAGCAGTGTTACATCAGTAAAAGGGGCGAGAGGGGGATACTTTGTCATTGAATTACTCTGGAACTACAACTCTGACAGAATTGAAATAACACTCTCCAAAGTCCAAATACTATGATGATTAGAGTTGTTTTTATTATGAAACATTACTATCACTTTAAAAACAAGTATATGTGTATATAAAGTGATGCACATGGATACAACTAATTTATGAAAGATGACTGAGATGCATCTATCAAAGAAATAAAATAAAATAAAGTAACAAAGAATAAGTGCAATTCCCATTAGGATGTTAAACCAATAAAAGCGTGACAATAGCGGACCATTACTCACTTCCATTACACACCCGGTGCTCTGCTCATAGCTTCGCGTTTGTCACACCTCCCATGTGGCCAAGTTCAGCAACTGCTCATGTTGCAACAATGTACCCAAATCTTATAACGTGCAACAAGTGCAGTGTTTATTCATCCCCGTCACATATCAGTATCCTATATAATAATTCGCTAAATCGTGTGTAACGCCCGACATGCACAGTAGACACTGCTGCGCGTGCGGCAGTCATGCGCAGTAGAGACTGCCCGCACCGCGGCTGATACAGAGCTGGGCGCTCCGAAGGAGCGTCCAGCTCTGTATCATCCGCGGCGTGGGCAGTCTCCACTGCGCGTGACTGCCCCGAGACTGGGTGGCAGTGGCACTGTGGCCCGTGTAACGGGCTTTTCGACTAGTTATATACATAATTCCTTAATGCATTTCTCACATAAGGCCGACATTACATTAGTCATGGCACATATAATGTATAATAACTGGCGATTAAAGGTGTAATGTCGCTCAGATGCGGGATATGTAAATGGGTGAATAGATGTAAAAAATATTAGCAAGTACTGGTCTTATCTGTTGGGGATCTATGTCACTCACTCGATGCCACTGTATCCAACAAATGATGACATGCCCACTAGCATAATACACAGGGATACAAGTAAATAAAAATGTACCAGATAGACATCTAGCAAAGAAAACTAGCCAAGAATAAGTGCAATTCCCCTCAAGATATTAAAACAATAAAACCATATAAATTATGGACCATACCACACTGTGTTGCTTTAAGGACCCGGTGCTCTGCTCATAGCATCGCACTTGTCAGACCTCATATGTGGTCAGTTTCAGCAATTACTCATGTTGCAACGATGTACCAAAATCTTATTCCATGCAACAAGTGCAGTGTATTTACACCCGTGATCATGGTACTTACAAAGAATTACTTCATTTGAACGGTCTACAACGTGTGCTTGCAAGCCAGGCACACGCTGTAGACCGTTCAAAAGAAGTATTTCTTTGTAACTATCGCGATCACGGCTCTTCTGAAGAGCCACAGGACAGTCTATGGACTGCGATCTCCCTCTGTAACTTTAAAAGCTGACGTTAGCACAAGGGGAGGGAAGGGGAACTTTGCAGACTGACATCTCCCAAACCTTTATGGTGCAGAAATGGTGCAATTAAAGGGATAGTAATACTTTGTTTTATCTTTATTTTATTTTGTAGGCATTAAAAAACATGAAGAATGATATAAGTCTTATCTCTCAAACCTTTATGGTTTATGAGATATTCACAAGCAAAGTTTCCCCCTCCCGCCCCTTTTTCCTAGTGTAAGCCATCTCTTCTCAGATGTGAGTCTGGTTGTATGACAGTACAGATAACAGAAGGGGACAATTTTCTTTGTATGAAAACAATGAAAGCCCTTCCACCCTTGACAAGTTTTTCAGCTTTTTCCATTATCTTAATTGAAGATTGTCCCTCTCTGCAGTCTACCTGGGCACCTCCTGTCTGATCTGGTTGAACAGGGGGGTGATACTTTGCTTGTGAATATCTCTTAAACCATAAAGGTTTGAGAGATAAGACATATCATTCTTCATGTTTTTGTAATGCCTACAAAATAAAATAAAGTTAAAACGAAGTATTACTATCCCTTTAATTTATTTTTTAAATATCTACAGAACTAAATATATTGAATTTTAAGTATTACTATCACTTTAAACAAATGCTTTATATTTTTTAACTGGAACAAAGATGGCTTGCTGTGGCAATAAGGCACTTTTGCTGGATGCCTGCCTAGCCTACACAAAACACACACTGGCTGTGTCACTCTGGAACTTATTTAACCAAATCCCTAATATTTTTAAACTGGATCAAAGATAGCTTGCTGTGGCAAAAGGGCACTTTTGCTGGATGCCTGCCTGCCTGCCTACACAAAATGCACATTGACTGTGTCACTCTGGAACTTATTTAAACAAATGCTTTATATTTTTTAAACTGTATCAAAGATGGCTTGCTGTGGCAATAAGGCACTTTTGCTGGATGCCTGCCTAGCCTACACAAAAAGCACACTGGCTGCATCACTCTGGAACTTATGGCGCGATGCAGGAAACGTGTGCAATTACTATTTCCTGTGTGAAAACCACTAGGGAATAGTTTTCCGCGTGATTTTGTTGAATTGCGCATGAAAATTCAAGATTAGCGAATGGCTGCGTATATTTATTTTTTGTGGGAGTGGCTAAGATTAACGAATCTGTGTGAGTGGAATAGCGAAAGCGCCTAATGCAAGAACTGCTATTGCGACTTAATTTATACGTCTGTGTACTGTTGTCTTGGAATGTAATTTTTCATGCGCAATTCAAGAAGCGTTCAGTATTTAGCTTCCTGGATTAGAATATGCTCAAAATCTGTCTGCGCATAAAAATGCCTTTATCTGATGCGAACGTTTCTTGCATTGCGCCAGTAGTTAACCAAATCCCTAATATTTTTAAACTGGAACAAAGATGGCTTGCTGTGGCAAAAGGGCACTTTTGCTGGATGCCTGCCTGCCTACAAAAATGGCACACTGCCTGTGTTGCCCTGGAACTTCTTTAACCAAATCCCTAATCTTTTTAAGCAGGAACAAAGATGACTTGCTGTTACGGTTTTCTGACACTCAGACACTTGATCTAGTAAAACACAGTTTTATTGAAAATAAAAATGGAAGAACAGCGCCCCTAGGGGCCAAGAATGGTAACTGTGATACAGGCCCAAATATGTTTACAGAGTAAAAGTACA
Source organism: Rhinophrynus dorsalis (assembly GCA_037306005.1). Classification (NCBI taxonomy): domain Eukaryota; kingdom Metazoa; phylum Chordata; class Amphibia; order Anura; family Rhinophrynidae; genus Rhinophrynus; species Rhinophrynus dorsalis. The sequence goes on from CM074727.1 coordinate 141,747,727, forward strand.
GATAAGCAAACACAGGGTTGAATGTGGAGAAAATGAACTAGACAAGTTCACTGATTGGCCAACGCCCAGAATAGATATCAGTCTCTAGATGATGAAGAGAAGGGTGTATTGTGTGACTGAACTAATCACTCTCAGAACTTTGGAAATGAACGCCCAGATTGACCAGCAAATGCCCAGGACCGTGCCTATACCACCTTAGTGGAATAATCTGGAGAGAACCACTGCAAGTAAATGGACCAGAATCGTAATCGCCCTTAACCTTGTCACGGATATAACCCTGCTTATGCCAACGGGAGAAGAGCCGTACACGTCCCTTGGGTGCCTGAGCACATGAATACTGCACAAGCGATAGTGAGCCAAAGGATGGTAATACGGTAGTAACACAATGAGTGCTAAAGGTGACCTGGACCAGAACACCACACTGGTGTCCAATGGAGCACAAACAGCAAGAGCAAACGGAGGGTCCAACGCCAGCCGACGTGGTACTGGTGTAACGGCACCAGAAATGCTACAGCTCTGCTAGTGCAATTAGGGAGGTCTGGTCAGGTAGGCACAGTCAGTGTTAACAGGCTCGTAAGGAATACACTGGCTTGGCAAGTAAGAATACAGGCTCAGAGATCAGAGGCAACCGGCACAGCAAGGGTTAAAACTGGTCATACACGGGTACTGGTACTGCAGTGTAAGGAACAGGCTCAGGCAACGGTCCAATACTTGAGAGAGGATTAGTCAGAGCAACACAAACACAGTTCAGAATGTCGCCAGCCTGCGACCTGGAACACGCAGGAACACAGGAACAGATGCAGCACTGGATCCCAACCGGAACCGGATCGGTACTTGGAGCTAGAGTCGACAGCCAGAGCCGGGTCAATCACGGAGCAGGAACGTCAGCCAGAGCCGGGTCAATCACGGAGCAGGAACGTCAGCCAGAGCCGGGTCAATCACGGAGCAGGAACGTCAGCCAGAGCCGGGTCAATCACAAAGCAGGAACGTCAGCCAGAGCCGGGTCAATCACGGACAGGAACGTCAGCCAGAACCGGGTCAATCACGGAGCAGGAACGTCAGCCAGAGCCGGGTCAATCACGGACAGGAACGTCAGCCAGAACCGGGTCAATCACGAAGCAGGAACGTCAGCCAGAGCCGGGTCAATCACGAAGCAGGAACGTCAGCCAGAGCCGGGTCAATCATGGAGCAGGAACGTCAGCCAGAGCCGGGTCAATCACGGAGCAGGAACGTCAGCCAGAGCCGGGTCAAGGAACGATGGGATGGTCAGACTAGCCGAGTCGGTAAACCGGAAAGCAGAAACACAGCAACAAGGCGCAGGCTCAGGAACACCACTAAAGGGCAACTGACAAGTGCCCAGAGCCCAGTGTATAAAGGAACATTCTGGGCGGGCCAATCAGAATCCTCCAATGTACAAGCAACCCAGCAAAGATTGACAGGGAAGCACGGGAACCGTGATATTTGCTCTGGCAATAAGGCAGTTTTGCTGGATGCATGCCAACACAACTGTCAGATTGGCTGTGTAACTTAAAATGGTTGTGTAACTTAAAATAAATCAGCTCCTGATATTGGCAATAAGGCACTACATTGGCTATAAGGCACTAGACTGGCTAATAAATGGCTTTTTTGGACACTCTCTCTCTGCTTCTTCTCTCTCTGAGCTCAAACAACGGAGTAACAGGAAATGCAGGCTGTCTGGGTGTCTGCGTTATCAGTCCAACCCCAATCTTGAAACAAAGAAGCTCATTGGACTACAGAAGAAAGCCACCATGTAAGAAAGAATCTAACTGAACTATACAGGGAGGGAAAGTAAAGCGCGTGCGTGGAAGCCCATTGTCCGAATTTCTGATTTTTTTAAAGAAATTCGGACCCTGGACTGTTTGTATTCTAAGTTTTTTCAAATTTTAACCTTGCTATTCGATTTGGTCCGAATGACCCGAATGGCCCCCTATTCGTCCGAAATTTAACAAACCGATTCGCACAAGTCTAATGTTGTGCAGTGTTAGCTTGGAGGCAGACTACACTCCAGGAAGACTACTGGGCCCATTATTGAAAATTAAAGGTAGAGGGAGGGAGATCTACCGGATTGCCCAATGAAAGGGAATTTCTTCCCATTTGACAGGCAGCCCATATAAATGGAGACCCTGAATATAAGGTGAAGTAGCTTTTTCAGGTTAAAATGCATGAAAAATCCCCTTGCCTGATACTTAAACAAATACTGCCAGAGGCGTAGCGGAGGCCCCCGCAGCCCCCGCGGTGCAGGGGGGCCCCGCCGGACTTGGGGGCCCCCAAAAAGTTTTGCCTGTTATTTCATCTCGGAGCCCTGGGGCCCCCGTACAGTACAGTGCACTAACATTGTTTAGTTATTTGTTAATCCTTCAGTGCTAGAGGTTTATCCAACACATTGCTAAGCAATGTGTTGAACACCCCTCTGGCACTGAAAGTGTTAGACTCACCAGTGTCCAGAGGCGTAACTACAAGCCACGGGGCCTTGGTGCAAGAATTGCCACGGGCCCCCCCCGACCACATTGGCCCCCCTCAACCACATTGGCCACCTCCACATTGCCCCTTCCACAATGCCCCCATCACAATGCCCCTCATGCTCCACATTTCCCCCCAATCTCCACAATGCCCCTCATGCTCCACATTTCCCCCCAATCTCCACAATGCCCCTCATTCTCCACATTTCCCCCCAATCTCCACAATGCGGGTGGGTGGCGAGGGGGTCGCAGGGGGCGGCCGGGCCCCTGAGAGTGACGGGCCCGGTCGCAGGTGCGACCCCTATTGTTACGCCACTGCCAGTGTCCGAAGGAGCTTTTGTGAGATCACCGCACTGCTCATACTTGCTGCTGCTGCTGAAATCTCGCGAGATTTGCGAGTGACATCATGACCTGCAGCAGCGCGGGCTTCTTAAGTCTGGAAATGCCTGCAGTTCAGTCTTGTAGCAAAGTGAATGGGAGAGAATGGTAGGTGCAGTAAATTAGTGGAACATAAAGGCTGGGACCGGAGCAAGAGGCAACATCAAGGGGGGAAAGGAGAGACTGCTGTGTCGACAGGCATTAGGCTATGATAAGTGAAAATCTTATCATCCAACTGCTATCTTTTACATAGAATATCCAGCTTCCTTTACAGCACTGATGGTTAACCCCTTTAGTACAAGAGTCAGAGCTGCAATGCGTTGCACACCACTGGTACTCAAAGGGTTCCGCTGTATCCTGTCATTAGGGGATGAAAGGAAAAAGAAGGGACCAGTGTCTGAATGACTTGCTTTACATACAGCCCTACTCAGACACTTAGAATCAGTCTTCTAAAGAAATGACACTTGAGGGTTAATTTGGCTCTTAAGACACAAGAGAGAGAGAGAGAGAAGTGCCTGGTGTCTGACTGACTCTCTTTACAGTCAGAGACCGACCCCTTCTCTCTCTCTCATATATCTCTAATGACAGGAAACAGATTAACCCTTGAGTGCTATTTAATTTGAAGTCTGTTTTAATCTAGTGCACTGAGAAGGAACTGAATGTAAAGCAAGTCAGTTAGACCATGTCCCCTCTCTTTACATCTGTATTTTATGACCGTAAACAGATTAACGCTTTGAGTGCCAGAGGGTGCGCAGTACAATACATCGCTCAACCCTCTTGCACTAGAAGGGTTAAATCAGAGCTTGTAGGTGCAGTCAGACATGGCCAGACTGATCTCATCTGTCTTTATTGAAAGGAACAAACTAAATCATTGAAGCTGTAGGTGCAGTCAGATGTTATCTTTAATTGAAGTTTTTCAAATATCTATCATGTTGGGACACATAACTTTCCTAGTACTCCCCCCCCCTTACATTTCTTCACCCCCCCTCCATATATTTCCCTTTTCAGCCTTCTTTTGCTCTCTTTTACACTCTGCTGCTCTGTGCATCTCACTTCTTCATTCTCGTCCTTTCACCCCACCTCATTCTTTCCCATGTGTGCAGTGTCTTGCTACCTTCCCCCACCCCAGACAGACACACACTACCACATTATGCCCCCCTAACAAGTACTTGTTATAGATATGTATTTATTTTTTATAACGCACAGGGTCTGGGATTTATTAACACACTGAATGCTAGAGAGCTCTCCAGTGTATATATTTACAAAGCACTATAGGCTTCTCTAGCATTTTTAAAGTAGGACTTCCCATCTCTCTTCCAGCAGCCCCAGGGAGCACGTTTGTGCTTCTCTTCGGAGCTGCATTTTTCTGGGCTAATGTTAAAGCAAACTCCGTTTACCATGCTACTGAGGTTGCTCCCTGGGGCTGCTGGGAAGGAGGTGGGAAGTCCTGAGGAGGTGTGCCGAACATACAGGGTGCCGCACGTTGCAGAAGTGCCCGTTCACAAGACTTTATATCTCCACTGCCTGGCTACTAAAAATAAAAAGAATAATTTCGCTAACATCACTTTTTAACATACAACCTTTGCTCAAGTTATTTTTAAGTGAATGTTCCCCTTTAATGTTATTGTACATATACCAGTATATCAAAATGGTCTAAAGGTTTTCAGTTATATATTAATTTTTAAACGCAATAGTTTGAGAAAAAGCCTCATAACCCCTAGAGTGCCAGCTACTTACGCCGTACGAGTGGACACAGCTGTACCTGCTGTGCCACGCTCGTACGGCGTAAGAGTAAAATGCGGTCACTGCATGAGCCGGTATAACCGGCATGCAGTGGCCGCATTAAAAAAAAAAAAAACCCTGGCACTCATGGGGAGGCATGAGGATCACTCCTCATGCCTCCCCAGTTATTGATCTCCCAGCCAATCGGGCTGGGAGATCAATAAACACAAAGGAGAAACAGAGTTTCTCCTTCCCCCTCTCTCCTACATGAACTTCCGGGTAGGAGTGGGCGGGACCGGGGGAATCCTCCAAACGTCATCGGTGACATGGTCACCGATGACGTTAGGGAAGTTTCCCCGGTCCTGTTCACTCCTACCGGTGGTAGGAGTGAAGGACAGGAGAGCTCTTGCTCTCCTGCGGTCGCATCATTGATCTCCCAGCCTATCGGCTGGGAGATCAATGACTGGGGGGACACCAGGAGGGGTCGTGATGTCCCCCACGAGGTCTGAAAAGTATAAAAAAAAAATAAATAAAAAAATAAATAAAATTAAAGTAACCCTGTGAGTGCCACAGGGTCCCAGCACATTGCTTTGCAATGTGCTGGAGACCCCTGTTGCACTCACAGGGTAAATTCTTTGGGGGGGATTTTTTTTTTTTTAAAGACCTCATTGGGGGGATCAGGGGGGATCCTGATGCCCCTCAATGAGGTCTATAATTGGAAAAAAAAAAAAAAAAAAAAAAAAAATTAACCCTGTGTGTGCCACAGGTGGGGGTCCAATGCACCCCCCCCTCCTGTGGCACACACAGGGTTTTTATCATTATTTTGTTACCAGAGATTGTTGGGGGGCCATCAGGATTGCTCCTGATGGCCCCCCAACAAGCTCTGATTACAAAGTAATGATAAAAAAAAAATTAACCCTCTGAGTGCCACAAGGGTCCAATGCATTGCTTTGCAATGCGCTGGAGACCCCGGTGGCACTCACAGGGACACTTTTTTTGATAACTTTTTTTTTTTTTTTTGGTAAGACCTCATTGGGGGGATCAGGGGGGTTTGTATACCCCTCAATGAGGTCTATAATAAAAAAAAGTAAATAAAAAAAAAATTAACCCTGTGTGTGCCACGGGGGGGGGGGGCAATGCAGCCCCCCTTCTGCGGCACACACAGGGCTTTTATCATTACTTTGTTATCAGAGATTGTTGGGGGGGTCATCAGGATTGGTCCTGATGGCCCCCCAACAAGCTCTGATTACCAAGTAATGATAGAAAAAAAATTAACCCTCTGAGTGCCACAAGGATCCAATGCATTGCTTTGCAATGCGCTGGAGACCCTTGTGGCACTCACAGGGTCACTCCGTTTGTGGACATATATATTTTTTTTTACTAAGACCTCATTGGGGAGGGATCAGGGGGGTCCTGATGCCCCTCAATGAGGTATATAATAAAAAAAAAATAAATTAAAAAAAATTTAACCCTGTGTGTGCCACTGGGATAGGGGTTCAATACAGACCCCCTTCCTGTGGCACACACACAGGACTTTTTATCATTACTTTGTGATCAGAGCTTGTTTGGTGGCCATCTGAATACAAAGTATCGATAAAAAAATTAACCCTTTGTGTGCTACAGGGGCCCAATGCATTGCTTTGCAATCCACTGGACACCCCTGTGGCACCCAAAGGATTATTTTTTTTTCCCCTTTTATTTTTTATTTAGACCTCATTGTATGGGTTCTGATGCCCCCAACGAGGTCTACACAAAAATATTGGGGGAAAAGCCCCAAAAAATGCACGTGCCACAGGGGGGGTCCAACGCAGTGCTTTGCAATACGTTGGACCCCCTGTAACACACACACACTTTTTTTTTTTTTATTATTCTGTTTTTAGACCTGGATGGGGGACACCAGGAATGTTCCTGACACCGCCTCCCCAACGAGGTATGAATACAAAATAATAATTAAAAAAAAAAACCTCTTTGTGTGCAACAGAGGGTCCAACGCATTGCTTTGCAGTGCATTGGGCACCCTTGTGGCATGCACAAAAAATGCCTCCGATTCCCCCCCACACACACACACGTACCGTATTCCCCTGCCTGGTTCCACAGCCATCTGGCAGTCCCATTCCCCAGCCTGACCCCCAGCCTGTTTCCACTGCCTATTGGTAGACTCAAAGTACCAGTATGCACTAGATTCAGGCTGGGAATCAAACTTTGTATGAGGGGGACATACAGTGCACACTGGTAGTCACAGATCTCCCATACACACTCTCAGACACTGCCCCACCATCTCCACCATCCTTGCTCCTCTGCTCATACCCACACACACTGCTTAATCCCTCACCCTCCCACACTGTTACACTGGTAGTCACAGGTCCGCGCGTACACTGGCTGACGCCCTAGCTTCTTTCATCTGTTAGCCATAAAATCACACATACACTGTTTGCTTTCCCATTCCTATTTCACTGGTAGCTACGCTCCTGTCACTCAAATTGGTATGTCAACCCACAGCAGTTGAGTACCATTTTTCTTAGGCTGGCAAGAAGTCCTCCTAGGAAATCCCACGCCATTGAACCATTTTAGTATGTTTGAAGTGACTGAAGTGTAAAAGAAATGTTTGTTTGTTTTCCTGTAGCACCACATTCTGGAAATAGTTGTGCCAACTAACTTAGGGGTAAAAAGGCAAGTGACCCCTCATTAGATGCGGCATGTTGTCTTCTTTCCAAAATGGTATAGTTTATCTACCTTTTCTTCACTTATGAAGGTGTTATAGCCATTTTCATAGAGGCAAGTCAGGTTTGAGAAAATGTTAGAAACATCAGTTTGTAGTAGGTGTAGTTTTCTACTTCTAGCACTCCCTAAGATAGTTAAGCTCATACCAATGGGGTGTCGTTTGACTCCTAAGAGCTTTAGCTAACGAATGCAGTTGAAAATTCCATGGTTTTCACAGAGCTCCATACATTTGAAGGGGCAGAAATGTAAGAAAATGCCTTTTTTTTCATTAGCGCCACCTCCTGGAAGCATTTGTGCATGCCAGCCTTTGGGTATGAAGGCAAGTGACCCCTCATTAGATGCGTCAGGTTGTTTTCTTTCCAAAATGGCATTGTTTTCTACCTTTCCTGCATATCTATTATGGTTATAACCATTTTAGTGCAAGCAGATAATTTCAAAAACAAAAGTGTCAGGTTTACGTACGTGTTCCTAGCACCCACATATTGTATGTTAAGCCACACAAATGGGCTACCATTTTTCTCATGTTGGTAGCAGGTACTGAATACAGCAGGAAATCTTATGGTTTTCAAAGATTTTAGTATCTTTGAAGTGGTGGAAATGTAAAAAAAACATGTATTTATTCCCATAACGCCACCTTTTGGAAATATTTGTGCACTTCAGCCCAGGGGTAGAAAGGCAAGTGACCCCTCATTTGATGCGGGAGAATGTCTACTTTCCAAAATGGTATACCTTTTATACCTTTCCATCATGTCTCTAACAGTTATGAACATTTTAGTACAAGCAGCCATTTTCGAAGAAGCAAACAGGTAGGTGTAGTTATGCTTTTCTGGCACCCCTAAGGTATGTCGATTCATTCCAATGGGGTGTCATTTTTCTCCTAAGAGCACTAGCTAATGAATACAGTTGGAAATTCCATGGTTTTCACAGATTTCCATACAGATGAAGGGGCAGAAATGTAAGAAAATGCCATTTTTTTCCTATAGTGCCACCTTCTGGAAGCATTTGGGCACAACAGGCTTGGGGTAAGAAGGCAATTCACCCCTCATTAGATGCGGCAGGTTGTCTTCTTTCCAAAATGGTATGGTTTGTGTAGCCTTTCTTCACGTCTCTAGTTGTTATAACCATTTTTGTACAGACAAGTAATGTTTGAGAAAATGTTAGAAAAATTAGTGGTTGCAATAGGTGTAGTTTGGTACTTGTAGCGCCCACTAAGGTAGGGGAACTCATACCAATGAGGTGTCATTTTTCTCCTAAGAGCACTTGCTAATGAATACAGTTGGAAATTCCATGGTTTTCACAGATTTCCATACAGATGAAGGGGCAGAAATGTAAGAAAATGCCATTTTTTTCCTATAGTGCCACCTTCTGGAAGCATTTGGGCACAACAGGCTTGGGGTAAGAAGGCAATTCACCTCTCATTAGATGCGGCAGGTTGTCTTCTTTCAAAAATGGTATGGTTTGTGTAGCCTTTCTTCACTTCTCTAGTTGTTATAACCTTTTTTCTACAGACAAGTAATGTTTGAGAAAATGTTAGAAACATTAGTGGTTGCAATAGGTGTAGTTTGGTACTTGTAGCGCCCACTAAGGTAGGGGAACTCATACCAATGAGGTGTCATTTTTCTCCTAAGAGCACTAGCTAATGAATACAGTTGGAAATTCCATGGTTTTCACAGATTTCCATACAGATGAAGTGGCAGAAATGTAAGAAAATGCCATTTTTTTCTATAGTGCCACCTTCTGGAAGCATTTGGGCACAACAGGCTTGGGGTAAGAAGGCAATTTACCCCTCATTAGATGCGGCAGGTTGTCTTCTTTCCAAAATGGTATGGTTTGTGTAGCCTTTCTTTAATTCTCTAGTTGTTATAACCATTTTTGTATAGACAAGTAATGTTTGAGAAAATGTTAGAAAATTTAGAGGTTGTAGTAGGTGTCTTTTTGCACTTCTAGCATCCCCTGTGGTAGGTGAACCCATACCAGTGGGGTGTCATTTTTCTCCCAAGAGCACTAGCTAATCAATATAGTTGTAAATTCCATGGTTTTCCCAGATTTCAGTACTGTTGAAGTGGCAAAAATGTAAGAAAATGCCATTTTTTTTCTATGGTGCCACCTTCTGGAAGCATTTGGGCACAACAGGCTTGGGGTAAGAAGGCAATTTACCCTCATTAGATGCGGCAGGTTGTCTTCTTTCCAAAATGTTATGGTTTGTGTAGCCTTTCTTTAATTCTCTAGTTGTTATAACCATTTTTGTATAGACAAGTAATGTTTGAGAAAATGTTAGAAAATTTAGAGGTTGTAGTAGGTGTCTTTTTGCACTTCTAGCATCCCCTGTGGTAGGTGAACCCAAACCAATGGGGTGTAATTTTTCTCCCAAGAGCACTAGCTAATGAATACAGTTGTAAATTCCATGGTTTTCACAGATTTCAGTACAGTTGAAGGGGCAGAAATGTAAGAAAATGCCATTTTTTTCCTATAGTGACACATTCTGGAAGCATTTGGGTACCACAGGCTTGGGGCAAGAAGGCAAGTTACCCCTCATTAGATGCGGCAGGTTGTCTACTTTTCAGAAATATATAGTTTTATATAGTTATTCCACTGTTTTAGGGTAGTTTTACCACAAAAACCCTAGAATGTGCATTTTAGTTTATAAAGTTGAAAATGTCATTTTGCGCTGCTGGTGATTAGGGCTCTACGCTAGCCTTGGACTTAGGTAAAACTATACAAATTTGGTATTTTTTTACTCGGGGGACTCTGGGCTTTTTCAAATAATTGAAACTTTTTCAATCAAGGTAAATGTTTTTGATACATAGTATGTGATTTTAGCAAAAATAGTAAATTTTCACTTTTTTTTGTCATTATGACATCATAGCTTTTTGCACGATGTAAAATTCTCTTCATGTAAGGTATCACGAGAAAGCTCAATTCGTTCTGAAAAAAACAATATATAGTTTTCCATATTTAACTAAAAATCCCCAGAGGAAATCAAGCCTAAACGGAAGGATAGCAAAAATGTTGAAAAAGTGTCCGAGCCTCTGGCACTGAAGGGGTTAAAACAATACCCATTCACGTCACAAATTCCTCTTTCTGCGGTACAAGCTGTAATGCATGACTCTGCAGGATGTTCCATGTTCTCAGGGTCTCCTCCCTCTCAGCTCTCCCTGGAAGTAAAGGTGTTCACTTCATTCAGTGTATATTTGCAGTTTTTTTGCCATAAAATGATTCTTCACAATAACAATTGTTTACAAGTGGTTAAAGCCCCAGGTGTATGGCCACTGAATGTCAGTGTCATGGAGACCCACCATCTGCTTCTCTGGGAAGGACTTTTTCCTACAGTTCCTGGGTGGAGGGCTCCATGGGCGGCTGAGGGTCCGCCGAAGCTGTGCTTTGCCATCCTCCAATGTATGAAAGGCCCAGCAAAGGGCTCCAGTGTCTGCCGGGACTGCAACTTCTCCAGTCTAACTGATGAAAACATCCACTGTAATTGAGAAGCTAGGACTGGGAAGTGGGTGGATGGTGCAGGGAGCAGTTTAAAGTTGCAGTCCTGACAGATGCTGGAGCACTTTGCTGGGCATTTCATACAACTGAGGATGGCAGAGCACAGCTTCAGGGACCCTCAGCCACTAATCCAGCTGTTCCCTGGGGCACACAGAGCCCCCTGTGAACTGGAGGCAAAAGTCCCTCCCAGAGAAGCAGATGGTGGGTGTGCAGGACACTGACATACAGCGGCCTTACACCTGGAGCTTTAACCACTTGTGAAGAATTGTTATTATGAAGAATCATGTTATGGCGAGAAAGTTGCAAACCTACACAGAATGAAGGGAGCGAGCTCACTCCCAGGGTGAGGTGGGAGGAGATCCTGAGAACAGGATGTGACCTGCAGAGCCGTGCAGTACAGTTTATACCGCAAAAAGCGGAATTTGTGACTTCAATGGATATTTTTTAAAAGTTTAATCTCTTATATGACTGCATTTTTAAAAGAAAATAATTGAAAACTTATAGACAGCTTTGATACAATAACATTAAGTGTGTAGAGCGTGAAAGTTCCACTTTAAGGGACAAGATGCCCTTTATCTGCAATATAGGAGATGAACTTGGCTATTCTCGCTTATATTCCTATATTGTGGAAAACAGCTTCAACAAAGTAGATATTGTCAATTCATAGAAGCTAAGTACTTTTTTAGTTTGTTTTTTAAATTTATGGTACAGATTGTCCTAAGACCAAAGTATACTAATGGCAGTGACATGTTTATGGGTATGTCCCTCCTAGGAACTAAGTGTACTAATGTCAGTGACATGTTTATGGGTATGTATGTCCCTCCTAAGAACTAAGTGTACTAATGTCAGTGACATGTTTATGGGTATGATGTCCCTCCTAGGAACTAAGTGTACTAATTGTAATGATATCCTAGGACCAAAGGCTTCTTAAAACATTTTTGGTTGGTATCTCCTTTGCACCAGCTTATACTAATGTTGGCAGTGTGTTTAACACTTTGAGTGCCAGAGGGATATCATACCCCCTGGTACTCAAAGGGTTAAGAGTCAGTTCCTGTCTAGTATGAAGGCATTCTAGCTATGGTGACACTTTTGGGCCAGGCCAAAGTGTACTAATGGCAAAATGCCAGTGATATGTGTAAGGGTCAGCTTCCTAAGAAAAATGTTTGTTAGATTTCTTTTTTTTTACATTGTAGGTATTACTAAGTTGTAGGGTTTATCCCCCTGAGTAAAACATTGGTACTTCAACTGCTGAGAGGTGTTTTATTCAAATGTCATTACAGTTCAAACTTGAAATGTTTAGATGAAATATCACAGTGGCTTGAAACTGTACAGTGGTGCTGTTGCTACACCCTCCTATGGAGATTTATGGTCAACTGACCAGAGCTGTCGATAGAGCTGTGTAGCAACAGTGCCACTGTACGATTTCAGGCCACTGTGATATTTCATCTAAACAATTCAACTTTGAGCTGTAATAACTTTTGAATAAAACACCTTTCAGCAATGGGAGTACCCTTGTTTTACTCAGGGGGTAAACCCTACAACATATATTTTTTATTTATTTAGATTTTAAGTATTATTATTCCTTAAATAAAAGTGATGTGTTAATAATGTTATACATTTACATGAATGCACAGTGTTGTCTGGGTGCAGGAAAACCAGTATTTTTCAGTGGAGAAGTCCTATGGTGCATGAAACAGCTGCATCAGACAAAGCCAGTATATATACAGTATATAGTAAATTGGTGTATTTATATGCTAATACAGAAAAGGGATTTTTACGATTGCCCACCCGTGGCCAGGTCTTTTATTTAAAACATAATTACTAACATATACACCAGTATACTGCATATATTTAAACCCTAAACTTAGTCAGGGGTTTAAATGTATGATGTTGACTGGGTTTTAGTTCTCAGAAAACAAAAAGAGACACTTTTCTGAGTTTGGCAGAGGGCTGAGCAACACCTTGCTTGCCCCTCTGGCCCTCATGTGATTAAGCGTACATGACCCCATGTTTTTGTTTAGTTGCTGTTGTTCGTTTGACTCCTTGAGTGCATCAAATACCTTCGACTTGTTTGACACTCCATTCTGCAGGAAGGTGTTCCTGTGCACTTTTCTGTATTAACTCCTTGTAGGTAGAGATGTCTCCTGTAGACATCTCTAAAATTAAAGGGGTTAATCAAGAGAAGTCTAATAAGTTTGGTGTTTTGGTTTACCTCTTGAGAACCAATTGACAATCATTTGGACCAATGAAAAGTGTGAACATGGCTGCCCCCTTGGAGTTTATGTAAGTCTAAGACTGGATTCTTGGCAACAGAGAAAAAAATAATCTAGCATGGCATCCTTGGTATATAATTGTATATGACCCCAGGCGTGTTCATTTTTAGATGTTGTCCCTTTGAAACTGAATGCCATAAATCGCTTTAAATTGTAAGAAACACTAGTCTAAAAGTAATTGATGTTCAGAAATTTAATTTTGGCAATACTCCTCTGGACAATTTGTATTCTGATTGCACTTAGTCAGTTTAGAGCATGTGTAATGAACTATGTTTTTTTAAATCTGTATATATTTGGGCTATGTGTAGTAAATAAATCTGGAACATTCTTACTATTCTATGTATTGTTATAGGAAGGGGAATTTGGGGGTGGGGCATAATTGGGGAGGAGCATAGTTGGGGCGGAGCACAGGGGCCCCTTATTAGCGGTTGCAGGGGGGTCCCTGCATTTTGTATTACGCTTCTGTACTGTACTTCTGTCCGAGGCCAAACTTTTCACTGTCTGTGCTATTATAGATGTCCCAGTGTGTGCTATCGGTCTAGATTAATTCTTAACACAGTGTCTGATAACATTGGACTGCCACTGAAATTAGTTAGCATAAAGTGCCAAACTGTGACACCAGAAAATCATTTCCCCATACCAGTTTATTATACAAGCAAATTGCTAGAACACCATTTGAGCAGTTTTTAATTTAACATTACCAAAACGCGTTTAAAGGGATAGTAATACTTTATTATTACTATCCCCCATATTGTAGATATTTGTAAAGTAATTTAATAGCCCCCAGGTTCCATAAAGGTTTGAGAGATACCTGAACGTGAAGTTCCCCCCTCCCTCCCCCTTCCCTGAAGTCATCATTGTGCTGACTGCAGGGGAAGTCTGTCGTACGACAGGCTTGTGGCTCTGCAGCTGAGCCGAGATCCCTTTAGTGAAAAAGAATTATTTCACTGAAACAGTCTTCTACATGTGCTTGGTTTGCAAGCACACGTAGAAGACCATTTCAGTGAAATAATTATTTTTCACTAACGCGACCGTGGCTCTGCAGAGCCGCATGATGAAGGTCAGACCGGATATCTCTGCAGTCAGTACAACGCTGACTTCAGGGAAGGGGGAGGGAGGGGGGAACTTTGCCTTCGGTTATCTCTCAAACCATAAAGGTTTGAGAGATGAACCTGGGGGCTATTAAATTATTTTACAAATATCTACAATATGGGGGATAGTAATATTAAAGTATTACTATCCCTTTAAATGCATTTCGGTAATGTTAAATTAAAAACTGCTCAAACGGTGTTCTAGCAAAAGGTTTGAGAGATGAACCTGGAGGCTATTAAATTATTTTGCAGTTATCCACAATATGAGGGATAGTAATAATAAAGTATTACTATCCCTTTAAGGAAGACAGGTTTATTTTAACACGCTAAAGATTCAAAGTCTTGAGTTTTCTTTGTCCATAAATTATGGAGGCCATCAAGTGTTCTACATTACATGACATCTTCTCATGCGAGGGGGAAGCTTAGCAGCTTGTTGTAAATTCTTTCTGATTCCCATCTTACCAATGCTTTATGGACAATCAGTGTTATCCTGAAAAACATGATAATGAAATTATTTAGAAATTGCAAAACAGTGAGAGTGTAAATTTGGAGAAAAAAATCAACTGGCACGTGTTTATGAGCTTTGCGATCCACTGTATCACTTTAAAATGTATTTCATGCAAACATAACTAATGATAAAGTTCTTCTTTGTGTGGACTATATGGAGCAGAACATGTTACACGCGAAATGGCTAAGCTCCTTTGATTGTATGCCTGAAAATCCTTACGCATATAGTTTTTAGGACACGAGATTTACTTTTGTACACTTTTATTGCCAGTAGGATTGCCACCTTTTCCTCAAAAATATACCAGCCATAGTTGTGGGTTGGTGAGGGAGGAGCCACAAAAGGGAGGAGCTGCAAAAGGGAGGAGCCACAAAAGGGGCGGAACCACTCAATGTTGCATGATCCTACAAAATTGAGTTTCAGGCTCCTCGTTACAGGTATCGGGTGCCAGGAGCTCAGTTATCATAAAGCACTGTGGATATCCTGAAGCAAAGTAGTAGCCCAAACAGTGGTTTGAACCATACTTATTCATTACTTCTTAACATCTAGAAATAAAATAGACACTCATAGATGGATAACTTGCTTGTATACACTCCGAGTATACAAGAGTATCTCTGCAGCAATTATTTCATTACTACTACAAAAATCATTCCACCTATTACGAGACACCTCCGCAATCTCACTGATACTGATATACCAAGAACTGGTGCAATTCTGGAGGAAACCAGCTGTACCATAGGGGTCTAATACATCCCCACAATCCCCATTGTTCCTTAATTAATTCAATGATTAAGGCCTTCAAAGCATGTCTAGCATTCAAGACCAGTTTAAATCAATAAAATAAATATTTTCTTCCTATGGGGCAGTTGGTTTGTCCCAAAATTTCTATTCTTAATACATCAGCCTCAATAAATTGTATCATCGTTGCTCTTACAGACCATCATATCTTACAGGTATAATGAAGGTCAGCCTTTTGAGCTTGGCATCACTTGCAGAACAAGACAAAAGGAACACACTCATCAGTATGACAAGAGAACCATCTGAATGTGACTCATTTACAATAATGTACTATGAACCCCTCTTTTATTTTTTTTACCTATACTCTCTATATGTGCATGATTGCTGACCTGGAAATAAGGGCTGATATAGATGCAGCTCAATAAGTGTAGTATTACAACTCCTCATTACACACCCACCTCGTACTGGGTAATAGGAACAGCTCCTTAGTACAGCAACCTCACAGAACACTCTGTACAGCTGCACAGTGCATAGACTCACACAGTGCATAGACTCGCGGGTTAATTTCCTACTGCCACAGTGTGCAGGCTCACATCTCAGTGCAGTGTGCAGGCTCACATCTCAATGCGCTCCAGCTACAGCTATGTTTGAATGCCAGTGCTCTCTTTAGGTAAAATGCACAGACTATCGACACAATAGCGCTCTTTCTGTGCGTGTAGTGAAGTTTAAACCCAGTTATAGTACTAATGCTCAGTTGTACTTGTGATTTTCATTAGGGGGTCACATGTGAATGTCATGCTGCAAGACTGCAACGACACAAATACCGGCTTTTCAATTGCCGGTATAGTGGTTATAACGGCACCGACTCCAGTGCACTAATTACCGTCCGTGCCGGTAAAATACTGGCCGGGTGGCAACCCTAAGAGCAAGTATTGTAATTATCACACTTTACTAAATTGCATACTACACGAACAGATTTCGTTAAAAGCCTGGGAAGCAATGTGCAGCACCAAAGTCGCTCCAAATATCCTTTCAGCTGCAATTCCACCCCACAGTATGTGATTCTAAGCCACAATTCTTGCTGGTTGCTCATGCAGCTCCATAGACCTTCTGTGTCAAGACAGATGCAGAGGATCTATTGGAATTGTATTTTACAGGCCAGTGAGACTGGACTGTAAAACTAATCTTGCAGTTCAATCTCTTCTTACAAGACCAAGGACCCTATTCTGCTGCCCCTATTGGTCCGTCAGGGCATCATTGACAAGTCTACTCCCAGGGAAACAGATCTGTTGACAGAGCACTGTTCTGGTGATGGAGCCCCTTAAAGGGATAGTAATGTTTCACAAAAACAGCATCTCCAATTAATCTTCATAGTATTTGGGCCATGGTGAGTGTTATTTCAATACTGTCAGAGTTGTAGATCAAGAGAAATTGAATGATAAAGTATCACCCTCCCACCCCTTTTACATAGTATAAGCCACCTCCTCTCAGATGAGGAATCTGGTCCTGGTACCGGACAGGTCGCAGCAAGGGACAATCTTCTTACTGTGAGCATAAGGAAAATCCTGCCCCTCTTGACAAGTTTTTCAGGTTTTTCCTTAGGTTTGGCTGTGGAATTTTTGTGTTGTTTTTTTTTTTTTATTTTCCTTTATTTCTTTACATGACAGAAATGGAAAACCAGTGCATCGTGGATACACTGGATATTTGACATCAAGGTGAGCATATGTTCTGCACAAATGCACCGTGGATGGAGGGTATTGGGGACGCCGCCAGGTTTTTTAATTAATATGGGGTTTTCTGAACCCATATTGTTTTTAAAGGAACACTGACACATACTAGTATCTGTAAAACTTCTCTATTTGTTTTCTGAGACCTAAAATCTAGGCCCAAATACACTCAAAGGGAGAAGACATTCCTGTTTTATTCCTAGGCTCCAGGGCTCCAATTGATTGTCCAGGATTATTTTTGAATGGGCTGAGATAAAAGTCTTCCTGAATACGAGAGCAATGGGCACAACTCACAGTGATTTAACTGACTTTATCTCTTATTTCTCAATACAAACAGCACAAACAACATTCAATAGATCAGGGCTTAAAAGCTGAAGTCCTTTGCTACTAGCCAGACCTGAAAAGTTAATCGCCACTGCAAGCCATAACATACCCACCAGGGCTGAATTTCCACTCACCAGGGCTACATTTTCACTCACCATTGGCTAGTGGCGAGTGGAAATTTTGAGCCCTGCAATAGATGCTATCTGAACAGAGCAATTTACACGTGTTTAAAAGCAAGTTTAGGATGATATTTTAGTGATGTAACATATGAATAATTAATGATTACATATGCCAGATGTAAGTACATGATATTTAAAGTTATATCAACCAATTACTTTCACAATTTTTTTTTGTGCTTGTTTATCTCACTGTCAGAGATCACAGCCAACTCTGGAGGGGGGTGAATGCAAGCAGGGCAGGCAAGCTGGAAGCCAAGCATGCCACCCCCACTGCACAGAGATAATAGCCAACTCCGGAGGGGATGTTTGGAAGAAGGGCAGGCAAGCTGGAAGTGGATTGCACTGGGAGGAACATAAGTGTAGGGCTGAGCCCGCATTTGTGGGAGGGGCTGTAGGTCCTTAAGTACGGACCTCAGACTTCCCCTCGGGGCGCATCGCCAATTGTGCGTTCCTTCGCCGCCGGACACGGAAGTAGCATCCACTTCCGGTTTCATCGTCATGTCGATAGTACGCCATTCTGCCCGCGCAGGAACCCTGAATCTTGGGTTGGAAGGTACCGGACTTCCCTGCACTACGGCACCCGTTCTGGATGCTGGGTGTAGGATAGTCCCATGATCATTTTCATTGAGCATCATATCACCATAGAATATAACAATGTAGCAAGCATTATTCTCACACTTCCTGGTTGAACCAGATCTGGCCTGCAATTCTGTGGTAGCATATTGAGCTTAATTACTATATAATGCATAATCTGTGGTAATTCAACTTATCAATTCGGTAGTCTTTAACCCTTTCAGTGCACTTTACATTCATTGAACGTCTTATGCCAGTTTCTTTGCTGACTATATATACAGTATGGTACCCATTGTTCCTTGTGGTTTATCTGTCTGCATAATCAATAGCTTGAGTACCGGATATTAACCTGTTCGGTGCCGGAGGCATTGAAGGGGTTAAAAAGGGAAAGGGAGAATCAGACAGCGACATCTTTTCACTATCTGTGCAATCATGTGCAATATTTGATAATTCCCCGGCAATCTTTGGTTTATATCTTTTTCATGCAATTAGCATATGTAAGCATCTCTTATTTCATAGTGCTTATTGCTATATGGTTCCTCATTACTACGACCTGCAGTTAACAACCAACACTGGGTAGGACTATGATATATTGCATCCTATATTGTTATTCGTTCATAAGCAAGGGTTCAGAACCGCATCTTTTGCAGTACTGCATCGCTGTAAAATATTACTAGAGTCAATTCTTTTATGACACCGCAGAATGTGCTATAGATCTAGAATGGTAATAGTTTACATCATTTATCCTGTGCTTCCTACATGTTATTTCTTACACAAGATGTTCCTGTACCCTTTCAGTACTTATCTCAATGTCAACTTTGTAATGTCACTTTTGAACGTGCTGTAGCTCTATATAATGGTACTGTAGTTATATATGGTTATCCTGTGCTTACATGTATGAATACTAGGGGTTCAAGTCTCCCCCTTTTCTTACTTCCGGTACAGCTGAGTCTCCCACAACTATAACCTCGTCTAAGTCAGGGCAAGTAGGTATCCCCAGCTTCATACCTACATCCCAAGGTTTGTCTAATTAGTATCTTATACTATTGATTGCTACTCACAGGTTTGTGAAACTAAAGTATTGCTGTCCCGCAACTATTCCTTGGCACGTTCATTGGTCATATTCTCATATTCAACTCAAGGTATGGAAAAACTAAATAAATAAAAAATAAAAAAATATTCATATACTTTCTCTACCATTTCATTTATCGGCTCTATTTCTTAGGCATCTGTCAACACAAGCAAGGTAAGAAGTCTTACTTACAGTGGGTCACACACATAATTACTCCACATACAGGGGAGACTTCTTGTCTCTCTTAACCACACTCACCCCGAAAATCCATGCTCCAGGTTACTATGCGTTACGGGTCTGTACACTCTTACTCTATTCACTCACTGATAAGTTCATTGCACTTAAGGCTGGAGCTACCAAACGGCCGTATAAGTTTTTTCGCTATCAGCTGGTACATTATTAGCAAGGCCGCGCATGGCAGATCCAGCTTTCTTCCCTTCACTTGTGCACTTCTCTGTTCCCGCTCGTTTCATCACTGTCACTCTGCCAAGGGCTTAGGCCGCAGCTAGGTCCCTCACGTTACAGCACGTTTTCCTTCACAAGGCTTAGGCACTCCCTTGGGTACACTGCCCCTCCCTGCAGCATCCTAGTTCTCCCATCACTTACCTCATTCCTTCTCAGGGACCGAGGCACTTCAGTCTACATCTCAGATCCCTCACTATCACGGTGCCCGTGATTGGCTGCAGTTACTTATCTGTCACCAGTAGGGGGCTTCTATTGGCTGTCTGCAGATAGCCCGCCTCTTATTGACTATTTAAACCTGGATTGGGCACCCTTTGAGTGCCCTTTCGTGTTGTTTCTGACCTTCTTGCTATCACTATGCTAGTGATAGCTGGGCCTCTGTTCCAGTGTTCCTGAGTTCCTGATCTCATGTGTTCCTGAGTTCCTGATCTCTACTGTTCCAGTGTTTCCTGCATGCTGAAGTACTTCCAGTCCTGGTTCCGGCCTAGTCTCTGGTGTTGCAGTTCCTGCTGAACTTCTCTGCTGTTTTCTGACCTGACTGATCGTTGCTGGTTCCTGTCATCTCATCACCTGTCTTCAGTATCCTGGCGACCTTCTGCCTGGTCGCGTTGGTGACATTGCTACAATTCCGTGTTGGTCCCAGCGTGCGGACGCTGGTTTGCTCCCAAGCCTTGCGGCTATACAAACTCGCTTGTTACGCCAGTGTGCGGTCACTGGTTTGCTCCAAAGCCTATCAGCTATACAAATCTGTGTTGGTCCCAGCGTGCGGACGCTGGTTTGCTCCTAAGCCTTGCGGCTATACAAACTCGCTTGTTACACCAGTGTGCGGTCACTGGTTTGCTCCAAAGCCTATCAGCTATACAAATCTGTGTTGGTCCCAGCGTGCGGACGCTGGTTTGCTCCTAAGCCTTGCGGCTATACAAACTCACTTGTTACACCAGTGTGCGGTCACTGGTTTGCTCCAAAGCCTTTCAGCTATACAAATCTGTGTTGGTCCCAGCGTGCGGACGCTGGTTTGCTCCTAAGCCTTGCGGCTATACAAACTAGCTTGTTACACCAGTGTGCGGTCACTGGTTTGCTCCAAAGCCTATCAGCTATACAAATCTGTGTTGGTCCCAGCGTGCGGACGCTGGTTTGCTCCTAGCCTTGCGGCTATACAAACTTACTTGTTACACCAGTGTGCGGTCACTGGTTTGCTCCAAAGCCTTTCAGCTATACAAATCTATGTTGGTCCCAGCGTGCGGACGCTGGTTTGCTCCTAGCCTTGTGGCTATACAAACTCACTTGTTACTCCAGTGTGCGGTCACTGGTTTGCTCGCTAAGCCTAACGGCTATACTATTCAGTGTTGTTTCCAGCGTGCGGACGCTGGTTTGCTCCAAAGCCTTGCTGCTTAACGATTCTGCATTTGCCAGTTCCATCTGACTGCTGCTATTATCTCTGGGCTGCCCTGCCCGGTATTGGTAAGGCCGGTAGAACCTTTTGCCACATTCCATCTGAGGTTGCCTTACCCGGTATTGGCAGGGCCGGTAGAGCCTACATTGTGTATCTATTGAGGCTGCCTTGCCCGGTAATTTGGTAAGGCCGGTAAACCGTTATGCTATTCCATCTGCAGGTTGCCTTACCCGGTATTGGCAAGGCCGGTAGAGCCTAAAGACTGTCCTGTCCGGTATATTGACAGGACCGGTAGAGTCTGCCTTCTGTCTGTGCTATATTCTGTATATATATATTATGTATGTTATTGCCATCCTAAGTTATCATTTATTATTTCAATAAAATTGATTTTTTTTACCTAAAACTTGTGTCTGAGAGTCATAATAACCGTGACAGTACGAAAGGGCCATGACCTCAGACAGCAAGGGTGAAGGTAACGCACAGAATATCCATTGGAGGATGGATGTGCTCGAGCAACGTTTGGATCAGTTGGCAGTTGCAATTCAAACGATCCTTGAACGCACGGTACCTGCTGCCCAATCTAGCTCTAGCCCGGTGGTCTCGCCAAGTCAGACACCGGAAAGTGATACCAGACCCCTAGGGGGTACTGTTAAAGGGTTAACGGCTTCTGCACCCTTGCCGCTAAGATATGATGGTGACCCTAGTCTCTGCAGAGGGTTCATCAATCAACTCGAAATCTTTATGGAATTGACGGCACACGCATTTCCCAATGATCGTAGTAAAGTGGGGTTCACGATATCACTGCTCACTGGCAGAGCATTGGCTTGGGCTAACCCCTTGTGGGAGAATGCTAAACCTTGTACTAAGAACTTTAGTGAATTTGTGCGTTCCTTTCGAAGAGTGTTTGAGCCTCCTGGTAGAACCACCTCTGCTGCCAAACGCCTTATGGAGATACAACAGGGCAGGCGTACAGTGGGCGACTATGCCATCGAATTCCGCACATTGGCAGCAGAGGTAGGTTGGAATAACGAGGCATTATTGGCAGCCTTCTCTCAAGGCCTGAATGACCACATTAAAGACGAAATCGCTGCTAAAGATCTACCTATTGATCTAGATGATTACATTGAGTATGTTATGATAATTGACTCCAGAATACGTGAGAGATCAATTGCCAGAGATCGTAAGTTACGGTCAAAAAATAATGAGCCTAGTAGCATGTTTTGCCCACCCATCCCTCCCTTGGCATTGAAGTCTAGTGAACCAGTACGGGAAACAAGTGAACCTATGGAAATAGGCTTCACTAGACTATCCAAGGCAGAGAGACTATATCGCAAAAAACAAGGGTTATGTTTATACTGCGGTAAAAAAGGGCACTTGCTAAATTCCTGTCCGGTACGTCCGGGAAACGCACACACCTAGGGTATCTTGGGGGACAGGCCCTAGGTGGTGTACAATCGTCCCCAGTGTCGGGCATAATGAAACCCACCATACAGGTGGTATTGTCTTGGGCACAACGCTCTGTGGAGGTTTTGGCCTTGGTTGACTCCGGTGCAGCAGGGTATTTTATGGATAATACCTTTGCTGAATTGCACGGAGTTCCACGCATTGAAAGAGAAAACCCCTTGACTATTGAAGCGATTGATGGTAGACCCTTAGAACCGCCTCAGGTTATATTTGAAACTATGCCATTGTCTATGACTATTGGGGCACTTCACAGAGAAGAGCAGCAGTTTCAACTGATTAATTCCCCGCACCATGCGGTGATATTGGGATTTCCGTGGTTACAGTTACATAACCCACAATTCGATTGGAAAAAGTGTGAAATTGCTGCTTGGTCCCAGTTTTGTATGGACAAGTGCGTCATCCAGCCTATTAAGGTCATGTGCACCTCCTCTGCTATGCCGGATGTGTACCAACAGTTTGGCGATGTTTTTAGCAAAGGAGAGGCTAGTATGCTACCCCAGCATAGACCTTATGATTGTTGCATTGAATTGCAGCCTGGTGCAGTACCTCCGAAAGGACGCACTTATCCATTATCTTGTGATGAAAATAAGGCTATGGAGGATTACATTTCTGATGCCCTTGCTAGAGGGATCATACGTAAATCTACCTCTCCAGCTGGGGCTGGGTTCTTTTTTGTAAAAAAGAAAAATGGCGAATTAAGACCATGCATTGACTACCGGGGCTTGAATAAACTAATGGCAAAAAACGCATACCCAATACCACTCATCACCGAGCTTTTTGACAGGCTTAAGGGCGCTTCGATATTTACCAAGTTGGACCTACGGGCCGCTTACAATCTGGTTCGCATTCGAGCAGGTGATGAGTGGAAAACTGCCTTTAATACTCGAGCTGGGCACTACGAGTATCTAGTAATGCCTTTTGGGCTGTGTAATGCACCCGCAGTTTTCCAGGAACTGATAAATGATGTTCTGAGAGATATGTTACAGACATGTGTTGTGGTGTACCTCGACGATATACTGATTTACTCCCAAAACATGGCACAGCACATCAAAGATGTATCCGCAGTATTGCTACGACTCCGTGAGAACAAATTATTTTGTAAAATGGAAAAATGTGAGTTTCATAGAACCAGTGTGCCATTCTTGGGGTTCATAATTGGCAATGATGGCATTGCCATGGACAAAGAAAAGTTGTCAGCTGTCCTACAATGGCCAAAACCCAAGGGTCTTAAAGCCATACAGCGTTTCCTGGGTTTCGCTAATTATTATAGGAGGTTTATTAAGAACTTTTCTTCCATTGTCAAACCTCTGTCCGATCTTACGCACAAGGGTGCTAATCCTTCTTGTTGGCCGGTATCTGCTGAGAAAGCCTTTGAGAATTTGAAGCTGGCATTTGCTGCGGCTCCTGTGTTATCCCACCCCAATCCTTTACTTCCATTTACGTTAGAGGTTGATGCCTCAGATATTGGGGTCGGGGCAGTACTTTCGCAGCGACACGAGAAAGGTGGAACTCTCAGACCTTGTGGGTTTTTCTCTAAAAAGTTGACTGTCACTCAAAGCCACTATGAGATAGGTGACAGAGAATTATTGGCCATTATCCTTGCTCTTAAGGAATGGCGTCATTTGCTTGAAGGTACTAAGAATCCTGTCTTAATCCTAACAGATCATAAGAATCTGACCTATCTCTCGGAGGCCAAGAGATTGTCCTCTCGTCAGGCCAGGTGGGCACTGTTCCTGTCTCGATTTAATTTCATTGTATCATATTTACCAGGGTCAAAAAATATCAGGGCTGATGCACTGTCAAGACAATTTGAGGCCGACAGTGACAGAGTGGAAGCACCAGCTCCTATCATCCAACCTGATAGAATACTGGCTACTATACGCACGAGTATCACTTCTCCTCTAGGGGAGGAGATCCTGGCCTCTCAGGGGTCCGCTCCCCATGAAACCCCAGTGGGCAAATGTTTTGTCGCTGAATCATTTCGTACTAGGCTGCTCGAAACCTACCATTCCTCTAAGGCTGCGGGACATATTGGTAGAGACCAATTGTTATGGTCCCTTTCTCAGTTATTTTGGTGGCCTTCCATGAGAAACGATTGTGCCGAATTTACGAATGCCTGTGCCACCTGCGCCCGCGCTAAGACCCCGAGACATCTCCCTGTGGGCTTGCTTCAACCGGTGCCTAATGGCGAACGCCCCTGGTCTCATGTTTCCATTGATTTTATGGGAGAGTTGCCTATGTCGAAGGGGTACTCCTTTATATTCATGGTGGTGGACAGGTTTTCTAAAATGGCTCATTTCGTGCCCCTCCGTGGTCTTCCTTCAGCGAAGGAATTGGCAATGGTGTTCGCCAGAGAAGTATTCCGGTTGCATGGAGTGCCTAGGGTACTGGTGTCTGACAGGGGGAGCCAGTTTGTGTCTAGATTTTGGAGGGCATTTTGCCAACAGATGGGCATACAGCTGTCCTTCTCCTCTGCCTACCATCCCCAGACCAATGGAGCCGCTGAACGAGCTAATCAGGGCTTGGAACAATTTCTCCGTTGTTTCGTTACTGACCATCATGATAATTGGTCCGACTTGTTGCCTTGGGCAGAGTTCGTCAGGAACTGTGCGGTCAATTCTTCATCTGGGAGCTCTCCGTTTCTGATTAATTATGGGTTCCAGCCCTGTTTGCTTCCAGACTCATTTCAGACGCAACAGATTCCAGCTCTGGATGAGCATATCGAGCAACTCCGTTCCACATGGGCACAAGTTCAGAGGGCACTTGGTCAGTCATTTCAGCGTCATCAGCGCCATGCTAATCGCAGAAGGCTTCCAGCGGTTTCCTTTCAGGTTGGGGATAGAGTATGGCTTTCCTCCAGAAATCTCAAGCTGCAGGTTCCGTCTAATAAGTTGGCTCCTCGGTTTATTGGTCCATACAGAGTTATTCGCAAAATTAACCCTGTCTCCTATGCACTAGACCTACCTGCATCCATGCGTATCCATAATGTGTTCCATGTGTCCCTTCTTAAGCCTCTGGTTTGCAATCGCTATACTACCACACCTGTGGTGCCAGGACCTGTTGAGGTCGAGGGCCAGGAGGAGTACGAGGTTCAGAGCATTATTGATTCCCGTAGGCTTAGAGGAAGGGTACAGTACCTGGTACATTGGAAAGGGTATGGTCCTGAGGATCGATCATGGGTGGATAGTACGGACCTTCATGCACCTAGGTTAACTAGGGCCTTTCATGCCAATTACCCGCAGAAACCTAAACCCTATTCTAGGAGAGGGGGTCTTTGAACGGGGGGTACTATCACGGTGCCCGTGATTGGCTGCAGTTACTTATCTGTCACCAGTAGGGGGCTTCTATTGGCTGTCTGCAGATAGCCCGCCTCTTATTGACTATTTAAACCTGGATTGGGCACCCTTTGAGTGCCCTTTCGTGTTGTTTCTGACCTTCTTGCTATCACTATGCTAGTGATAGCTGGGCCTCTGTTCCAGTGTTCCTGAGTTCCTGATCTCATGTGTTCCTGAGTTCCTGATCTCTACTGTTCCAGTGTTTCCTGCATGCTGAAGTACTTCCAGTCCTGGTTCCGGCCTAGTCTCTGGTGTTGCAGTTCCTGCTGAACTTCTCTGCTGTTTTCTGACCTGACTGATCGTTGCTGGTTCCTGTCATCTCATCACCTGTCTTCAGTATCCTGGCGACCTTCTGCCTGGTCGCGTTGGTGACATTGCTACAATTCCGTGTTGGTCCCAGCGTGCGGACGCTGGTTTGCTCCCAAGCCTTGCGGCTATACAAACTCGCTTGTTACGCCAATGTGCGGTCACTGGTTTGCTCCAAAGCCTATCAGCTATACAAATCTGTGTTGGTCCCAGCGTGCGGACGCTGGTTTGCTCCTAAGCCTTGCGGCTATACAAACTCGCTTGTTACACCAGTGTGCGGTCACTGGTTTGCTCCAAAGCCTATCAGCTATACAAATCTGTGTTGGTCCCAGCGTGCGGACGCTGGTTTGCTCCTAAGCCTTGCGGCTATACAAACTCACTTGTTACACCAGTGTGCGGTCACTGGTTTGCTCCAAAGCCTTTCAGCTATACAAATCTGTGTTGGTCCCAGCGTGCGGACGCTGGTTTGCTCCTAAGCCTTGCGGCTATACAAACTAGCTTGTTACACCAGTGTGCGGTCACTGGTTTGCTCCAAAGCCTATCAGCTATACAAATCTGTGTTGGTCCCAGCGTGCGGACGCTGGTTTGCTCCTAGCCTTGCGGCTATACAAACTTACTTGTTACACCAGTGTGCGGTCACTGGTTTGCTCCAAAGCCTTTCAGCTATACAAATCTATGTTGGTCCCAGCGTGCGGACGCTGGTTTGCTCCTAGCCTTGCGGCTATACAAACTCACTTGTTACTCCAGTGTGCGGTCACTGGTTTGCTCGCTAAGCCTAACGGCTATACTATTCAGTGTTGTTTCCAGCGTGCGGACGCTGGTTTGCTCCAAAGCCTTGCTGCTTAACGATTCTGCATTTGCCAGTTCCATCTGACTGCTGCTATTATCTCTGGGCTGCCCTGCCCGGTATTGGTAAGGCCGGTAGAACCTTTTGCCACATTCCATCTGAGGTTGCCTTACCCGGTATTGGCAGGGCCGGTAGAGCCTACATTGTGTATCTATTGAGGCTGCCTTGCCCGGTAATTTGGTAAGGCCGGTAAACCGTTATGCTATTCCATCTGCAGGTTGCCTTACCCGGTATTGGCAAGGCCGGTAGAGCCTAAAGACTGTCCTGTCCGGTATATTGACAGGACCGGTAGAGTCTGCCTTCTGTCTGTGCTATATTCTGTATATATATATTATGTATGTTATTGCCATCCTAAGTTATCATTTATTATTTCAATAAAATTGATTTTTTTTACCTAAAACTTGTGTCTGAGAGTCATAATAACCGTGACACTCACCTCTTCGCAGAGGCCGGAGGTCCTTTAGACAGATACCTCACCTCTTTGCAGAGGCCGGAGGTCCTTTAGACAGATACCTCACCTCTTCTCAGAGGCCGGAGGTCCCATAGACAGATACCTCACCTCTTGCAGAGGCCAGAGGTCCCATAGACAGATACCTCACCTCTTCGCAGAGGTCGGAGGTCCCATAGTCAGATACCTCACCTCTTCACAGAGGTCGGAGGTCCCATAGTCAGATACTTCACCTCTTCGCAGAGGCAGGAGGTCCCATTGACAGTTACCTCACCTCTTCACAGAGGCTGGAGGTCCCATCGATCGATCCCTCACCTCTCGCAGAGGCCGGAGGCCCCATCACCGATTACTCACCTCTTCAATAGAGGCCGGAGTTCTCACCTCTTCGTGAGTTCTTAGGTACCACCTACCATTACCCCACCTCCTCAAAGGGGTCAGGGGTCCCTTAAGTAGACACCTCACCTCACCATGAAAGACAGGGGTTCCCCTCAGATTTCATCCTGTAGTCAAACTTTCAGCAGCTCCCCAAATCGTAGCTGATACTATCCTGTAATAGTTATTCAGAATGTTCCAATGCTGCCTTCTCTTGTTTCACAGCCTCATGGAGAATGACAATCAACCACCATCAGACACTGAAGCTCCCATCACAGAAAACCTGGCCCCCCCTCCACGAAGCCCCTCACTCCACGGATGGACTGTGGGAAAGCTGATGGCGGAATTGACTCGCCTTCACATCCCATTCCCAGCCTCTGCTCGGAAGGCAGAGCTATATAGACTCCTGATGGCTTCATCCCCCCCAACTCGGTTAACCCCCCCTCCCCTTCACCTTCCCATCAGCAGACATCACAAATTAATGAGCAATTCAGTCATATCACCCACCTTCTCACTGAAATGGGGTTGGCAATTTCAGACATTCAAAAGAGAGTGTCCTCTCTGGAACAAGCCACACGTCCTACGAATCAGGAATCCCAACCCGTAGAACCTGCCCATCCAGGTACTTCTCTAACCACTTGCCCCAAAATTTCCCCAGCTCACATGATCCCACCTCACATTAGAAGGGACATCATAGAAGGGAAAGAAGTTAATTTGGTGTCCCTCCTGATCGCTTCCCAGGATATATCCGATAGCAAAGTCATTAATTGCGGTGATGTCTCAGTCACCCTCAAAGCAAAAGACCCCAGATTGTCCAGAAAGCTCTCAGTGGCAGAGTTTGTTCTGGCCTTTGGCGTCCACAGGGACATTTTATGCTCGGCATTCCCTCACAGACGTCAGGAGCTAGACCACTATCTCCACTTGGTGGTCGACTTGGCTCATAAATACGGAGGTAGTACATTTTATGACTATCACCGGTCTTTTGCCGCCAAGTCGGCCGCCGCTTTGGCTCAGTTTAATTTTATGTTGGATTGGGATAGCTTGGACACTGAATTATTTTGCAGGCACTTTGCTGGCCTTAAAGCCCCATTATGCCAGCATTGCCAGTCCTCCTATCATTCTTCCTCCCTCTGCCCCTCGGCTCCACTAAACAGTAGCCAGTCAATTCAATACATCCCACCCGCCAATCAACAGCTAAATCAACCTAGTTGTTCATCTTCTCCGCCAGCATATGATAAACGTGGCCGGCCCATCTACTATAACGGAAGCACCCCTATATGCAACAACTTTAATTCTTTAGCGGGTGCAGGCTATCTCATACTTGCTCAAATTGCAAAAAAGCCCACTCCAGAACCATTTGCCCCCGCTTCAACCACATTAATAAAAGTCTGGGTGGAATATACATCGCAGTGTTGCAGTCTCTCCTCATTTCTCACCCGGATTCCGCTAAAATAGAGTACATTCTAACTGGATTTAAAGAAGGTTTTCACACCGGTATCATAATCTCCCCTTCCACCTCAGTTGAATGCCCCAACTTAGTCTCTGCCCTCTCAGACCCATCAGAAGTATCTGCCCTTCTAGCTATTGAAGCAGAAAACAATTTTTAATAGGCCCTTTCCCTTCCCCGCCTTTCCCCATCTGGAGGATCAATCCGTTAGGTCTCGCGACTAAGAAATTCTCACACAAAAAACGGTTAATATTAGATTTGTCAGCCCCCCACTCAACCGTAGTCCCCAGTATTAACGCTTTAATTCCTCCTGAATCCTTTTCGCTTCAGTACGCCACCATAGATCATGCAATTAGCCTCATTAAACAAGCACTCTCAGATTGCTGGCTAGCGAAAACAGACATACAAAACACATTTAAGCTCCTACCAGTGCATCCCTCTCTCTGGCATCTTCAGGGCATGAAATGGAAGGGCCAATATTATTTCGCTACCACCCTCACTTTTGGCTGCCGGAGCAGCCCAAAATTTTTGACGATTTCACAGACATCCTCTGCTGGCTCTTGCTAAACCACTGCAGATGTCCGGCAGTAATTCATTATTTAGACGATTTTCTACTCATTGACAACCATTCATCCACAAACAGTCTCGCAAAACTTATAGAGTTATTCAAGGCACTAAACATCCCAATCTCCAGTCAGAAAACTAGCGGCCCTTCTAAAACCATTGAATTCCTTGGTATTACTATAGACGCCATAGCCCTAGAGACTCGCATTCCATCAGATAAATTACATAGAATTAACTCAACCATTCAGAACGCATTAACTAAAACCTCACTGTCCAAAGTAGAGCTTCAATCTCTCATTGGCCACCTTAGCTTCATTATGAGGATTATACCCCAAGGGTGCTCATTCATCTCCCACCTTATTTCTCATCTTCCCGCAGCCTCCCAGCCTAATACCACAATACAGTTGCAACCTCCAGCACTCGCAGATCTCCGTATGTGGACAAACTTTCTTAAGCATTGGAATGGCCGGACAATGTTTCCCCCCCTCTCCCACTACATACAGCCCTACAGTGTTCACAGACGCAACAGAGGACATGGGTTTTGCAGCTATATGTGGCAACACTTGGTTCGCTCATCAGTGGCCTCCAGAGATTGCCAACATATCAGCTATTAATCACACGCTGCTGGAAATTTACCCCATCGTAGCGGCTGCAGAACTTTGGGGTAACCAGTGGTCGGGGCAATCAGTCATCTTTCACCCCTCAAGTTTAGCCACATGTAACCTCATCAAGAAAGGCAGATCCTCAGCACCACTTATTTCTCAATTACTCAGGAAACTCACATGGCTTTCATTACTCCATAAATTTTTCATACACACCTCCCTAATATCAAACCAAGACAATGAGCCAGCTAATCAGCTCTCCAAATTTCAATTGCAGCACTTCATCAGCAAGCACCCAACCATAGCCGAGCATCCATCAACCACCCCAATCTTCGCTCAACTAATCCTGCCATAAACTCTCTCCTGATGGAAGCTTCAGAAGTCATCAACCAAGCTCTGGCCCCTAATACGAGGAAGGCATACAACAGAGCTTGGGAAGCATTCAGGATTTTTACTGCAATCACTAAACCTAACAACCCTTACTCACAGTCCACCATATTGGCTTTTGCCACCCACTGCCACTCGGGTCTTAAGCTATCACTTACCTCCATAAAGGCATTCCTCGCTGGAATACAGCACCATCACGCATTACTTCATCCGTATCACCCGTCAATACTATCATATTATAGCGTTAAGCTTTTCCTCAGAGGAATCTCTAACTCTCACCAACTAACTCCACGCACTCGCCTTCCCATCACTGGTCATATTTTCAAACGTATTTATGATTTTATTAACACTAAACCTTTTCAAGCACAAACTAATATTGTTATTCAGGCTGCAGTATGCCTGGCCTTCTTTGGCTTCCTCCGTCCAAGCGAATTCTCCTCACGCACGAGATTGGATGATTTCGTGCGTAAGGACCAGCTTGCTCACCACTCAGATCATTTCACACTGTTCCTCTCACACTCCAAGATGGATCAATCCCACACCGGTCACTACATTCCATATTTTGCTACTAACGACCCTTGGTGCCCTTACAAAGCCTTAACTAACCTCACTAACCTCATTCACCCACTTCCCAATGATAGCCCACTCCTACCACTCTCATCGGGCCCACTCACTACATCCTCTTTCACCTATTACGTACGCATCATTCTGTCACGTTTGGGGTACAACCCTAACCACTACTCGGGACATTCATTCAGGATCGGGGCAGCATCGGCAGCATCCAGAAACCAGGTTCTGGCTCACATTATTCAAAAGCTAGGAAGATGGCAGTCTGCTTGCTTTAATAGATATATACCTAACCCAGATACTGAAATCCGTAGTGCTCTCACTAACCTAACAAAGTGATGTCATCTTTGCGCAAGCATTAATAAACAAGTTACCAGCAGAGTCTCTCTTGCCTCTTTTAGGTTACCTGCGCCGCCTCATCCCCGGTGGTCACGGCAGGCCAAGGGGAGATAGCAACCCCCCAGGTTTCATTCTACGGAAGCCCTGACCACAAGTGTAGGGCTGAGCCCGCATTTGTGGGAGGGGCTGTAGGTCCTTAAGTACGGACCTCAGACTTCCCCTCGGGGTGCATCACCAATTATGCCCCCCCTCCAACACCCTTTGTTCAAAAAAGGTTTTAAGGCAGCCTCTTTTAGGTTACCTGCACCACCTCATCCCCGGTGGTCACGGCAGGCCAAGGGGAGATAGCAAGACCCCAGGTTTCATTCTACGGAAGCCCCGACCACAAATAAATATATTGCCTTTTTTATATTTACTCACGTATAATACAGACCCCATTTCACATAAGGTGAAGAGGGGCAAAATTGTGCATATTATACGCAAGATTTTACAGTAAACAGCTGGTATACCTGACATTTACAGAAGAGTTAAACACTACAGTAGGCCTTTCAATACATGTGTTTTTATTTACAGCTGGTTACGTTCTCCTTCAAATTAACAAAAGCTGTGAATTTCTTATTTTCATGTCCAAGAACATTAATTCCGTATTCTCCCTTCTGTACTTTGCCCTGATAATATTTTTAACATCACTGAGTATGTCAAATTTGAAGAGAAATGTCATCCAAAACGCACAGGAGCACAGAGTTCATCTTGTTCCTTTGAGTGAGAACTTAAAGGGATAGTAATGTTTCACAATAAAAGCAGCTCTAATTAATCATCATAGTATTTGGACTTTGGAGACTGTTATTTCAGCTCTGTCAGAGTTATAGTTCAAGAGTAAGTCAATGACAAAGTATCCCCCTCCCGTCCCTTTTACTGATGTAACACTGCTCAGCCAGATCAGAAGGGAGGTAACCAGGTAGATTGCAGAGAGTGACAATCAGTGGCGTAACAATAAGGGTCGCAGGGGTCGCACCTGCGACCGGGCCCGTCACTCTCTGCTTTAGTAATGCAGAGCTCTGGGAGATGACATCATCTCCCAGCGCTCTGCATTACTAAGAACCGCGCGGGAGCTTGAGTTCCGGACAGAGGTCTGTGACGAATGAGGCACAGATCTGTCATCTCACACACCGCTAGACCACGAAGGACTCGAGGTAAGACTTGGAGGAGGGGGGAGGTCAGTAGGGTTATTGTGGAGAATGAGGGGCATTGTGGAAGAGGCATTATGGAGATTACGGGGCAATGTGGAGATGGGGGCATTGTGGAAGGGGCAATGTGGAGAAAAAGGGGCATAGTGATGGGGGCATTGTGGAGAAAGAGGGGCATTGTGGTGGAGGCATTGTTGAAGGGGCAATGTGGAAGGGGCAATATGGAGAATGAGGGGCATTGTGGAGATGAAGGGGCACTGTGGAGAATGAGGGGCATTGTGGAAGGGGCAATGTGGAGATGGGGGCATTATGAAAGGGGCAGTGTGGAGGTGGCTGATGTAGTTGAGGGGGGCCAATGTGGTCAGGGGGGGCCCATGGCAATTCTTGCACCAGGGCCCTGTGGCTTCTAGTTACGCCTCTGGGGACAATCTTCAATTAAGATAAGGGAAAAAACCTGAAAAACTTGTCAAGGGGGGCAGGTCTTTCATTGCTCTCACAGGAAGAAGATTGTCCCCTGCTGTTATCTGTCTGGTCTATGGACAGGATTCCACATCTAAGAAGAGATGGCTTACACTAGGTAAAAGGGGAGGGAGTGGAAACTTTACCTGTGAATATCTCTCAAACCATAAAGGTTTGAGAGATAAGACTTATATCGTTCTTCATGTTTTTTTAATGCCTACAAAATAAAATAAAGATAAAACGAAGTATTACTATCCCTTTAACAATGACTTTAGTACGGTTTTTCAGATACATGTGTGTGTGTTTGTGTGTATTTGCGTGTGTCACGGTGTTCTCTTTCACATAAGACCAACATATATCTTGTCATTCTTGTTCCTTTAACCCCTCAACTGTTTTACAATGCATTGGATACCTCTCTGAAACTTAAGGGGTTAAGCTGATGTCACCTTATAGACAGCAATTATTCTTTAATTTCAATACCTATGAAAATATTGAGGTCGAGCATTGCCAAACCCTGCTCCCAGAAATTAATTGTAATTGTCAAGCACAAATAGGACAGATTTAGTCAACTCATATGTACACTGCCTTTATTAACAAAATTTAGAATTTTATATATCACTGTATTAAATAATTGTAATAAAATATATACATACATATGTTAACAATAAAGTATATTTTTGACAACCTGCCAGTTGTTTAAATAACTTTCCATTCAGTCCTCTTGTTGTAAAATGTGCAGCCACATGGGCCCAGAGAATCCATGACTTTATTGGCTGTGAAACCTTCTTATTGGCAAACATTAAAGTTCTGCTGCATTCTGCTCCAAAAATTGGGGAGACTACTGGGTTATCTTCATTACTAGAAGTTCCTAAGAGAAAATCTGCAAAAACCAGGTGGTTGTCTGCTTTATCGCGGGAAAATCTGTCTTAACCCCTTGCGTCTGATGACATACCCGGACCGTCACGCTGGTCCAGCACTTAAGGACCAGTGATGGTCCTGGTACATCACGTACTTTTAGTCACTGTATTCCTGCAGGAGCGCTGTGAGTAATACCGCGGACTGAAGTTGATCGCTCCAAGACCGGAGAGACCTCTTTCAGTCCCTCGTTCGGCGTGCCGGCACACGTGATCAGTCACGTTGGGCGGCACGTTGAACTTACCTATCTGGTCCTTAAAGGACCACACACCCTGGGACCGCTGGTCCTTAAGGGGTTAAACAAAGCCCTTAAAATCTTCACCGTGTTCTCTGCAGTACTGGAACGGGAAGCCACACTGCCCAGATGCCAAGCCCAATGGAGACTACACGAAACACAGGCAATTCTGGACAGGCAGCAATGGAGGCCAAACGGGTCGGCACATTGAGCATGAACGGCAGCCAACCGGAAACGGAGACTAAACAGGAACGTCAGCAAGCCGGGTCGATACACAGAGCAGGAACGTCAGCCGGGCTGGGTCGATACACAGAGCAGGAACGTCAGCCAATCCGGCTCGGTAACGGAGCAGGAACGTCAGCCGGGATGGGTCGGTACACAGAGCAGGAACGTCAGCCAATCCGGGTCGGTATCAGAGCAGGAACTTCAGCCAGGCCGGGTCAGGATACAGAGTAGGAACAGAAGCAATAGAATGGTCAGGAAATCCGGGTCATACACGATATCACACAAGAACTGGAATAGCGCTGGTACAGGAACACCACGAAAGGGCAACAACTAGGTGACAGGGCCCAGTATTTAAGGACAAATACTGGGTGGGCCAATCTCACAGCAGTCATCGGGAGCAAACTGAGAGTCAGACTGACAGAATGTCGCCCGTATAGCACAGGCACCGTGATACCTACACATAAATGTTTCTTCAGGGCTTGGGCCTAACAACCTTAAGTCCTACAAATCAATGTTTCCTCAGAGCTTGTGCCCCTAACAACAAGTTTAAGTCCTTCAAATCAATGTTTCTTCAGGACTTGTGCCTAACAAGTTTAAGTGCTACAAATCAATTGTTCCCCAGGGCTTGGGCCTCTAACAAATCTAAGTCCTACAAATCAATGTTTCTTCAGTGCTTGGTCCTCTAACAAGTTTAAGTCCTACAAATCATTCTCTACAAAATACTCTATCCCATCAAGTATCAGTCTGCCCCAGACACAGGTTACATCAGGGGGGTCCCTGTTTCTACACATTACGGACAAATGTTTTTATTTTTTCATTTTATTTATTTATTTATTTATTTATGAACCCCACTCCCAGTCAACAAAACCTTCCAAACAAATTCCCTGTTCAACTTTTTCATTATTTATTAATTTTTTTTACCTGTCCCCCAAATCCATGGAAACACCCCCCCCAAAAAACAAAATCCCTGCTCAACAGATTCTTTCTCTAGCCTTTACCACCACAGGCACCCTAAATTCGTTATGTGTTGTGTGTAAATTCACTCTTCCCATCGATTTCAATGCAATGGTCTAGGTGAAAAAAAGAGGAAAAACTGCACTTTCCCAGTTTTGAGCTGTCAAAAGTCTAGATCGGCATGCTGCCTTGGGGCCATATTTGATTCCTCCCTTTCCTTTTCCCCTCACATTAACTCTGTGGCTAGGACATCTTACGTCTTTCTCTGCAATTTTGCTAAAATCCACCAGTTTCTCTCCTATAAAACTACTAAAACTCTTGTACATGCCCTCATTCTGTTCCACTTGCATTATTGCAATGTCTTACTAACTGGCCTCCCTGCTACCCATCTTTACCCTAAGCAATCTGTTTTAAACTTGGCTGCACAAATCATCACACTCTCCCAAAAAACTGAACCTGCTCACTTCATTCTTAGACATCTGACATGGCTACCTATTCAGGAGAGCATCACGTACAAAGTCCTTCTTCTCACCTTTAATGCTCTCCACACAATTATGCTGTATTACTTAATGAATAAGGCCCTGTATCCTTACAGTTGAAGTGAGTGTGCTGTGTTACTTAATGAATAAGGCCCTGTATCCTTACAGTTGAAGTGAGTGTGCTGTGTTACTTGGTGAATAAGAGCCTGTATCCTTACAGTTGAAGTGAGTGTGCTGTGTTACTTGGTGAATAAGGCCCTGTATCCTTACAGTTGAAGTGAGTGTGCTGTATTACTTCATGAATAAGGCCCTGTATCCTTACAGTTGAAGTGAGTGTGCTGTGTTACTTGATGAATAAGGCCCTGTATCCTTACAGTTGAAGTGAGTGTGCTATGTACTTGGTGAAGGTCACAGTGAGAAGATGTTTGTGAGTAAAGGAATAATTTAGATTACAGCAGTGGATACTGCAGTACATTTGAAGAAATAGGTTGGCAGACAGAGGGTTAAGTGACAGATGCAGTGATAGAAAATGTAATAGTGATGTGGGAGTAAAATGGCGAGATTGGGACTATGGATGAATGGCTAGGGGATAGGTGAGTGGGGATGACAAGGGAGGAGGAGATGAGAGATTGAGGAGAAGAGGGACAGTGAACTGTTACAGTAAAGTAATGGGTGAGGGGGAGAAATGACTATACATAGACAGTGAAGTAGACATGAAATACAGGGCTGTAGGGTTACTGCATTATACAGACATAGTGTAGCAGTTGGTTGGAGTGTAGCACTTTAACTCTGAGTGTGAGAGAGGTACGCAACACTTTGCTGTGTAATGAGTTGTATAGTCCTCTGGCAGTGAAAGGGTTAAGTGACACATGTTGGGCACTTATACACTATGTGGGACGGCGTTGGCCGTCATGTTATGACTGTTGGGCGCACGTGTGTGTGTGTGTGTGTGTGTGTGAAATGTAGACACACTGATAAACACAGATATATGCAACACACAGGCAGACACATACACACAGTGAGCGGCAGAGACATGCAAAAGACATGCACACACACACACCGGAGATGCACACATGCACACAAATATGTAGCAGAGATGTACACACACACGCAACATATATGCGCAGAAACACATGCACGCATGAGTTGTGCACCCCTCTGGCACTCAAATGGTTAAGTTATAGAGAGGCATGTCAGAGTTAAATAGCAGTGGGAAGTGTGTTCATACCTGGGAACTTTGATTTGTGTTGTCTCTGGAGGGGAGTTATGTGGTGCTGATGTGGAGAGACAAATGGGGCAATTTGGGTTAAAAGTGGGTGGGGCTTAATCACGAGTAGGGGGTGGGGCTTAAGAGAAATGTGGAGAAGTGCTAGTAATAGGCTGTGGAAGGAGGAGAAGTGGGAGAGAAATGCAAGTTTACAGTGTGAGAGGTTTGAACACACTCCCTGAGGGGTAAAACTTGATACACAACCCTGTGGCAGTCAGTGGGTTAAGTGTGAATCTGATGGCTGTCTGTCCTGTGTCTTGCATGGCAAATGATGACAGTGAAGAAATAATTCAGCAATGAGGACCTATTTTAACCCTTTGAGTGCCATTTTGTTCCCCTGGTGATGCAGCACCCTTCAGTGGCTATACTACAGGTCCTGCTGAGGCCACTGGGAGTCAGGGTGAGTGACTGTGTGTCAGCCATATTTCTTTCTGGCTTTGTGTGTGTGTATGGGTGTTTGGTGCTGTGTGAGTGGGGCATGAGTGTGTAATACCTGTGAACTTTTACTTGTGAAGTCCCTCATGTGGTGCTGATGTGGAGAGAGCAATGGGGCAATTTGTGTTAAAGGGGGCAGGGCTTAATCACGAGCTTAAGAGAAATGTGGAGAAGTGCTAGTAATAGGCTGGGGAAGGAGGAGAAGTGGGAGGGAAATGCAAGTTTACAGTGTGAGGGGTTTGAACACACTCCCTGAGGGCTAAAACTTGATACACAACCCTGTGGCAGTCAGTGGGTTAAGTGTGAATCTGATGGCTGTCTGTCCTGTGTCTTGCATGGCAAATGATGACAGTGAAGAAATAATTGAGCAATGAGGGCGTACCTTAACCCTTTGAGTGCCATTTTGTTCCTCAGTGGCTGTAGTACAGGTCCTGCTGAGGCCACTGGGAGTCAGGGTGAGTGACTGTGTGTCAGCCATATTTCTTTCTGGCTTTTGTGTGTATGTGGTGCTGTGTGAGTGGGGCATGTGTGTATGTGTTGCTGTGTGAGTGGGGCATGTGTGTGAGTTTGGTGCTGTGTGAGTGGGGCATGTGTGTGTTTGTCTGTGGTGTAGGAGCAAGTGGCAGCTATATTGTTTTTTTCTGACTTTGATAGTGGTGGGCGGGCTGCATAGTGGGGTTGGGCCAACTCCCTTCGGCCACTGCAATTGGTGTGAAAATCACACCCCCATTGAATCACCCAATGGGAACAGTAACCCCTCCTTATTGCCACCCCTGGGTGTGTGTGTCTCCTGAGGAGACATAAATTATGCAATGAGCCTTTCTCTTTTATATATATATAGATATATATATATATATAGAGAGAGAGAGTTAAGATTGTAGCCGTATTAGTCCAGTGATGTAGATGTAAAATAACAAACAAAATTAATATCTTGTAATATCTTTTTTATTGGACTAACAGAATTATGGATTGACAAGCTTTCAGGCTAAACTCCCTCTCTCAAGTCTAAAGCATTTCTTTGAATTCAATGTATTGACTGTATTAACTGTGAATTCTGTGTCCTTGTGCTCAGAAATGCTTTAGACTTGAGAAAGGGAGTTTATCCCGAAAGCTTGTCAGTCCATAATTCTGTTAGTCCAATAAAAAAGGTATTACAAGATATTAATTTTGTTTGTTATTTTACATATATATATATATATATATATATATATATATATATATATATCTGTTTACGTTTAGTAGAAACTTTCATGCCTTTCTTTATATTGTACTCACAATAGTCTAAAGATTGTGAGACCATTCTACATACATTATATTAAGGATAAGGGGAACTAGTACCAAAAGTAGGGAACTGAGTCTTTGTATATGAAGAAAAGTACAATCCATAACTGAATATAATATTACTATTGTACTATTATGTGTAATAGTGTTATATATTTTGATTCAGATAGCGATACAGACTACTCACATGCATGTGATATACACAGCTGATATTTCTTTCCAAAAATTATTAACAGGCATTTACAGAAAACCTTAATACTACAGCAGGCTTTTCAAAACATGTGTTTTTATTTACAGCTGGTTATGTTCTCGTTCAAATGAACAAAAGCTGTGAATTTCTTATTTTCGTGTCCAAGAACATTAATTCTGCTTTCTCCCTTCTGTACTTTGCACAGAAAATAACATCACTGAGTGTGTCAAATGTGATGTGAAATATCATCCAAAACGCACAGGAGTACAGAGCTCATCTTGTTCTTTTGAGTGAGAACTGAACAATTACTTTAATGAATTTGTTTTCAGATATTTGTGTGTGTGTTTGTGTGTGTGTCACAATGTTCTCCTTCATATAAGACCAACTCGTATCTTATCATTCTTGTTCTTTTAACCCCTCAAACAGGGCTTATAATTTTAAGCCGTTTGCTACTAGCCAGACCTGAAAAGTTACTCGCTACTGCAATCCATAACATACCCACCAGGGCTGAATTTCTACTCGCCATTGGCTAGTGGCGAGTGGAAATTTTGAGCCCTGCCTCAAATGTTTTACAATGCAGTGGAGACCTCTCTGAAATGTAAGGGGATAAGCTGAGGTCACCTTATAGGCAGCAATCATTCTTTAATTTCAAATCCCATGATAATATTAAGATCCAGTACTGTCAAACCCTGCTCCCAGAAATCCATTGTAATTGTCAAGCAACACTAGGACAGATTTAGTCAACTCAGATTTTAGGTTTAATATGTGCACTGCTTTTATTAACAAAATATAGAATTGTATATGTCACTGTATTAAATAATTGTAATAAAATATTTAAATAAATATAAAGTATATTTCTGACAATTTGGCAGTTGTTTAAATATTTTTTCATTCAGTCCTCTTGTCGAACAGTGTCTAGGCACATGGACCCAAAGTATCTGTTCCTTATTGGTTGTGAAACCTTCTTATTGGCAAACAAAAGTTCTGAGGAATCCTGGTCCATAAACTGGGGAGACTACTGGGTTATCTTCATTACCTGAAGTCGTCTTATGCGAGAGGACAACTGGATCATCAGTTGTAAATTTCTTTTGATTTCTGCATGAATCAAACTTCGAGTACACTCTGTTTTCTCCTGGAAAATGTGTTTCAGACAGTGGTAGGTGAAGAGTAGTCAGAATGAAAAGGGAAGCAGTGTAATAGTCTCCAAAGCCTATTTTACAGTAATATATATATATATATATATATATATATATATATATATATATATATACTTTATAAACACAAAAGTTGCTCCCACTGTGGTGCGATATTTTATTCGATCATTATAACTCCTCAAGCCAGAACATAAAATGCATTTTTCTTTTTCAGTCATTGGCTAAAACATCCCATAATTTATAATAGCAACAGCGCCACCTATTGTCACCATTTTATAAAATGTAATCAATTCACTTCATAGGAGTGCCAAAGGGGACTGCTGTTTTGTACTCACCTAGAAAACACTTCAGTATTTCTTACATCCATAATGAAACATTTATACATTGAATGTTAAAAACCTACACAAGTTAAAATTTAATTTTCTGTTGCCATAAGGGTTAAAGTTATCAGGTTGAGTTATTTGAGCACCAGAGATGCATTTTCAGCCAAGTCTTGCCAACTCAATAAACCATTATCTTTTTATCTTGCATTACATGACACCATTAGAGCTATACACCATCACATGTAAATAGTAAAGGAACATAGCATTACAGAACGAGAGGACCTGGCAGCAGTTATAGATATATTGATCCTAATACTAAGTCAAATTCTCCAATGCACCCCAAATTGTATCTGTCGCTATAAAACACCTAATCCCCACTTGTAAGGGAAATATTTGTCAAATATACACAAAACCAATACTGTGACGCGCCAACTAATATCTTAACTCATATATTTGCTGAATGATAAATGATCTCACAAACAGGCTAATACAGATAAAGGAAATATGAATTTATTTAAAAAGCCAAATATCGGAAATATGAATTTATATAAAAAGCCAAATATCGCAATAGAGTGTTCATCACCCCATGTCAGACTGGGAGGTGCAAAATGTTCAGAGCAATAATCCTTAATATATTAATATGATATTTGGTTTTTAAATAAATTCATATTTCCTTTATCTGTATTGGCCTGTTTGTGAGATCACTTATCATTCAGCAAATATATGAGTTAAGGTGTTAGTTGGTTTTGTGTAGATCAGAATACTGCTCGTAAATCAATCTCAATTAAAGGGGTAGTAATGTCAGAAAAAAAGTATTTACTATATGGTATACACAATTAAAAGAGAGTACTTGCAGTTATTCGTATCTCTCGAACCGTTATGGTTTGAGAGATATAGGAAAATAAAGTTCTCTGGTCCCTCCCCTTTCTGCTTGATGAGCTGTAAAGCTGTCAGAAGCAGATTCTGGTCATGTGACCAGATGTGGCTCTTCAGCAGCGCCGATATAACAATATCTAAAGATAAATACTTCATTTGGAATGGTTTACAAAGTGTGCCTAGTTTGCAAGGACACTTTGTAGACCATTCCAATTAAGTATTTATTTCTAAATAGCGTGATTTCAGCTCTGCTGAAGAGCCTCTGTCTGATCAAATGACTGGAATCTGCAGCTGTCAGCTAGATGGCAGACTTGAGTAAAACAGCCAGGAAAAGGTAACTTTGACAAGTTATATCTCTCAAACCATAAAGGTTTGAGAGATAAGACTTACATTGATAGTAATCTTTTTTTAATGCCTACAATATTAAATCAACTTAAAATTAACCATTACTATCCCTTTAAAGTCAATAGGAAGATATACTCAATGATCTGTCCAGTTTGTATCATTACCTGATCTTGCATTATCTTCTCCAGTTTCTTGAATTGTTCTGATATAGCTTGCTTAAAGAGAAGATTTTCTGCTGTCTCTGTGTTCTGGAAAAATAGGAGGAGGAGATGCTTATTAACACATATCATACAATCCTTATAGTACTCTTTTCACATGAAATTCATATTACACTATTGTACTACATAAGTATCATTTTGCTCTATACAGAGAGCACTTTGTGCATCTATATAGGAACATTCTGACTGACTCATAGGTAGCAACTGTTCATCTGAATGGGAG
Organism: Rhinophrynus dorsalis; assembly: GCA_037306005.1. Lineage (NCBI taxonomy): Eukaryota > Metazoa > Chordata > Amphibia > Anura > Rhinophrynidae > Rhinophrynus > Rhinophrynus dorsalis. Next base: position 141,790,301 of record CM074727.1, read on the forward strand.
CATAACAGGCACCTGAATAGGAGCACAGAATACAGTGGCACCTGATTAGATACACTGCCCCCCGTGAAGGTGTTCAGTAATGTAATTTGCTTTTTCAAAGATTCTTAATGGTCTGTACATGCAGAACTGAAAGAGGCTGATTTACAAAGAACTGGAAGAAGGGGTGCGTAGGGGATAAATAAAATATTCCCAAATTCAAATTGATCTAGATGAGAGGGCGATTTAATAAGACCTGGGGCTATTCTGGAGCAAACCATGTGCACCACAGGGTAGAAATAACATGTCTCCAAATTCCCATTTAGCTAAATGAGACTTTCATTTTCTTGAATGCTGGAGAACACTATAACGTATTACATAGCCAATCATTCTAGGGATTAGAAGTCACTTTAATTGGGAATGTTATTTGTCCTGTATGATGCAATTGGTTTGTTCCTGAACTACTGTAGTCTTCCTTAGTCCACCAACCTCTCAGAATCTAAACTAAAATGTAAAATAGTTCTCTATAATAGTGACATTCCCATCAGATCAGGACAGAGTCTGATGGACCCTTTGTTGGTCACTTACACAGTCATCCAGCTGATGCCGTTGGTAATGGAGGAGATCCTGTAGTCTTTCCCAGGCCTGCTGCTGGCACAAGAGCCTCTGCTGGTGTTTCCTGTAGAACTGGATGGTGTATTTGATGACTTCACCCACTGCAATGGCTGCAGATTCCACCTGGAAGATCCAATGGGTTATTGTGTTAATGATACAGGAATAGAGAAATCGGAATCTGGCTTCATGAAGTAGTGCAAGGGCAGAAGACTGTAGATGACTTCATTAAGGCTGATGTACTGAGTAGGACTGGAGACATTTTGGAGAATACCAGTTCAATTATATTGGAAAAATAAAAATTCCCAAAACTGCCATTCATTTAAATGATGTTTTTATCCCCATGAACGGAGAGGCTCCTACCACTTTGCTTTGTAATGCATTGTAGATATTTCTAGCATTAGGGCGTTAAAACGCCATTTAAATTCATGGGAGTTTGTGTATGTGTGTGTGCATGTGTGGATTTGTGCACGTGTGTGTGTGTTAGTGTGCATGTATGCTTGTGTGTTTGTGCTTGTGGTTTGCAGGAAAAGCATCACTTATGGGTTTTCATTTACAGGAGGCCTGGAAAGGCATGGTACATCTGTTACCTGTGAGATGTTGTAGAGATGATCAATATTGGGAAGCTCTGTGAAGTAGTTCAGACAGGCTTCTGGAATTCGCTCATAAGGATTCTGAAAAGCGTAAAATAAATAATAGTTGCTACATATATATTATGTAGTGCACCATTACTTGTTACTTTTCCAAGGGTAAAGCAAGTCAAAACACATTAATCTTCCCCCATTTCAGTAAGGTTAGCAACAAGGGGGATATAAAAACAACCTTAGAAACTCACCAATTGAATAAAGGTCTGCAGGATCTGCATATTCAGATACTCTTGTCTAGGATGAAGCCATCCGCAGTTTTGGAAGCAGACAATGGAGCTTAGACTTAGCAACAGGAAAAATGTGCAAGAATCCATAGGAGGTATTGTCTCTAAAATTGGTAAAAAAAGACAATGTGAAGGATGACCTTCTAGGGTGATGGGTGTTTATGGGCTGTGATATATTTTAGTGTTTTGTTGCAGAATGTATCAAGACTGCAGAGGACACCTGAAGATGAGACCTTTACACTCTTGAAAATGTATGCAACCAAACATCTTGTTCAGGGGAGTAACTACATGGGGTACAGAGGGGGAAGTGGTAACGGGGCCCATCAACCAAGGGGTCCCATCTGCTCCAGTGACTAATCGCTTCTAGCTATGCTGTTGCTAGCAATCTTAGCTCCGGGACCCTCCAATTACTAGTTACCCCCCGTGACCACTGATCTTTCTTGATTGATACATTGAACCTCTTGTAGTAAGAAGAATTGGGAAAATGATACTGCACCATAGGGAAAGAATAAATATTCCCATCGATATAAATGTGACTTTTAAACTCTTGAATGCTAAAGAGGTCTCAAATGAATCTTTTCACAATGTGTTGCAGACATATCTAACATTCAGTGGGTTAAAAGCCCTATGGAATTTTGGGAATTTTTATTCTTCCATTATGATGCAGTTGGCTTGCCCCAGAATTGCTTCAGTTCTCCTTGGTTTATCAGCGTCATTGTAATAGAAAGATAAGAGGGACATCACTGGATTTTAGCTAATAAAAATCCAATTGCAAAAAATGGGGTTACCAAAAAACAATGATAAATGTATCACATGGAATAGAATCCAGCCCTACCTCTGAAGAGCTGGACAGGGGATTCTTACCAGTGTGTATTGGATCTGGTACCAGTTCCGATGTGTCCTTGTTCTCTACTGATCTCCATCTTCCCTGGTGACACTTATATTCTTAGAGGAATTCAGGATGTGTGAAATTTCCATTAAACATGTCTTACGTTTTGCTCCTTAGTTTTGTTTTGGTTCTGTTGTGTGTTTCATCATCATTCTAACATTCTTATTGAGAGAATTATTACTTTTTTTTTGGCTACATGCTCCAAAACAAGATTTTTTTGCTGATGATTATAATGTTCTCTGCTGTTTCACGTTTATGTCTAGAAAGCAAAGGACTGAAAGTGGATCAGTCTGTTCCAGTCTTTGTGCGTTGAAAATGTCTTGTCCTCAAAATAGCTATGAACTGGGACTACACATCTGACACAGTCTTTCAATTGCCAGTGGGTAATATGTTTATGTTGCAGGTCTAATTTTGTTTTTAAAGGAATCATAACCTTTTTTTTTTACTTTAAATATTCTGCAAGTGCATATTATAGAAAGTCAAATTGCTTGAATAAAGGGGATCTATCACCCCCTATACAAGTTTGTCTTAAATTCAATTTAAGACAAACTTGTATGGGGGTGATAGATCCCCTTTATTCAAGCTGAGACTGTCAACCCCTTAAACTAGTCATGTCTCAAGCACATTGTGTAGCAGTGTGTTTGAGACCTCACTAGCAACCAAGGGGTTAAAAAAACTATTGAAATCACTGCAATTCTTATGTGTTCCCTATGGTGCAGTCGGTTTGTCCCAGAATTACACCACAGAATTACACCACTTTTCTTAATACATCAACCTCAGCATGAACCAATCAATCTTGGAAATGCAATTTGCCTTTTTAAAGATTCTTTGAAGTGGATTTTTCATCCCTTTAAAAAAAACTTTACTTACGTGAAAATTAAAGATTAAAGTGTGTTCTGTACCCTACTTCCAAGTAGACTGCTCTTGCCACTCTGCCTCGGCTCCCGTCCCTCTACCCAGCCTCCTCCAATGACGGAGGCTTTCTCTCTCTAAGCTGGAGCGATCTCATTGGCTAGGTATCGATCTCTGCCAATGAGATTGCTCCAGTTTAGACAAAGAAAACCTCTGTCATTGGAGGAGAGGGTGATAGATCCACTTTAAGTTCTGTGATATGCAGAGCTCAGAGAGGATGATTTACTAAGACCTGGAGCTATTCTACCACTGGACACAAATAAAATGTCTCTAAATTCCCATTGATCTAAATGAGACTTTCAACCTCTCTAGCAGTTAAGGGATTAGAAGTTTCTTTAAATGAATGGGGAATGCTATTTGTCCCCTATGCTGCAGTTGGTTTGCTCCTGAACTGCTGCAGATCTTCTTATTACACCAACCTCACAGAATCTAAACTAAAATGTACAATAGTTTTCTATAACAGTAACATTCCCATAGGATCAATACAGAGTCTGATGGACCCTTTGTTGATCACTTACACAGTCATCCAGATGATCCCATTGGTAATTGGGGAGATCCTGTAGTCTTTCCCAGAACTGCTGCTGGCACAAGAGCCTCTGCTGGTGTTTCCTGTAGAAATGGATGGTGTGATTGATGAGCTCACCCACTGCAATGGCTGCAGATTCCACCTGGAAGATCCAGTGGGTTATTGTGTTAATGATACAGGAATACAGAAATCTGAATCTTCTTCATGAGGTTATGAAAGGGCACAAGATGGTAGATGACCTCATTCAGTCTGATGTACTGAGAAGGACTTGAGTCATTTTGGAGCAAACCAAATACACCGTATAGGACAAAACAAAATTCCCCACACTGCCACTAATTTAAATGGGACTCCTGAGTACTATAGAGGTTTCTGTCAAGGAGACTTTTCTAGCATTCAGGGTTTTGAAATCAACACTGAAATTCATGGGAATTTGGGGAATTTTAATTTATTGAATATGGTGTAGCGTTTTGCTTCCAAATTATTCCACATGTTCCTTCTTGTCACGATTGTGTACATGTGAGTGTATGTGGATTTGTGTGCATAACCTATTTGTGTATGTGTATAATTGTGTGTGTGTGAGTGGTGAGCAAATGTATATGATCCCATCCACACCTAGACATTAAACCTTGTGTATTTAAGGTAACTCATCAGTTATGTTTTTCATCTACAGGAAGAATAGAAAGTCATGGAACATCTGCTACCTGTGAGATATTGTAGATCTGATCAGTATTGGGAAGCTCTATGATGTAGTTCAGACAGGCTTCTGGAGTTCACTTATAAGGATTCTGAAAAGCATAAAACAAATAATAGTACAAATATCATTATCTAGGTGCATCACTGCTGGTTACAGAAAACTAGTCAAAACACATGAATAATTCCCTCATTTCAGTAAAGTAAGCAGAGAAGGGATATAGGAATATCATCAGAAACTCACCAGTTGATTAAAGGTCTGCAGGATCTGCATATTCAGATACTCCTGTTTAGGGTGAAGCCATTTGCAGCCCTGGGAGCAGACAATGGAGCTTAGACTCAGCAACAACAAAAATGTCCGGGAATTCATGGGAGGCATTGTCACTGAAATGGAGGAAATGACCATAAAATTGATTAAAGTTTCTCACTTGGGAAGGATGATCTCACGTAGAGACTGATGTTTATAGGTTGTGATATATTTTAGTCAGTGGATTTGCTAGGTTCCCAAAACACAGGGGACATTTCCAAAAGACCCAGGGCAACTTTCACAATTAGTTCACAGAAGAGACGCACCATTACATGCTTGAAAACGGCAACAAGACCCAGAACTTTAAACATGAGACCTGGGGCTATAACCCCTTCAAACAGGCTCTATCAGAGCCCCTGTATTTAGCCTTAGCAGGGGTGGATTGTAGGGGAATACCAGCCCGGGCATTTTTTTTTTTTTAAAACAGCCCGCTAGCTGCACAGAGGTCCCTATCAACGCCCCCTTGTGGTCCCTGTGCGGCATGGGAGAGCAGGCGCCAGGATATTATGTCATATCCTGGTGCTCTGCATTAACCCTTTGAGTACCAGAGGGGTATGCAACGCATTGCAAAGCAATGCATTGCGTACCCCTCTGGCACTCAAAGGGTTAACAAGGAATGCGAAGGCTGTCACAGAGAGTGCCGGTGGCAACACAGACCTCTCCTTCAAAATATTGTGGGATGGTGAGGTGAGATCCTCTGATCTCCCCCACCGGCCCATGATCTAGCAGCCCACCTGGGGATGCCCAATCCCCCGATAGGACAATCCGCCCATGAGCCTTAGTATCATGTAAAGAGCATGTCTGGTTGCAAAAAGTATCAACACTGCAGAGAATACATAAAGATGAGACCTTTACACTCCTGAAAGTTTATGCAACTAAATATCTTACTTGATTGATCCATATTGAATCGCATGTACTAAGGAGAACTGGAGCAATTCTGAGGCAAACCAGTTGCATCACAGGGGAGAAATAAACATTTCTATTAATTAATTAACTTCTCGAATGCTAGAGAGGTCTCCAACACACTGCAACACAATGCGTTGGAGACCTGTCTAGCATTCAAGGGGTTAAGAGATCAATTTAAATACCTATGAATTTGGGGATCTTTTATTTCTCTTCTATGGTGAAATTGGCTTGCCCCAAAATTGCTTAATTTCTGTTATTATATCAGCCTCACTGGAATAGAAAGATAAGAGGGACATTCCTAGATTTTATTTAATAAAATCCCATTGCAAAATTGTGGGTTAAACAAAAACAAAACAATGAAAAATATATCACTCAGAATAGAATCCAGCCGTACCTGAGAAGATCAGGACAGGGGATTCTTACCAGTGTGTACTGGATCTTGTACCAGTTCTGCTGTGTCCTTGTTCTCTACTGATCGCCATCTTCCCTGTTTGACATTTTTATTCTTAGAGGGACAACTAAAGCAGTTAGAGTGTTAAGGAATTAGTCTTACAGGTTTCAATAGAGAAAGAAATTATTAGAAAGGCATTTATACACATTATCAACAGAATATTCATTCCCTAAAACCAACCACACATACCATAAAATCTCGGGTATAATACGCACAATTTTACCCCACTTCACCTTATGTGAAGTGGGGGCGTATTATACCCAAGAGTTTTTTTTATAAAAAAAAAAAATTAAGCCTGCCAGACCCCTTCCCTCCCTCTCCCGGCGCTATCTGCTGCTAAAATCCAATTTACTTACTTCAAAGTTCAAGTCCCTGCATTTTCCCCATTAGCAGGCAACATATAACAGATGTCAATATTCCCTGCGGGCGGCATGCTTCCATTCGCCGCCCGCTTCCTTCAGGCCCTACCGGCTCCAGCCAATGGTAATGCCTGGTGAGGATCTGAAGGTCCTCACAGGGCAATACCATAGCCGTAAGGAAGCGGGCCGCGAATGGATGCATGCCGCCCGCAGGGAATATTGACATGGGTTATATGTTGCCTGCTAATGGGGAAAATGCAGGGACTTGAATTTTGACGTAAGTAAATGGTATTTTAGCAGCGGATAGCTCTGGGGGAGGGAAGGGATCTGGAAGGCTTAATTTTTTTTTCTTAAAGGGGAACTTTCACCCCGCAATAACTTAACGTTGACTTATTGCTCACCTGGCGACTAGCTGCTTAGTAGCGCTAGTCGCCAGCAATATTACCCGGTTCTTCAGATATCAGCTTGCAACAGGAGCAGGAAGCACGGACGTCTCTTCACAGTGACGTCCGTGCGCCTGCGCTGTCAGTCCCTTTTGCACCGTACGGCAGCTAGTCGCCAGGTGAGCAATAAGTCAACGTTAAGTTATTGCGGGGCGAAAGTTCCCCTTTAAGAGGTGAAAATAAGGGTGCGTATTATACATAAAGATACAGAAAACAACAAAGGGGCGCCAATAGTGAAGTCCAGTCACTAAAAATCACGATATAATAAAATATAGATTATACTCACATTAAGGTATGGTCAGAGCTCCGGTACCAGAGTCCACTGAAAATCGAACTAACGGAGAAATTAACCCGTCTCCGTTCGGGACTCGCAGGTACTGTAGATCCTCTATATCCAAAAGTCAGGCGGAACAGAAACTTTGTATCAAATAAACTTTATTCACAATAAAATATAATTTAAAATAATGAAGGCTCTATAGGCTAACGCGTTTCGCAGCTGAACAGCCGCTTTTTCAAAGCCACTAAGAAGCCCGTTGCTGAACAAGCCACATACCATTTTATACATAAGCACTCTTGTTTTCCCCTAAAATCTTGGGCATAATATACACCTGCTTATTATACACAGGTGCATATTATATTTTACCGTATACACAATCAAGCAATACATACAGGTATTCCCTCTCCCACAAGTATTTATTACATATTTCTGAGTGATAGTCAAGGTTACTCCATTTTGCCCCCCCTTTGTAATCACTATAAACACAATAACTGCAGCTTACATACGCACATATACAAGACTGCAAGTTCTAGTTCACTAAGCACACATACCTGTAAACTACACACATAAATTTCACAAACATACTCAAATTATGACCGTAAATTGCATTTCATTCATTTTTCCTTTCCTGACCAAATATAAAATTGTAACCTGTATCCTCACTCACACTCTCACCGTAATCAGAAAGAGGGGAGGTCGAATTCCAATTTGACTGTTACGAGAAGGTTCAAAGTTAACCCTAGAGTCTCTGCTATGTCACTAACCACACAATATCTTGAACCAGTGAAAGCCATCTAGATTCGGTTACAGCATGCATTAACATTAATTGATGGCAAATATATAACACTTGTTTGCAAACATTACATTTTAGGAAGAGCTATGAATTTGGATACTTGAGCTGAATACATTTGTGATAGAGGCGCACTTTCATGTATATTATACATGGCAACAGTAGAGTAACCAAACACAAATTTCTACATTGATCATGCCGACATGAACCATCCATAAATAATTCCCAATCTGCATTTAGTATTGGGGTATCTGACAAATCTGAGCAAGCCTTGTTATTCTTGATTATGAGAAAATAATTAATATTTAATAGCACAGGAATTATAGACTTTGTTTACAGAGGAGCCCAGCTTTTCAAAATTAGTGGTGAGCCCTCTTCTATTCCTGTTCCTATTAGATATCAATGACGTCAGCCCTCGGTCTAAGTCCAAGCACCACATCTTACACTCCATTCTCCACCTTGCTAAATCTCTCATACCCGTTAAATGAAAATCAATTTCTCCTCCTACAGTTCAAGAACGGTTTAATCTGATCGATTCTTGGCTTCTCATGGAACACTGTCATGCTATAACACATTCACAGCCTCTGAGGTACGCCAGATCCCCCCCCCAGTAAATATTTTGTGTGTGTGTGTGTGTCCTCCCCTCTTGTCCCCCCCCCCCATTTTTTTTCTGTCATTTGTTTCCTACAGCATATGCTCTTTTTTTCTTAAAGGGATAGTAATACTTAAAATGTAAAAAAATATATGTTGTAGGGGTTATCCCCCTGAGTAAAACAAGAGTACTCCCACTGCTGAAAGGTGTTTCATTCAAAAGTTATTAATTTTCAAAGATGAATTTTTTAGGTGCAATATCACAGTGTCCTGAAATTGTACAGTGGCGCTGTTGCTACACCATCCTATGGAGATTTATGGTCCCAGGACCAGAGCTGTCCATAGGATCGTGTAGCAACAGCGCCACTGTACAATTGCAGGCCACTGTGATATTGCACCTAAAAAATTCAACTTTGAAAATTAATAACTTCTGAATGAAACACCTTTCAGCAATAGGAGTACTCTTGTTTTACTCAGGGGGATAAACCCTACAACATATTTTTTTTTACATTTTAAGTATTACTTTCCCTTTAATGTAGCCTTCTTAAAGGGATAGTAATGTTTCATAATAAAAGCAGCTCTAATTAATCATCATAGTATTTGGACTTTGGAGAGTGTTATTTCAGTTCTGTCAGACTTGTAGTTCAGGAGTAATTCAATGACAAAGTATTCCCCTCCCTCCCCTTTTACTGATGTAACACTGCTCAGCCAGATCAGAAGGGAAGTGCCCAGGTAGACTGCAGAGAGGGACAATCTTCAATTAAGATAAGCGAAAAACCTGAAAAACTTGTCAAGGGGGGCAGGGCTTTCATTGTTCTCATAGGAAGAAGATTGTCTCCTGCTCTTATCTGTCTGGTCTATGGACTGGATTCCACATCTGAGAAGAGATGGCTTACACTAGGTAAAAGGGGCGGGAGGGGAAACTTTGCTTGTGAATATCTGTCAAACCATAAAGGTTTGAGAGATAAGACTTATATCGTTCTTCATGTTTTTTTAATGCCTACAAAATAAAATAAAGGTAAAATGAAGTATTACTATCCCTTTAAGGCCGACTGTGGGGATTCATGGGTTAAGAGGCAGGCACACTTTGTAGACTGTTCTAATGAAGTATTTCTTTGTAGATAACACTATTTCGGCTCTGCTGAAGAGCCGTATGGTCAAATGACCAGAATTTAAATCTGTCAGCTAGAGCGCTGACGTGAGTAAAAGGGGCGGGATGGGGGGACTTTAAAAGCATATAGATCTTAAAATATACATCTTTAAGCAACCGGATTTACTGCATTTCATTTATTTATTTCATATGATCAATATTAAACCTTCTTAAATCCAGGTATTATTATCCCTTTAAAACAGTATATCTGGTACTCAGTACCTTCATCAAAGTACTGAGCGCTATTGTCTCCTTTTCCTCCACAAATTTATCAATTATTAACCCATAAGGGATCACGTACCCCAGAATTATCATTCACCCAGACTTACTCCACCCTGGAAGCTCAGATCCAATAGACATTTCAAAAGGTGCCTTAACTTTTAGATGTGGCACCATATCTGATATTCCTTGGGGGGAGCAAGTTCAGATTCTTGCTTTCATACTCTGAGATATTGTGATCCCAATCCTCATTGCCATCTGTTGTGGAATTTCTTTACAGGTCCATGGTAAGAGTCCACCTAGAATATGCTGTTCAGTTCTGGACGCCCTTTCTGAAAAAGGGCATTATGGAACTAGAGGAAGCGCAGAGGAGGGCTACAAAACTAGTAAGGGGAATGGAAAGGTTTAGTTATGAAGAAAGGCTAGAAAAGTTAAACTTGTACACACTAGAAAAACGGCGTCTTAGAGGGGATATGATAACACTTTATACATATGTTCAGGGCCCATACAAAGGGCTCTCCAAAGACCTGTTCATTAACAGAACAGTACAAAGGACAAGGGGCCACCCGCTTAGACTTGAGGAAAGGAGATTTAATCTACAACAGCGGAAGGGTTTCTTTACAGTAAGGACAATAAAGGTATGGAATTCACTGCCTGAGGAGGTGGTGCTATCGAATACATTAGATGCCTTTAAAAAGGGCCTGGATACATATTTAAAAGAGCAGAACATAGAGGACTATGTACGTTAGTATTAGGATAAATATTTAGTTGGGACTTGTTGATCCAGGGAGAAATCTGATTGCCATTTGGAGTCAAGAAGGAATTTTTCCCCCCATTCAGGGTAGAATTTGAAATTGCTATATTGAGGGGGTTTTTTGCCTTCTTTTGGATCAACAATGGTAAACAGGAATAGGAAAAGGGTTGAACTAGATGGACACAAGTCTTTTTTCAACCTAAATTACTATGTTACTATAAAAAATGTGTGAATGTCCACACTGGGTAAGTAAGGGTTAATAAGTATTAGAATTTATTAAGTCTGCTGTGAATAAGTGATCAGCAATTCTAGTTCAGGTTTTGAATTAGGCGTGGCATAGTACCATTTTTTGATACAGGTTTTATACAAACCTCCATGAGACAAAGAAAGGTCTCTATAAGGTAACAGTGAATGCACATGCAGTTATATTTTATAATATGAAATGAGAAGTCTCTGGGAAAATACAGCCCTTTCCCTTCTCTAAGTTTCACATTCCTAAAAACACTGCCCTCGCATCTACATCCACAGTCCATGTCTTATCTCAGGACATTCTCTCTCTTTTCTATAACAATAGCTCTCTGTAACCAACAACCTTAAATTCCTTTTTTCACAAAATATTAACCATCTATGTGCCTAAACCAATTCCCTCGTCACACCCCGTCAGTCTCCTGGGATCCCATTCTGCCACAAAGGTAAAGTGTATGTGCTTGCCTTTTAAACCTTTGTCCTAATCGTGTGTAACTGATGTTTAGGACACCATTCTGTCACTGAAAGAGTTAATGTGGATGGAGGGTGTAGGGATACACATGCAGTCAGTGGACAGATAACCTCAAAATATAATGGTGCAGGATATGGTATTATTGTGATGACCGTTTCCTGGGCGTATTAGCCTGTAGTCAGCGCAAGTTAATTGAGTAAATGAGTTTTGGATCAAGGAATCCAGCAAAAAGAATCATGTCTGCCTCCATGGTCATGTTTTGTATTACTAATGAAAGATTCATTTTTCATTTTGGGAACCAGTTCACTCAAAAATTTATTGATGGTGACATTAGGATCTTCTATCAAAACTGAAAAAGTGGGGGTTTATTTTTAGGAGGTGTGAGTGCTTCTTTAACCCTTTGAGTGCCAGAAGGTTACGCAATGCATTGCAAAGCAATGTGTTGTGAGACCCTCTGGTACTCAAAGGGTTAACTCCTTGAAGTTCAAAGCATTGCTATACAATTGTTGAAACCACCTCTGGTCCTGAAGTGGTTAATGAGAAGCTTGTCATCTATATGATATGGCAAAATGGTTTTGTTAGAATGTATCTAATATGATGATGCTCTCAAATGGCAGGTGAAATTAAATATATTTTGGCAAAATGATGCAAAAAAGTCTTATCCTGAAAGAAGAATGGGTTAAACCCTTAAGAGCTAGATGGGCGCTCAGTGTAATGAGAAGAAATAAGGTGCACGTATTTCTGGTCCTTAAAGTGTTAACAATTGATAGAAACATAGAATTTGATGGCAGATAAGAACCATTTCGGCCCATCTAGTCTGTCCATATTCCTACAGTAAAAACCTCAAACCTTGTTTGGTCCTTGGTCTTGTCTTACGTTCAGGACAGCCAGTCTGCCCCATGCATGCTTAAATTCCGTCACTGTATTTACTTCTACCACTTCTGCTTGTAGGCTGTTCTACGTATCTACCACTCTCTCAGTGAAGTAAAACTTTCTAACATTACATCTAAAACTGTCCTTCTAGTCCTAACATTTTTACTCCTTTGAAATGTACTTCCTTACTGCACTTTGTTGAATCCCTTCATGTATTTGAATGTGTCTATCATATCCATACCTGGGAACTCTCCGGATTTGCCCCGGAGACTCCGGTTCTGACAGAACTTTACCGGGTCTCCGGGGCAGAGGCTGATTCCTCCGGATGTGGAGAGTTTCTATTGAAACTCTGCCACATCCGCTTTTTCTCCTGCTGATACTCAGTCCCCAGCCCTCTGAGTGCCAGAGTGGTAAGGAATGCATTGCTTTGCAATGCATTCCGTACCACTCTGGCACTCAAAGGGTTAAGCCCCCCCCCCCCCACTTGCGGCAAGCCCCGCCCCTTTTTGACGCAATTAGCGTCATTTTTGTCACCCCCTGGTAAACAGAGGACTACCCTCCGGGTAGCCCTCGACTGGAAGTTCCCAGGTATGATCATATCCCCTCTCTTTCTTCTCTCCTCCAAGCTATACATGTTCAGATCCTTTAGTCTATCCTGAGATCTCTTTCCCTGTAAACCAGTCACCATTTTAGTACCCCTTCTCTGAATTTTCTCTAGAGTATCTATATTCTTCTGGAGATGGGGTCTCCAGTACTGTACACAATACTCTAGGTGAGATCTAATTACATGACCACTTCCCTTTTTCTGCTACTAATGCCCCTAGCTATAAACTCAGCACCCTGATTGCATTACCCACTGCTTTGTTAAATTCACTGCCTACCTTTAATCATCCTATAACATAAAAGGCCAGATGTATGTTTGTCTGATGCAGTCATGTGCAGTAGAGACTGCCCCAACGCACAGAATACTGGCCCGTGTACAGGGGCTTTTACACTAGTCACAAATAATTACTCCCAAATCCCTTTCCCCTGTTGTCTCTGACAGCCAGTACCCTTAATACTATTTTCTGCCTTTGGATTTTTACATCCCAAGTGCATTATTTTACATTTATCAACATTAAACTGCAGCTTCCACGCTGTTATTCATTCTTCTAATTTACCTAAATCATTTGTCATTTGGCTTATTTCCCCAGGAATGACTTCCCAGTTGCAGATCATTGTATCATCTGCAAAAAATGCATACCTTACCAGGATGACCTTTTGCAACATCCCTAATTAAAATATTAAAAAGACTGGGCCCCAGTAAAGATACCTGAGGTACCCCACTAGTAACATGACCTTCTTCTGAATATTCTCCATTCACTACAACTCTCTCTCACCTGTTACTCAGCCATTGCCTTATCCCTTCAACTATTTTGACTTCCAGACCCAAACACTGCAAATTATTGAGTCTTCTATGAGGACAGTGTGAAATGCTTTACTGATATCCAGATAATCTATATCTACTGCTCCCCCATGTCTATTATTTTAGTTACCCAGTCAAAAAAATCTATGAGGTTAGTTTGACAAGATCTGCTTGCAAGCCATTTAAATTCAGATAATTAAATAATTAATTATTTCCTTTAACATGGTTTCCATTCATTTTCCCACTGCTGATGTAAGATTTACTGGTCTGTAGTTGCCAGACTCTTCCCTGCTACCTTTTTCATGAAGTGATACTACATTTGAAACTTTCCAATCTTCTGGAACTACTTCTGTCGATAGTGACTGATCGAATAATTCTGTTTTGCCAGAACACTACTAAGTTCTTTTAATAACTTTGGGTGTATCCCATCTGTCGATTTATCTGTTTTTTACCTTAGAGAGTTGAAGTAGAATTTCTTCCTCTGTAAACATATTTGTTTCCCATGTCTTGCTATTTTTTTTGTTCTAACAGAGATCCCTTCCCTGTAAAAACTGAACAGAAATATTCATTGAAACAGTTAGCTAGCCCTTTTTTCTCATTTACATAACTTCCATCATTTGCCTTCAGTCTATTCCTTATTCCTTATTTCATTTTCCTCTTTTCGCATATATCTAAAAAATGTTTTATCTCCCTGTTTTATTGGCTGGACAATTTTATCCTCTGTGTATGCACTGGCACATCTAATAATGCATTTAGCCTCCTTCAGTCTAGCCTTGTACAGATACCTTCTTCTTCCTTCTGCGTCTACTTATATTTCCTAAATGCTTCTTTTTTATCCTATACTATATTTGTCACTTCTGCAGAGTACCACAGTGGTTTTCTTTTTCTTTTACCATTAATGACAAGTCCAATGCAATGCTCCGCTGATTTTAATAAAACACATTTCAGATAATCCCATTTCTCCTGGACTCCATCTAAATATATCAAAGCTGTTAAAGACTGACATAAAAATGTTTCTATTTTCGAAAATTCATCTGTGCAATGCTGTGGGAGGCGAGTGGGTTTATCCTGTATCATTTCATTGACCACCTCTACTAGTTTAACCCCTTCGTGACAATGGACGTACATGTACGTCCTCTGTGGGTGTCACTTAGTGACAGAGGACGTACATGTACGTCCAGGAAATCCGGATCCCCGCGCGGCTGCACGCCGTTCGGGGACTCCGGATTCTATTTAAAAAAAAAAAAAAAATGTTAGACGGACGTTAAGTGACGGCCGCGTCTGCACGCGGCCGTCACTAAGGGGTTAAATACCTGTTAACAAAACTTCTGAACCACTTGCTGAGAACCTCTGTTCCTTTTTGAGAAATATGCAAGTCGTCTTTTTTGTACAATTCCTTGTTACTACAGATAGGATGGGTGTGAGAAACAAAACCAAATCCATGTTCTTAGCCCCATTTCTCTAACCATGAATTAAAGTCTCTAAAGATTTTGATTTAATGTTTTCTCTTTTCATCAGACCTAAAGTCAATTCTTCTGAAAGGTCTAACACCAGGTTTCACACGTGGATGGATCTTATTTGGTGTACTTGGTGCGCTCTCAGAGAGGGAAAATAAAAGTCCCCTCATTCCAGATAGTTATGGTTAACCATTTGAGTGCCAGGGGGTATCTAACACATTTGCGTTGGATACCCCTCTGGCAGTCAAACGGTTAAACGTACAGTTTGGCAGATGTACGGAATGTTAGACATAGAAAAGTTAAAGGGTTAGTAATGTTTTCATACACAAATATCGTTTGTCAGAGTGAATAGTACTGATGTCTGTGGAGCTCAAAGTTCATAATTTGCTAGTTACGCTGTAATCATATAATGAATCTTACCCCTTGCACCCCTTTTCCCGATGTCAGCATATTTCATTCACTCACATCTGAAAGCGGATCACTATGAGGGACACTCTTCAGTCAATATTAGGAAAATCCTGCTTTCCTTTGTCAACGAGGGCAGGGTTTTCCTAATCCTGACAGAGAAAAGATTGTCCCTCGTTGTGATCTGTCTGGTCTGATAACCAGTTTTCTGTTTTGAGTGGAGAGGGCGGGAGGGGTAAAAATCATCATATAATTACAGCGTAACTAGCCCCAGACATCAGTACTATTCACTATGACAAAAGATATGAGCTGCTTGTGTTTGAAAACATTACTATCCCTTTAATAATTTCATCATCATGAGTGGAACCAACTTCCTGCAGCTCACACTTTAATACATTGAGGGTCACATGCTCTTTTCTGTGCCTAATAAAATCCAAGGGCTCAGTAGACTGAAGGGCTAAGGGCCATATGTTCAAAGAAGTAGCAAAATAGCTTTTGTCATTTGTAATGACGTTTCAAAGTACAGTGTATTTAGGCTCATTAATATTTTCAGAGAGTGTCGGTTGTGATCAGAAATATGTCGTTTGTCCTGACAGAAATTGTCATATATCAAGACAAAAACATTGTATGTAATGAAAAAAAATTTCTTACCTAACGACAAAAATGTCTTAACTAAAGACAAAAATTCTCACATTCAGAACTTCACATTCCCTCCACGTTTTTCTTAACGTACAAATATTGTCTTTTGCAAGACATGTTTTTTGTCGTTACTTAAGATAAATTTTCTTTTCCTCTATACGACACTGGAGAATAGTTTAGCCACATCCTTGCCCCGCCCTATTGCCTGTCAGTTCTGGAGTTGTGTCATACACAATGGACATTACTAGTTTTTTGTCGGAATCTCTATAGAAAATGTGTCGTTCATGCATTTAGTTACTTATTTTTGTCGTTCATACAACATTTTTTTATCGTAATCCCTTTGAACATATGGCCCCAAGTTGGAATTGGTGTTTACATGGTTGGGGTTTATGAAAATCTAACCAGAAACATGACTAACATTATAGATTATAGACCCTGACAAGCACAAAAGTTGAAGTTATATAGTGCTAAACTACACAACATGTTTAATGGAATGCTACACTGTTCTTAATCTTTTTTAACTAAGATCTTTCATGCTTCCTTATTTCTAAAATAAATTGTATAATTTAATATTTTTGAGGGTATTTTGATCCATTTATATCCTCTGTGAGCACATTCAGAAGGGATATCCTTTAACCCTGGGTTGACATTAATATTCAGGGATATTCCGTTTTGTTCTGTGATTCACACTGTAATACAATACATGGAAATCCCAGTACACATAACAAGTAACTCATAGGATTAAAGTAACAGTCAACTTCCAATCTGAGTTTACATATTCTGAAAGTGCATTATACATGGAGTCAAACTGACTAATGTTTTCATCTTCACCTACGATTTTTTTGCACTTTCTCTCAGGGACCGTGAAAGCAGGGGTAGTGATACAATGTAACTCTCTCCTTCAGTACGACATACAGAACAGTCAGCGCTGAAGAGATAGTGTTACATCTTATCACTGTTTCTGCTTTTGCTGTCAATGACAGAATGCTCTCAGGAAACAGAAATTCAGACAGCTCCTTGTCAGGGACATGAAAATGTAAAGAAATAGGTAAAGAAGATGAAAAATTTTTTTACACATTATGTACTTGTTGATAGGAGATTTACTGTTAATTTTATGTGTTAGATTGAATGTGGCATTAAATATTATAGATTATTCAACCTAAGTATAAAGTGGTCCTCCAGCAAAGGATAAATGTTGAAAGGGGTCGTTGTAACCAAGTGCCTCACACAAGAAATTTTTGCTATAGAAAATATTAATTATTAATAAAATTACACAAATTTGGACAGTGGAAAAGTATTCCAAGGATAAATTATATGTGTGGCATACCAACTCCAGCAGCACACTGTCCTGGATCCAAACACTTGCATGCCCCCAAGCCAGCCAACCACACAATGCAGAAAATAACTGAGCTATATTAATGGGATAGTAATGTTTCACAAAAACAGCAGCTCCAATTAATCTTCATAGTATTTGAGATATAGAGAGTGTTATTTCAATACTGTCAGAGTTATGGTTCAAGAGTAATTAAATGACAAAGTTTCCCCCCTCCCGCCCCTTTTACCTAGTGTAAGCCATCTCTTCTCGGATGTGGAATGCAGTCCATAGACCAGACAGATAACAGCAGGGGACAATCTTCTTCCTATGAGAACAATGAAAGCCCTGCCCCCCTTGACAAGTTTTTCAGGTTTTTCGCTTATCTCTTTCCATTCAGTCCTGTTGTTGAAGAGTGTCAAACCATATGGGCCCAGATAATCCATAACCTTACAGATTGTGAAACCTTCTTATTGGCAAAAATATAAAAATCTTAGTCCATAATATGAAGAGACTACTGGGTTAGCTTTATTACATGTAATTTTCTTAAGCGAGAAGAGAGTTGGGTCACCAGATGTAAATTTCTTCTTATTTCATTATGAATAAAATTGTGAGCACACTCTGTTTTATCCTGGAATATATAATGTATTGCACACTGTTAAGCCAAGAGTAAACAGAAGGAAAAGGGAAAGAAGAGTAAGAGAGTTCAAAGCCTATATAACCATACTTAGGATGCATAATCTCCTAACATTATATATTGATTCCTACTTTGTAAATAAAAAAAAATATTTCTTCCATTGCAGAATGTTTCATTTGTCTGTTGTTACACATAAAACAGGAAATTCAAATGCATTTTTCCCCATAAGTTATCAAAGTGACATAAAAACCTTGTGCTGACATTTCATATAAGGTGATTAATCAGTTAAGTTTAAGCTGTGATAACTTTTGAATGATGATTCTCTCAGCAAAGGAAGTACCATTTTTTTCCACAATGAAACATTTTTATACACTTAATGATATAAATCAGCTAAATTTCTTTTTAAATTATTAGGCTGAATGTTTGAAAGTTTAATGTTTTAAACATTTTATTACTCAGAAAAGGAATTGTATTCTGACAGATATTATTTAATTTCTCAAGTGTCTGAGCTTGTTACTTAAGATTGTAATGTCATCCAGTCACGAGATTTGAGCTGTAATAAGTTTTAAAAGAAGCATCTCATATCTGTGCAAGTTATTTCGCAGGAAAAGCAATGCAATGTTGTTTTCCTTTTCATAATAAAACGGAGCTGATATTAAAGCAGGCCTTCCAAGGCTGATGACCTATTATCTTTTTTTATCTGGCATTGCATGACACCAGAGGCACAATACACCAATGGGGTGACCTAATAATTTTCATGTGAGAAAATCACCCTGTATAACATTACTATGTATTTATTATCATCCATTAGGTAAAGTGCTGGATACAGATGTGTGGATCAAATAGATTTCACAGAACCACTTGTTCTGTTCATAATCACCAAGTTAATCACAATGAAAGTCAAAGGGGAACATATACCCATGATCTCATTACCTGATCTTGCACAATCTCCTCCAGTTTGTTGAATTGTTCTGATATAGTTTGTTTATAGAAATGATTCTCCGCTGTCTGTGTGATCTGAGAAGAATGAGAAGTTGCTTATTAGTACACAGCTGTACTAAAAAGGTCTAATTTTTCTCAACGCAGAGAGCACTTTGTGCACCTATGTGGAACATGATGTTGTCTGCATTAACTCTTTGACTTCCATAAGAGTGCACATTCATTGCTTTGCAACTGTGCATCTGAATGGAAGAATAACAGGCACCTGAATACAATGGCACCCGATTGGATACACTGCCCCCCCATGAAAGCACTCGGTAATGCAATTTTATTTTTCAAAGATTCTTGAAGTCCTGTATGTGCAGAACTCAGGGAGGCTGATGTACTAAGAACTGGAGCAATTCTACAGAAACCAACTGATCCTTAGGGGAAAAATAAAATAACCCCAAATTCTCACTGATCTAGATAAGACTGTCCCCTCTTAATTGCTAGCGAGATCTCAGCGCATCATGTACCAATGTACTGGAGTCATCACTATCATTTAAGTGGTTAAAAGCACCCTTGAAATTATTGGAATTTTTATTTGTTCCCTGTAGTGCAGTTGGTTTCACCCAGAATTGCACCACTTTTCTTAATACATCAGCCTCAGTATGAACCAATCAAGGCACTGGAAATTAAATTTATTTTTTTAAACATTCTTCAGGTTCTGTGACATGCAGAGACCAAAGAGGATGATTTACTAAGACCTGGAGCAATTCTGGAGCAAACCAATTGCATCACAGGGTAGAAATAAAATGTCTACAAATTCCCATTGATCAAAATGAGACTTTCAACCTCTTCAATTCTAGAGTGGACTATAACGTATTAAGCAGCTAAGCACTGGAGACCTCTCTAGCGGTTGAGGGATAAAAAGCCCCTTAAAATAAATGGGGAATTCTATTTGTCCTCTATGATGTACTCGGTTTGTTCCTTATCTGCTGCAGTCCTTCTTATTACGCCAGCCTCACAGAATCTAAACTGAAATGTACAATAGTAATCTATAACAGTAACACTCCCATAGGATCAGGACAGAGTGTGATGGACCCCTTGATGGTCACTTACACAGTCATCCAGCTGATGCCATTGGTAATGGAGGAGATCCTGTAGTCTTTCCCAGGCCTGCTGGTGGCACAAGAGCCTCTGGTGGTGTTTCCTGTAGAACTGGATGGTGTGATTGATGACTTCACCCACTGCAATGGCTGCAGATTCCACCTGGAAGATCCAATGGGTTATTGCGTTAATAATGTTACAGAAATACAGAAATCTCAATCTTCCTCATGAATTAGTGAAAGGGCAGAAGACTGTAGATGACTTTTCTCAGAGTAGGACTAGAGTCATTTTGAAATTAATCAAATGCACCATATAGGACAAATACTAAATCTCCAAACAGCTATTAATTTAAATGGGGCATTTAACCCTTGAATACTACAGAGGTCTCTACTAGTGATGAGCGAGCATGCTCGGCCGAAGCTCGGTTCAGCTCGAGCATCGCTCTGCTCGGCACATGGCGGTACTCGTATGAGTACCGTATGTGCTCGCCCGCCATGTTCGGGTCTCCTCACCGCACGTTTTGCGGCTGCTGCGCAGCCAATAAACGTGCGGGGAGGCTCTGACATCAGTGTAATGCCAGCAGCCATGTTGGCTGCTGGCATTACACTGATTGGCTGGCCAGAACCCGTGATCGGGTGCTGTATAGCACCCGACGCGCGAGTTCGGCTCATTCTTAGCCAGGGAGAGATGCGCTCAGGCAGGGAAAGTCAGTGTAGGGAGAATAAAATTGTTGGAACTCTTTCAAGACCCAAAAGTCCTTTTTAGGACTGTTGTGTGTGGGGGCAGCATTTATATTTTGTTTGGGGGGGCACAATTTCCTTTTTTTTTGTGGGGGGGATATTAGTAAGGTGACATATAATACTAGATGCACAGGAAGTCAGTGTAGGGTGAATAAAATTGTTGAAACTCTTTCAAGACCCAAAAGTCCTTTTTAGGACTGTTGTGTGTGGGGGCAGCATTTAATTTTTTTTGGGGGTGGCAGAATTTCATTTTTTTGTGGGGGGGGACATGTTCTAAGGTGACATTGTACTAGGTGCACAGGGACAAATATTTCACAGTGCAGTGACAAGCTGACATATTCTGTTAGGTGCACAGGGCCAATGATTTTACAACGCAGCGACAAAAAGGGCCATTTTAAACGTGTGCCTAGCCATAGATTATTGTCACATTCTGTTTAGTGTGCAAATTCACAAATTAACGTCACATATTCCGTTCACTGTGCCTAGCCGCAGATTAGCGTCACATTCTGTTTCGTGTGCCTAGCCGCAGATTAGCGCCACATATTGTTTAGTGTGCCTAGCCGCAGATTAACGTCACATATTGTTTAGTGTGCCTAGCCGCAGATTAGCGTCACATATTGTTTAGTGTGCCTAGCCGCAGATTAGCGTCACATATTGTTTAGTGTGCAAATTCACAAATTAACGTCACATATTGTTTAGTGTGCAAATTCACAAATTAACGTCACATATTCCGTTCACTGTGCCTAGCCGCAGATTAGCGTCACATTCTGTTTCGTGTGCCTAGCCGCAGATTAGCGTCAAATATTGTTTAGTGTGCCTAGCCGCAGATTAACGTCAAATATTGTTTAGTGTGCCTAGCCGCAGATTAGCGTCACATATTGTTTAGTGTGCCTAGCCGCAGATTAGCGTCACATATTGTTTAGTGTGCCTAGCCGCAGATTAACGTCACATATTGTTTAGTGTGCAAATTCACAAATTAACGTCACATATTCCGTTCACTGTGCCTAGCCGCAGATTAGCGTCACATTCTGTTTCGTGTGCCTAGCCGCAGATTAGCGTCACATTCTGTTTCGTGTGCCTAGCCGCAGATTAGCGTCACATATTGTTTAGTGTGCCTAGCCGCAGATTAACGTCAC
Organism: Rhinophrynus dorsalis; assembly: GCA_037306005.1. Classification (NCBI taxonomy): domain Eukaryota; kingdom Metazoa; phylum Chordata; class Amphibia; order Anura; family Rhinophrynidae; genus Rhinophrynus; species Rhinophrynus dorsalis. The sequence continues at coordinate 141,812,374 of CM074727.1, forward strand.
ATATTGTTTAGTGTGCCTAGCCGCAGATTAGCGTCACATATTGTTTAGTGTGCCTAGCCGCAGATTAGTTTTTATCTTCCTTTTTGTGTGTTTTACGGTCAGTCTGTAAAAATGGCGTACTACGGGCGAAACATCGTTCCCAGCAGCGACGTTGGAGTCCAAGATGCATCCAGACATCCTCCCTATGCTGTCCCTGAACCATTTCTGTGGTGTTTCCATCATTTTCTGACCTTTTCCTATGAACCAGGCACCCTCCCCTCATCAGAGCAGGGGGTGCCTGGTGTAATGCTCGAGTCCTCCCATTGACTTCAATGGGGCTCGGGTGCTCGGCCGAGCACTCGAGCCTCCGGGGGCGCTCGGCCAGAGCACCCGAACACCCGAGCATCGGGGTGCTCGATCATCACTAGTCTCTACCACTTTGCTTTTCAGTCTGTTGGGGACTTTTCTAGCATGGAAGGTGTTACAAATTCCTTTTATGTTCCTGGGAGTTTGAGGAATTTTGAATTAATTCCATATAGTGCAGTTGGTTTGCTCCAAAATTACGCCAGTCCTTCTTAGTACATCATCCTCATTGTCATATTTGTATACATGTGAATGTGTGCACGCACATTTGTATGCAATCATGTGCATGCAGATTTGTGTGTGTGTCAGTACATATGCGTGAGTATGTTTGTGCATGTGTGTGTGTATGTGTGTGAGTGAATGTGTGATTATGATCCAGTTCACACCAAGACAATAAACCTTGTGTTTTGCAGATCACTCATCACTTATGTGTTTTTCATCTACAGGAAGAATAGAAAGTCGTGGAACATCTGCTACCTGTGAAATATTGTAGAGCTGATCAGTATTGGGAAGTTCTATGATGTAGTTCAGGCAGGCTTCTGAAGTTCGCTCACTGGGATTCTGAAAAGGATAAAATAAATAATAGTTGCATTATATCATTATCTAGGTGCACCATTGCGTGTTTATTTTCCAAGTGCAATACTAGTCAAAACACATTAATCATTCCCCCATTTCTGTAAAGTGAGCACAGAGGGGGTATAAGAACATCATCAGAAACTTACCAGTTGATTAAAGGTCTGCAGGATCTGCATATTCAGATATTCCTGTTTAGGGTGAAGCCATTTGCAGTTTGGGGAACAGACTATGGAGCTTAGACTCAGCAACAGCAAGTATGCCCAGTAATCCATGGAAGGCATTGTCACCGAAATTGAAAAAAAGATCATAAATGGATTAAGGTTTCTCACTTGTGAAGGATGACCTCATGTACAGACTGATCTTTATAGGCAGTGATACATTTTAGTCAGTGGAATCGCTAGGTTTCTAAAAGCCAAGTGACCTTTCCAAAAGACCCAGAGCATATACAGCTCGATTTCACTATAACGTTATGGGAGAGGGTATCATTACATGCACCAAAATAGCAACAAGACCCATAAATTTAAACATAAGACCTGGGGATTGAGCCTGAAGATGAGACCTTTGCACACATTAAATTGGGGAACTTTTATTTCTCCCTATGGTGCACCTGGCTTGCTCCAGAATTGCTCTCATTTACAAAGTATATCATCTTCACTGTAATAAAAAGATAAAAGGGTCATCATTCATTTTATCTAAAAAAATCATATTAAAAATATGGTGTTAAAACCATAAAACAATGATAAATGTATCACCTGTGATAAAATCCAGCCCTACCTGAGAAGATCAGGACAGGGGATTCTTACCAGTGTGTATTGGATCTGGTACCAGTTCCGCTGTGTCCTTGTTCTCTACTGATCTCCATCTTCCCTGGTGACACTTATATTCTTAGTGGAATTCAGGATGTTTGAAAAGTGAAAATCTCTTTTATTTCTAAAAGTCAGTGGAACACGGCTAAACTTTCTGCTTTAGTTTTGGTTTGGTTTTGTTGTGTGTTTCATCATCATTCTTAAATTCTGGTGAGAGAATTGTTAAAAGTTTTTCATCTGCAAATTCCAAATCCAGACTTTTCTGACTCAAGTCAACTAATGTTCTCTGTTGTTTCACATTCATGTCTAGAAAGCAAAAGATTAAAAAAAAAGTATCACTCTGCTTTAGCCTTTCAGGTTTTAAACATTGTACAAACAACAGTAGTCTTATGAACTGCACATCTGATTCCCTGAGACTAGTGTATTAAAGGGATAGTAATGTTTCATTATAAAAGCAACTCTAATTAATAATCATAGTATTTGGACCTTGGAGAGTGTTATTTCAATTCTGTCAGAGTTGTAGTTCAAGAGTAATTCAATGACAAAGTATCCCCCTCCCGCCGCTTTTACTGATGTAACACTGTTCAGCCAGATCAGAAGGGAGGTTCCCAGGTAGACTGCAGAGAGGTACAATCTTCAATTAAGATAAGTGAAAACCCTGAGAAGCTTGTCAAGGGGGGCAGTGCTTTCATTGTTCTCATAGGAAGAAGATTGTCCCCTGCTGTTATCTGTCTGGTCTATGGACTGCATTCACATCTGAGAAGAGATGGCTTACACTAGGTAAAAGGGACGGGAGGGGGAAACTTTGCTTGTGAATATCTCTCAAACCATAAAGGTTTGAGAGATAAGACTTATATCGTTCTTCATATTTTTTTAATGCCTACAAAATAAAATAAAGATACAACAAAGTATTACTATCCCTTTAAGAAGAATTAGCTCAAGTTTTAAGCAAACAAACTTCATCTTTTTTATTATTATTATTATTCATTTTTATAGTGCTAACATATTCTGTAGTGCTGTACAATTAGGGAATATAAATTAGAAATATTTTACAGATTGATAAAAATGGTAGATAGGAGTCAAATTAAAATTCCCCACATTTGCATTGATACATATCAGACTTTCATTCTTTTGAATTCTAGAGTCAGTCCTCTCTAGCATTCAAGGGGTTAAACCATCTTCTAATTATTATCCCCTCTGTTGCAGTGTTCTAGAATTGCTCCTGTTCCTCTTAGTACATCAGCCTCTTTCTCATGTCATGGATGGTAAAATATATGTGACTGCAGTTTAAACATGTTTGAACTAATGATGTGTAACTGATGTGTTTGACACCCTTCTGTCACTCAAGGGGTTAATGGAGATGGCTGGTGTATGGGTACAACTGCAGTGAACGGGCAGGTAGAATATAATGGTGCGGGATATGGTATTATTGTGATGAGCGTTTCCTGGACATATTAACCTGTAATCAGTGCGAGTCACTTGGGTAAATGACAAAAGAGTCTGGAATAAAGGAGTCTGGCAAAAAGAATCATGTCTGCCTCCATGGACATGTTTTCCACCACTAATTAGAGTTATTTTTTTATTAGGCAACCAGACTACTCAGAAATTGATTGATGACAGCTATTAGGATTTTCTGTCAAGACCTAAAAATTGGGGGTTTGTTTTCAGGAGGTGTAAGTACTACTTTAACCCACTGAGGCTCAAACAATCATTTAGACACCCCTCTGGACCTCAAGTGGTTAAGGAGCAGCTTTATGATTAAAATATACATGTTATTACATATTTAATATTGAGGTGCTCTGGAGGGGCAGGAGAGCTTGACTATATTTTAGCAAAATTATGCACAAACCTTAACATGAGAAATAATGTGTTCACCCCGTAAAGGAGTAGAGGGGTGCTGAAGGCACTGAGTAGCAATACAACTCACATCGCTCTGGTCCTTGGTCCTTCCTCAATCTGATGTACAATAAATTCTTCTTAATGAACTAACACCACGTTATTCTTATTAGGTGCTAGGTGCTTCTGCTGTAAGTGAACATAAAGGTCCTCTTATCCCTGAGATATTTAGTGTTCAAATTAACAATTCGGCAAATGCTCAGAATGTTAAACATAGAAATATTCATAATCCATCATAATGAACAGAGTAACATTAGGTTGATACAGCTCACACTCTAATACAATGAGGGCCACACACTTTCATTTCCTAATGAAATCCAGGGGCTCCATAGACTTAAGGGGCAATTTGGATTTGGTGTTTGCATGGTTGGGGATAATGAATACCTAACCCGAAGCATGGCTAGCCCCATGGACCCTGACAGGTACAAGAGTTTAAGTCATGTAGGGCTGAACCACACACCATGTTTATTGTAATACACCACATACCACCTTAGGGGAGATGCACTAGGGTGTGATAAAGTGGTGATAAAGCAGTGATAACGTCTCCAGTGATATCACTTCTCCAATTCTATGGAGCCTGTCCACTAAAATCTCTCAAACTCTAGGGATCTTAGTACATAGACTCCATAGACTAACATAGGAATGGAGAGTTTATCACACTGGGGAATTTATCTCCCTGCTTTATCACAGCTTAGTGCATCTCCCCCATGCTATCTCTTAAGCACTAAATTAAATGTTCTATTTTACTATATATGTTATATGTGAGGGTGTTCTGAGAAAGTTAGAATATTTGGTGGGAACATCCACACCCCGGGGTGACATTCAGATTCAGGGCTATTATTTTTTTCACACTGTAATTCAATACACAGATAATCCAGTACAGATAACACATAATTCATAGGATTAAAGTCACTTCCCATATGACTTTACATATTCTTCAAGTGCATTATATGTGGAGTAGTGTTGAGTGAGCGTGCTCGGCCGATGCTCGGATCGGCTCGAGCATCGCTCTGCTCTGCACATGGCGGTACTCGTACGAGTACCGCCATGTGCTCGCCCGACATGCTCGGGTGAAGAGGATCTGTGCCGGAAGAGGCACAGATCCGAAGACGCTCCGCTGGACCACCAGGGAATGGAGGTACGGGGGCATTGCGGAGATGAAGGGGGCATTGCGGAGATGAAGGGGGACATTATGGAAGAGGGGCATAGACTCTATGCCCCTCTTCCACAATGTCCCCCTTCATCTCCGCTATGCCCGTCTTCCACAATGTGCCCCTTCATCTCCGCTATGCCCCTCTTCCACAATGTCCCCCTTCATCTCCTATGCCATAGAGGAGATGAAGGGGGACATTGTGGAAGAGGGGCATAGCGGAGATGAAGGGGGACATTGTGTAAGAGGGGCATAGAGTCTATGCCCCTCTTCCACAATGTCCCCCTTCATCTCCGCTATGCCCCTCTTCCACAATGTCCCCCTTCATCTCCGCTATGGCATAGGAGATGAAGGGGGACATTGTGGAAGAGGGGCATAGCGGAGATGAAGGGGGACATTGACCAGGCACCCTCCGCTCATCAGAGCAGGGGGTGCCTGGTTTAATGCTCGAGTGCTCCCATTCATTTGAATGGGGCTCGGGTGCTCGGCCGAGCACTCGAGCATCAGGGGGTGCTCGGTCAGAGCACCCGAGCACCCGAGCATCGGGGTGCTCGCTCATCTTTAATGTGGAGTCAAACTGGATACTTTTTGCATCTTCACTTTTATGTCCTTGACACCTCACTTAAATTCAAATTCCAGAGAGCTTTCTGTCAGGGAATCTGAAAGCAGGGATTATGATACGATGCTGCACTATCCCAGGTACAGAAAAGCCTCCACTAAAGCATACAGAATACTCAGTGCTGAAGGGATAGTATTACATTGTATCACTGCCGCTGCTTTCACTGTCAATGACATAAAGCTCTCTGGAAAAAGAAGTTCAGTGAGCTTAGTGTCAGGGACATAAAAGTGTAAAGAAGTAGGTGAATATGAAAAATAACAATATGGGCAATTAGACTTTACATATAATGCACTTGCATTTGAAGAGGAGGTTGACAGTTACTTTCATGAGTTAGAATGAATACTGTGTCAACAATTATTTAGTATTCAGTCTAAGTGTAAAGTTTTCCTCCAGCAGGTGAAGGACAAAGTTTAGTACAAAGACTTCTCATGTTCTGACTGATCCTGTGCTTGATCTATCACATGTGATCACTGGAGGATTTTGCTCACAATTGTTGGTATTAATCAAATATGGAAGGTTTATCATGACGTTAGAAGAAAAGTTCATTGTGTTTACATTGTGCTGTTGTCTTTGAATGATGGACACATGTCCAAGGCTTTCTAGATATGTGACTCCGACATTATGGGAAATGAATCAGTGAAGCACGTGTTTGATCAGTCATGATCTACTTTGTTTGATCAACGTACAGGGGTCTTGTAGGTTTGATCAATATATTATTTCCAAAATTGTAGTTGGAGCTACACCCATTAAACACAGTAAGCACTTAATGGTAAAGTTGGGACAAAAATTATGGAAAAATAAGAGGTGAAAAATGTTTGTTACAACAACATTATGTTCTCCTTCAAGTAACAAAAGCTGTCAGTATTAAGGTTACATTTCCAGAAATAGTAACTTTGTGCTCCCCCTTCATTAATTTGCACCTATAATTATTTTTTTTTAATGTGATATCATGTACAGTCATCAAAAAGTACAGGGGGTACAGTGTTCTTTAATCCTAACCATGAATTTCCCAACTTTTACTCGTTTGAGTGAAAACTTAACAGTGACTTTAAATAGTGATTTGCAGTTATGTGTGTGTGTTTGTTTTTGTGTTTATTTGTATATTCGTGTGTTTGTTTGTGTATGCTTGTCCTAACATGGTCTTTCATATAAGAGCAAATTGTATTTTATCATTTGTGTTTTTTAACCTCTCAGATATTTTACAATAAATTGAAGACATCCTATCATCCCAGGTTAACCTGATGTCACGTTATGGACAGAAATCATTCTTTGATTTTCATATCCAAGACAATTAAGAACATCAACGTACAACATGCTGGGCCGTGGTCAAATGTGGCCCACCTGATTCCAGGGTGCAGCCCGAATGAGATCATTAAAACACTATTTTAAAGCGAATTAACTAGCACACATAAACTAGTAGGCCAGTAAGAGCTAATCCCCTGCTTGCCAGTAGATGTCTCTTCTACATCAGTATCATCATTGACTATATTTTGAATAGATGACAGGCTATTATTCATCATCATTATTAATGAAAATAAATAATGCGGTCCTCACACTTATGTCTTTCTGATCACGTGGCCCATGACTGATGGACCATGAACTTGGATGCCCCTGATCTAGCGGTCCAGTATTGTCTACCCCTGCTTCCAGAATATCATTTTAATTCTCAGGCACCTCTAAGACAGATTAAATCAAATCATATATGTTTCATATTGGAATTGCTTTTATTACAAAAGAATAACATTTAATAAATAAAAAAATAACACAAATAAATATAAAAATATACAAATGGATAAATAAGTTAAGAATTGAGTATATGTTCAATAAACTGTCACATCTTTAAGTCTCATTTCTGTCAGTTCTCTTGGTGAAGAGTGTCTTGGAATATCTGCCCAGAGAATCAGTGATCTGATTGGTTGTGAAACATTCTTACAGGCAAATAAATCAAATTCTAAGTCATCTTGGTCCATAAGCTGAGGAGACTACTGGTTTATCTTCATTACATGCAGTTTTCTCATGCGAGATGAGAGTTGGATCGCCAGTTGTAAATTTCGTCTTATTTCTCTATGAATAAAACTTTGAGCACACTCTGTTTTGTCCTGGAAAATATAATGTTGTAGACAATATTAAGTGAAGAGTAGTCAGACCGAAAACATTAACATCCGCATCATTTGAGGATAATATGTGTGTGTATATATATATATATATATATATATATATATATATATATCTGTCAGGGAGATGTTTCATTTGTTTTTGTTATTACAGCTCAAACAGGAGCATAAAATGCAATTTTATTTTTTGGTTATTGAATAAAATATGCTATAGATTATAACAGTGACATTGCCATAAAAAGTGATTAATCAATAACTTTAAGCTGTAATAACTTCTGAATGAAGAATCTCCAGGCAAATGGAGGGATATTATTACTCACGTAGAAAACACTATAATATCTGTTATATGCATAATGACACAGGTATATACATTTAATGATAAAAATCAGCTGAAGTTCAAATGGAATTGTCTGTTCCCGGAAGGGATTAAGTTATAATGTTAAATGTTATAAAGTTTCAGACTTTATATTTCTCAGAAAAGATATTGACTTCTCTAATATTTTATTTAATACCTCAAGTGTGTGAGTTTGCTATTTAAGGTTGCAATACAACATCATACGGTCACTAGATTTGAGCTGTGATAACTTTTGAAATAAGCATCTCAAATTTGTGGATAACCATTGAGTTACTACACAGTAAAAGCACCATGAGTTTGTTTTTTGGTGTTTATTAATAGCAAAACAGTGCAGAGTTTCATCCAGATCCATGATCAAAGGGGGGTTATTCACTAAGGCCTGATAAACAGGTGATAAAGCGGAGATAATTTCTAAATTGATATCACTTCTCCATTTCCTGTGTTATTCTATGGAGCCTATGCACTAAGATTTCTCCAACTTTGGAGATCTTAATGCATAGGCTCTATAGAATACCATAGGAACCAGAGAAGTGTTAGTACTGAAGAAGTAATGTCTGCTGTATCACCTCTTTATCCCGCCTTAGTGCATAAACCCACTTATGCTCTTTATCTGTCATTACATGACACCAGCAGAGCAATGCATTATTAAGTGCATCCAGCAGATGAATGCACACTACACAATTAGGTGACCTGGTAGCTTTTATTTTTGGCAAACACCCCTGTAATATAACATTGCTATTCCTTTGTTACCATCCATTAGGTAAAGTGCTTTATACAGATGTGTGGATCACATTATATTTCACAGAACCACTCGGGCTGTTCATGTTCATCCAAGTGAATTTTCACTAATTGCCACATAAATGTCTACTTCATATCATCATTACCTGATCTTGCAGAATCTTCTCCAGTTTGTTAAACTGTTCTGATATAGCTTGTTTAAAGACATTATTTTCTCCTGTCTCTGTGATCTGAAAGAACATAAGATTTGCTTATTAGTACATGCCATGCACACATTATAGCACCTTTTTTAAACCAAATTCATATTACACTATATTGCTACATAGGTCTGGTTTTGCACTACAAAGAGAGCACCAAGTGCATCTATATAAGAGCATACTGTCCGTGTTAATGGATTCAACTGTGGACCTGAATGGGAGCATAACAGGCACCTGAATACAGAATACAGTGGCACCTGATTGGATACACTGCCCCCCATGAAGGCGCTTGGTAATGCAATTTGTTTTTCAAAGATTCTTGAAGTCATGTATGTGTAGAACTCAGGGAGGCTGATGTACTAAGAACTGGGGAAATTCTACAGAAAGCCAACTGATCCTTAGGGGACAAATAACATTGGAACAAATTATAATTGATCTAGATGAGACTGTCAACCCCTTAAATGTTAATGAAGTCTCCAACACAATGTGCAGGAGACCTCATTAGCATCCACAGGGTTAAAAGCCCCCTTGAGATTACTGGCATTTACATTTGTTCCCTACGGTGCAGTTGGTTTCACCCAGAATGGCACCACTTTTCCTTAATACATCAGCCTCAGTATGAACCAATCAAGGAGTTGGAAATGCAATTTGTTATTTTAAAGATTCTTCAGGTTCTGTGACATGCAGAGATCAGAGAGGATGATTTACTAAGACCTGGAGCAAACCAATTGCACCACTGGGTAGAAATAAATGGCTCTAAATTGCCATTGATCTTAATAAGACTGCTAACCTCTTGAATACTGGAGAGGACTATAATATATTAAGTAGTCAACACTGGAGACCTCTCTAGCAGTTGAGGGATTAAATGAATGAGGAATGTTATTTGTCCCCTATGATGCATTTGGTTTGCCCCTGATCTGCTGCAGTTTTTCTTATTACACCAACCTCTCAGAATCTAAACTAAAATATAAAATAGTCTTCTATAACAGTAACATTCCATAGGCTCAATACATTGTCTGATGGACCCTTTGTTGATCACTTACACAGTCATCCAGCTGATCCATTTGGTAATGGAGGAGATCCTGTAGTCTTTCCCAGGCCTGCTGCTGGCACAAGAGCCTCTGCTGGTGTTTCCTGTAGAACTGGATGGTGTGATTGATGAGTTCTCCCACTGCAATGGCTGCAGATTCCACCTGGAAGATCCAATGGGTTATTGTGTTAATAATGAATGATATAGGAATACAGAAATCTCTATCTTGCTTCATGAAGTAGTGAAAGGGTAGAAGATTGTAGATGACCTCACTAAGGCTGATGTACTGAGCAAGACAGGAGTCATTTTGCAGCAAACCAAATGCACCACAGAGAACACAACAAAATTTATCAAGCTCCAATTAATTTAAATGGGCTTTTAATGCCTTGAATGCTTGCAAAGTCTCTACCACTTTTTCGTTATCATGAATGGATGCCTTTGTAGTGTTTAGGGTGTTAAAAACACCATTTAAATTGATGAGAGTTTGAGGAATTTTTATTTATTCCCTACGTTGCAGTTAGCTTGTACCAAAATCAATCCAGTCCTTCAAAGTACATCATTCTCTTTGTTATGTGTGTGTATCTGTGAGTGTGTACATGTAGGCATATGTATATGGTTGTTAGTGTCTGTGTGTATTTGTGTATGTGTGTGTCTGCGTTCACGTGGATTTGTTTGTGTGTGTCTGTGTACATGTAAACTTGTGTATGTGTGAGTGGTGAGGGAATGTGTGAATATTACCCGGTTCACACCAATACAATAACCCTTGTGTTTTGCAGGTAACATATCACTTATGTTTTTCATCTACAGGAATAATAGAAAGTCTTGGAACATCTGCTACCTGTGAGATATTGTAGAGTGGTTCTGTAGTGGGAAGCTCTATGATGTAGTTCAGACAGGCTTCTAGAGTTCTCTCATCAGGATTCTGAAAAGCATAAAACAATTAATAGTTGGTACATATATAATTATCTTGGTGCACCATTGCTTGTTACTTTCCAATGCAAAACTAGTCAAAACACATGAATCGTTCTCCCAGTTCATTAAAGTAAGCAGAGATGAGATATAAGAACATCATCATGTCCCGTCTTGACTACTGTAACTCACTACTAACTGGCTTCCTCTTGCCCGCCTAACCCCACTATAGTCCATAATGAACTCAGCAGCACGACTAATCTACCTAACCAACCGCTTCTCCAACACCAGTCCCCTCTGCCAATCCCTACACTGGCTCCCATTGGCACACAGAATTAAATTCAAAATCCTGGTGCTCACCTATAGAGCCCTTACTAACAGCTCACCCCCCTATATCTCATCTCTCATTTCCAAATACACTCCCACTCGCCATCTTCGTTCTGCACAGGACCTTCTCCTCTCCACATCTCTCATTACATCCTTCCACTCCCGCCTACAGGACTTCTCCCATGCTGCACCCGAGCTCTGGAATTCCCTCCCCCGCCCCATCAGACTCTCCCCCAGCCTTCACATCTTCAGACGCTCCCAGAAAACTCACCTCTTCAGGGAAGCCTATCAACTACCTCCATAAATATTATCACCAAGAACCAACCATTCCCTGGAACACTACACTCACTAGCACTTCTCTCTCCCACCCACTGACTGGCAGCTCATGTGGCAGGAGGCACTTACACCCAATAGCACTTACACCTTCTGTATCCTACCCACCTTCCTCTAGACTGTAAGCTCTCATGAGCAGGGCCCTCTGATCCTTCTGTTCTCCACGTATGATTTGTACTATTTAATATCTCTGTATGTCTATCCCCTAATGTAAAGCGCTGCGGAATAAGTTGGCGCTATATAAATAAAGATTATTATTATTATTATCACCAATAACTCACCAGTTGATTAAAGGTCTGCAGGATCTGCATATTCAGATACTCCTGTTTAGGGTGAAGCCATTTGCAATTTTGGGAGCAGACAATGGAGCTTAGACTCAGCAACAGCAAAAATGTTGAAGAATTCATGGGAGGCATTGTCACTGAAATGGAAAAAAAAGACCATAACAGAGATTAAAGTTTCTCACTTGTTAAGGATATCCTCATGTAGAGACTGATGTTTATACGTTGAACGAGTTTAAGTCAGAGGAGTTACAAGGATCCCAAAATAAAAGGGACATTTAAAAAGCAAACAAACTGGGAATATGTAGCCCAATTTCACTATTACTTTAAGGGGAAGTGGCAACAAAACATGCCCCAAACTGACCACAAGACCCAAAACTTTAAACATGAGACCTGGGGCAATGCCCCTGCTTCAGTTGGCCTTTCTGTCAGGTAAAGACAGAGCATGTTTGAATGCAGAAGGTATCAGGGCTCTTGAGAACACCTGAAGATGAGACCTTTGCACTCTTGAAAATGTAACACAACTAAACATATTGCTCAGGGGAGTAACTACAGGGAATGTAGAGGGGGCAGTGGTAACAAGGCCCATCATCCAAATGGGCAAACATAATTGTTTCTAGCTATGCTGCTGGAGGAATATGTTGGTATTAGTGAGCCCACATCAGTCTCAGCTCTGGGACCTTCCAATTACTAGTTACACCAGTGACCACTGATCTTGCTTCATTGATACATTGAAACTCATATAGTAAGAAGAATTGTAGCAAATCTACAGCGTTGTTGGTGGGACAAATAAATATTACCATGGATATAAATGTGACTTTTAACTTCTTGAATGCTAGAGAGGGCTCCGATGCATTGCTTCACAAAGTGCTTCAGACCTCTCTACCATTCAAGGTTAAAAGCACCATTTAAATATGACTGATTTGGGGAATTTTTATTTCTTCCATATGGGGACTTTGGCTTTCCCCCGTATTGCTCCAATTCTACTTGGTATATCAGCCTCACTGTAATACAGAGGTAACAGGGGCATCGCTAGGTATTATTTACTAAAATCCTATTTTGAAACTTTGCTTTAAAACCAAAATACAATGATAACTATATCACATACAGTACAATCCAGCCCCACATGTGAAGGTCAGGACAGGGGATTCTTACCAGTGTGTATCGGATCTGGTACCAGTTCCGCTGTGTCCTTGTTCTCTACTGATCTCCATCTTCCCTGGTGACATTTATATTCTTAGAGGAATTCAGGATGTTTGAAAAGTGAACATTTCATTCATTTCTAAAAGTCAGTGGAACATGTATGAGCTTTGTGGTTTAGTTTTGGTTTTGATTTGTTGTGAGTTTCATCATCATTCTTAAATTCTGGTGAGAGAATTGTTAAAAGTTTTTTGGCTGCAAATTCCAAAACCAGACTTTTCTGACTCACGTCAACTATTGTTCTCTGCTGTTTCACATTTATGTCTAGAAAGCAAAAGATTAAAAAAGCACTGATCTGCTTTAGTCTTTCTGGTTATGAAACACATTTCAAACAGCTGTATTGTTCTGAACTGCATTAATTCACTGAGACTAGTGTATTAGGATGAATTTGTGCAAGTTTTAAGCGAACTTTATTATTATTATTATTATTATTATTATCATTAATTTTTATAGTGCCAACATATTCTGTAGTGCTGTACAATTAAGGAATACAGATTACAAGCACTTTTACAGATTGATACAAATGGTATATAGTTGTCAAATAAATATTCCCCAAATTTCCATTGATTCATATCAGAATTTCATTTTTGTAAAAGCTAGAAAGTCAGTCCTTTATAGCATTCAAAGGGTTAAAACCCTCTTAATTATTGTCCCCTCTGTTGCAGTGTTCCATCCTTGTTCCTGTTCCTCTTAGTACATCAGTTTCTATCTCATGTCATGGATGGTAAAATATATGTGTCTGCAGTTTAACATGTTTGGTCTAATGAAGTATATCCGATGTGTTTGACACCCTTCTGTCACTCAAGGGGTTAATGGAGATGGCTGGTGTATGGGTACAACTGCAGTGAATGGGCAGGTACAATATAATGGTGCGGGATATGGTATTATTGTGATGAGCGTTTCCTGGACATATTAACCTGTAATCAGTGCGAGTCACTTGGGTAAATGACAAAAGAGTTTGGAATCAAGGAGTCTGGCAAAAAGAATCATGTCTGCCTCCATGGACACGTTTTCCACCGCTAATTAAAGTTATTTTTTTATTAGGCAACCAGACTACTCAGAAACTGATTGATGACGGCTATTAGGATTTTCTGTCAAGACCTAAAAATTGGAGGGTTGTTTTTAGGAGGTGTAAGTGCTACTTTAACCCATTGGGGCTCAAACATTCATTTAGACACCCTTCTGGCCCTCAAGTGGTTAAGGAGCAGCTTGTAATTCATATAATATGATAAAATATAGTTGTTATTACATATCTAGTATTGAGGTGCTCTGGAGGGGCAGGATAGCTTGACTATATTTAAGCAAAATGATGCACAAACCTTAACATGAGAAATAATGTGTTAACTCCATAAAGGAGTAGAGGGGTGCTGAATGCACTGAGTAGCAATACAACTCACATCGCTCTGGTCCTTGGTCCTTCCTCAATCTGATGTACAGTAAGTTCTTCTTAATGAACTGACACCACATTATTCTTATTAGGTGCTAGGTACTTCTGCTGTAAGTGAACATAAAGGTCCTCTTATCCCTGAGATATTTAGTGTTCAAATTAACAATTCGGCAAAAGCTCAGAATGTTAAACATAGAAATATTCATAATCCATCATAATGAACAGAGTAACATTAGGTTGATGCAGCTCACACTCTAATACAATGATGGCCACACACTTTCATTTCCTAATGAAATCCAGGGGCTCCATAGACTTAAAGGAGCAGTAAACTTTTTTTATGAAAAAATATATATTGTAGGGATTTTCCTACTGAGTAAAATAAGGGTACTCCCACTGCTGAGAGATTTATATTTCCAGAGTTATTACAGTTTAAACCCATGTTTTTTTACATTAGCAGTGCCCTCTAGTGGTCAAATTCTAATTAGATTTCCTGTTAGATTCTAATGGAAAGGAAAGTCAGAAAAGTCAGAGACATAACAGTTCCCCATAGAATGTAATAGAAACTGCCTGTCACTTCCTGTCAGTTAGAACTATCAGGAAGTAAACACAGTAAATTCACTTCCTGATTATTTAAACTACTATAATTTTTGAATAAAACATCTGACAGCAGTGGGAGTGACCTTGTTTTATTCAGCAGGAAATGCTCTGTAAAATATGTGTTTTCATAAAAAAAAGTTTACTGCTCCTTTAAGGGGCAATTTGGATTTGGTGTTTGCATGGTTGGGGATAATGAATACCTAACCTGAAGCATGGCTAGCCCCATAGATCCAGACGGCACAAGAGTTTAAGTCATGCAGGGCTGAACCACACACCATGTTTATTGTAATGCACCACATACCACCATAGGGGAGATGCACTAGGGTGTGATAAAGTGGTGATAAAGCAGTGATAACGTCTCCAGTGATATCACTTCTCCAATTCTATGGAGCCTGTCCACTAAAATCTCTCAAACTCTAGGGATCTTAGTACATAGACTCCATAGACTAACATAGGAATGGAGAGTTTATCACACTGGGGAATTTATCACAGCTTAGTGCATCTCCCCCATGTTTGTTTTCATGCTATCTATTAAGCACTAAATGAAATGTTCTATTATACTATATATGTTATATGTGAGGGTGTTCTGAGACATTTAGAATAATTGGTGGGAACATTCAGAAGGGATACCCCCTCCCACACCCTGGGGTGACATTCAAATTCAGGGCTATTATTTTTTTCACACTGTTATTCAATACACAGATAATCCAGTACAGATAACACATAATTCATAGGATTAAAGTCACTTCCCATATGACTTTACATATTCTTCAAGTGCATTATATGTGGAGTCAAACTGGCTATTTTTTGCATCTTCACTTTTATGTCCTTGACACCTCACTTAATTTCAATTTCCAGAGAGCTTTCTGTCAGGGACTTTGAAAGCAGGGATTATGATACAATGCTGCACTATCCCAGTTGCAGAAAAGCTTACACTATAGTAAACAGAACACTCAGTGCTGAAGGGATAGTATTACATTGTATCACTGCCACTGCATTCACTGTCACTGACAGAAAGCTTTCTGGAACAAGAAGTTCGGTGAGCTCAGTGTCAGGGACATAAAAGTGTAAAGAATTAGTTGAATATGAAAAATAACAATATGGGCAATTAGACTTTACATATAATGCACTTGCATTTGAATAGGAGGTTGACAGTTACTTTCATGAGTTTGAATACTGTGTCAACAATAATTTAGTATTCAGTCAATGTGTAAAGTTTTCCTCCAGCAGGTGAAGAACAAAGTTTAGTACAAAGACTTCTCATGTTCTGACTGATCCGGTGCTTGATCTATCACATGTGATCACTGGAGGATTTTGCTCACAATTGTTGCTATTAATTAAATATGGAAGGTTTATCATGATGTTAGAAGAAAAGTTCATTGTGTTTACATTGTGCTGTTGTCTTTGAATGATGGACACATGCCCAAGGCTTTCTAGATCTCCTGATATGTGACTTCAACATTATGGGAAATGAATCAGTGAAGCACGTGTTTGATCAGTCATGATCTACTTTGTTTGATCAATGTACAGGGGTCTTGTAGGATTGATCAATAGATTTTTTCCAAAACGGTAGTTGGAGCTACACCCATTAAACACAGTAAGCACTTAATGGTAAAGGTGGGACAAAAACTATGGAAAATTAAGCGGTGAAAAATGTTTGTTACAACAACATTATGTTCTCCTTCAAGTAACAAAAGCTGTCAGTATTAAGGTTACATTTCCAGGAATAGTAACTTTGTGCTCCCCCTCCATTAATTTGCATCTATAATTATTTTTTTAAAATGTGATATCATGTACAGTCATCAAAAAGGGGGTTCAATGTTCTTTAATCCTAACCATGAATTTCCCAACTTTTACTTGTTTGAGTGCAAACTTAACAGTGACTTTAAATAGTGATTTGCAGTTATGTGTGTGTGTTTGTTTTTTGTGTTTATTTGTATATTTGTGTGTTTGTTTGTGTATGCTTGTCATAACATGGTCTGTCATATAAAAGCAACTTGTATTCTATCATTCGTGTTGTTTTAACCTCTCAGATATTTTACAATGAATTGAAGACATCTCTTTCATCCCAGGTTAACCTGATGTCACGTTAAGGACAGAAATCATTCTTTGATTTTCATATCCAAGACAATTAAGAACATCAATGTACAACATGCTGGGCCGTGGTCAAATGTGGCCCACCTGATCCCAGGGTGCAGCCCGACTGAGATCATTAAAACACTATTTTAAAGCGAATTAACTAGCACACATAAACTAGTAGGCCAGTAAGAGCTAATCCCCTGCTTGCCAGTAGATGGCTCTTCTACATCAGTATCATCATTGACTTGATGAATGAATAAATAAATCTATATTTTGAATAGATGACGGGCTATTATTCATCATCATTATTAATGAAAATAAATAATGAGGCCCTCACACTTATGTCTTTCTGATCATGTGGCCCATGACTGATAAATCTTGGATGCCCCTGATCTAGCGGTCCAGTATTGTCTACCCCTGATTCCAGAATATCATTCTAATTCTCAGGCACCTCTAGGACAGATTAAATCAACTCATATATGTTTCATATTGGAATTGCTTTTATTACAAAATAACATTTAATAAATAAAAAAATAACACTTAAATAAATATAAAAATATACAAATAGATAAATAAGTTAAGAATAGAGTATATGTTCAATAAACTGTCATATCTTTAAGTCTCATTTCTGTCAGTTCTCTTGGTGAAGAGTGTCTTGGAATATCTGCCCAGAGAATCAGTGATCTGATTGGTTGTGAAACATTCTTACAGGCAAATAAATCAAATTCTAAGTCATCTTGGTCCATAAGCTGAGGAGACTACTGGTTTATCTTCATTACATGCAGTTTTCTCATGCGAGATGAGAGTTGGATCGCCAGTTGTAAATTTCGTCTTATTTCTCTATGAATAAAACTTTGAGCACACTCTGTTTTGTCCTGGAAAATATAATGTTGTAGACAATATTAAGTGGAGAGTAGTCAGACCAAAAGCATGTAACATCCGCATCACTTGAGGATAGTGTGTGTGTATATATATATATATATATATATATATATATATCAGGGAGATGTTTCATTTGTTTTTGTTATTACCGCTCGAACAGGAGCATAAAATGCAGTTTTCTTTTTCGGTTATTGAATAAAATATGCTATAGATTATCACAGTGACATTGCCATATAGTGTTGACATAAAAACTGATTAATCAGTAACTTTAAGCTGTAATAACTTCTGAATGAAGAATCTCCAGGCAAATGAAGGGATATTATTACTCACGTAGAAAACACTATAATATCTGTTATATGCATAATGACACAGGTATATACATTTAATGATAAAAATCAGCTGAAGTTCAAATGGAATTGTTCCCGGAAGGGATTAAGTTATAATGTTAAATGCTATAAAGTTTCAGACTTTATATTTCTCAGAAAAGATATTGACTTCTCTAATATTTTTTTAATACCTCAAGTGTGTGAGTTTGCTATTTAAGGTTGCAATACGACATCATACGATCACTAGATTTAAGCTGTGATAACTTTTGAAATAAGCATCTCAAAGCTGTGGATAACCATTGAGTTAC
Organism: Rhinophrynus dorsalis; assembly: GCA_037306005.1. Lineage (NCBI taxonomy): Eukaryota > Metazoa > Chordata > Amphibia > Anura > Rhinophrynidae > Rhinophrynus > Rhinophrynus dorsalis. The sequence goes on from CM074727.1 coordinate 141,830,826, forward strand.
TACATGGTAAAGTATTTTGTTTTTTGGTGTTTATTAATAGCAAAACAGTGCAGTTTCATCCAGATCCATGATCAAGGGAGGGTTCTTCACTAAGGCCTGATAAACAGGCGATAAAGTGGAGATCATTTCTACATTGATAGAGATCTTAATGCATAGGCTCTATAGAATACCATAGGAACCAGAGAAGTGATAGTACTGGAGAAGTAATGTCTGCTGTATCACCTCTTTATCCTGCCTTAGTGCATAAAACCACTTATGTTCTTTATCTGTCATTACATGACACCAGCAGAGCAATGCACCATTAAGTGCATCCAGCAGATGAATACACCACCAAAGAATGTGGTACCTGGTAGCTTTTATTTTTGGTAAACACCCCTGTAATATAACATTACTGTTCCTTTGTTACCATCCATTAGGTAAAGTGCTTTATACAGATGTGCAGAACCACTCGGACTGTTCATGTTCATCCAAGTGAATTTTCACTAATTGCCACATAAATGTCTACTTCATATCATTATTACCTGATCTTGCAGAATCTTCTCCAGTTTGTTAAACTGTTCTGATATAGCTTGTTTAAAGAAATTATTTTCTCCTGTCTCTGTGATCTGAAAGAATAGAAGATTTGCTTATTAGTACATGCCATGCACACATTATAGCACCTTTTTTAAACCAAATTCATATTACACTATATTGCTACATAGGTCTGGTTTTGCACTACAAAGAGAGCACCAAGTGCATCTATATAAGAGCATACTGTCCGTGTTAATGGATTCAACTGTGGACCTGAACGGGAGCATAACAGGCACCTGAATACAGAATAGAGTGTCACCTGATTGGATACACTGCCCCCCCATGAAGGCGCTTGGTAATGCAATTTGTTTTTCAAAGATTCTTGAAGTCATGTATGTGTAGAACTAAGGGAGGCTGATGTACTAAGAACTGGGGCAATTCTACAGAAAGCCAACTGATCCTTAGGGGACAAATAACATTGGAACAAATTATAATTGATCTAGATGAGACTGTCAACCCCTTAAATGTTAATGAAGTCTCCAACACAATGTGCTGGAGACCTCATTAGCATCCACAGGGTTAAAAGCCCCCTTGAGATTACTGGCATTTACATTTGTTCCCTACGGTGCAGTTGGTTTCACCCAGAATGGCACCACTTTTCCTTAATACATCAGCCTCAGTATGAACCAATCAAGGAGTTGGAAATGCAATTTGTTATTTTAAAGATTCTTCAGGTTCTGTGACACGCAGAGATCAGAGAGGATGATTTACTAAGACCTGGAGCAAACCAATTGCACCACTGGGTAGAAATAAATGGCTCTAAATTGCCATTGATCTTAATAAGACTGCTAACCTCTTGAATACTGGAGAGGACTATAATATATTAAGTAGTCAACACTGGAGACCTCTCTAGCAGTTGAGGGATTAAATGAATGAGGAATGTTATTTGTCCCCTATGATGCATTTGGCTTGCCCCTGATCTGCTGCAGTTTTTCTTATTACACCAACCTCTCAGAATCTAAACTAAAATATAAAATAGTCTTCTATAACAGTAACATCCCCATAGGCTCAATACATTGTCTGATGGACCCTTTGTTGGTCATTTACACAGTCATCCAGCTGATCCATTTGGTAATGGAGGAGATCCTGTAGTCTTTCCCAGGCCTGCTGCTGGCACAAGAGCCTCTGGTGGTGTTTCCTGTAGAACTGGATGGTGTGATTGATGAGTTCTCCCACTGCAATGGCTGCAGATTCCACCTGGAAGATCCAATGGGTTATTGTGTTAATAATGATACAGGAATACAGAAATCTCTATCTTGCTTCATGAAGTAGTGAAAGGGTAGAAGATTGTAGATGACCTCACTAAGGCTGATGTACTGAGCAAGACAGGAGTCATTTTGCAGCAAACCAAATGCACCACAGAGAACACAACAAAATTTATCAAGCTCCAATTAATTTAAATGGGCTTTTAATGCCTTGAATGCTTGCAAGGTCTCTACCACTTTTTCGTTATCATGAATGGATGCCTTTGTAGTGTTTAGGGTGTTAAAAACACCATTTAAATTGATGAGAGTTTGAGGAATTTTTATTTATTCCCTACGTTGCAGTTAGCTTGTACCAAAATCAATCCAGTCCTTCAAAGTACATCATTCTCTTTGTTATGTGTGTGTATCTGTGAGTGTGTACATGTAGGCATATGTATATGGTTGTTAGTGTCTGTGTGTATTTGTGTATGTGTGTGCCTGCGTTCACGTGGATTTGTTTGTGTGTGTCTGTGTACATGTAAACTTGTGTATGTGTGAGTGGTGAGGGAATGTGTGAATATTACCCGGTTCACACCAATACAATAACCCTTGTGTTTTGCAGGTAACATATCACTTATGTTTTTCATCTACAGGAATAATAGAAAGTCTTGGAACATCTGCTACCTGTGAGATATTGTAGAGTGGTTCTGTAGTGGGAAGCTCTATGATGTAGTTCAGACAGGCTTCTAGAGTTCTCTCATCAGGATTCTGAAAAGCATAAAACAATTAATAGTTGGTACATATATAATTATCTTGGTGCACCATTGCTTGTTACTTTCCAATGCAAAACTAGTCAAAACACATGAATCGTTCTCCCAGTTCATTAAAGTAAGCAGAGATGAGATATAAGAACATCATCATGTCCCGTCTTGACTACTGTAACTCACTACTAACTGGCTTCCTCTTGCCCGCCTAACCCCACTATAGTCCATAATGAACTCAGCAGCACGACTAATCTACCTAACCAACCGCTTCTCCAACACCAGTCCCCTCTGCCAATCCCTACACTGGCTCCCATTGGCACACAGAATTAAATTCAAAATCCTGGTGCTCACCTATAGAGCCCTTACTAACAGCTCACCCCCCTATATCTCATCTCTCATTTCCAAATACACTCCCACTCGCCATCTTCGTTCTGCACAGTACCTTCTCCTCTCCACATCTCTCATTACATCCTTCCACTCCCGCCTACAGGACTTCTCCCATGCTGCACCCGAGCTCTGGAATTCCCTCCCCCGCCCCATCAGACTCTCCCCCAGCCTTCACATCTTCAGACGCTCCCAGAAAACTCACCTCTTCAGGGAAGCCTATCAACTACCTCCATAAATATTATCACCAAGAACCAACCATTCCCTGGAACACTACACTCACTAGCACTTCTCTCTCCCACCCACTGACTGGCAGCTCATGTGGCAGGAGGCACTTACACCCAATAGCACTTACACCTTCTGTATCCTACCCACCTTCCTCTAGACTGTAAGCTCTCATGAGCAGGGCCCTCTGATCCTTCTGTTCTCCACGTATGATTTGTACTATTTAATATCTCTGTATGTCTATCCCCTAATGTAAAGCGCTGCGGAATAAGTTGGCGCTATATAAATAAAGATTATTATTATTATTATCACCAATAACTCACCAGTTGATTAAAGGTCTGCAGGATCTGCATATTCAGATACTCCTGTTTAGGGTGAAGCCATTTGCAATTTTGGGAGCAGACAATGGAGCTTAGACTCAGCAACAGCAAAAATGTTGAAGAATTCATGGGAGGCATTGTCACTGAAATGGAAAAAAAAGACCATAACAGAGATTAAAGTTTCTCACTTGTTAAGGATATCCTCATGTAGAGACTGATGTTTATACGTTGAACGAGTTTAAGTCAGAGGAGTTACAAGGATCCCAAAATAAAAGGGACATTTAAAAAGCAAACAAACTGGGAATATGTAGCCCAATTTCACTATTACTTTAAGGGGAAGTGGCAACAAAACATGCCCCAAACTGACCACAAGACCCAAAACTTTAAACATGAGACCTGGGGCAATGCCCCTGCTTCAGTTGGCCTTTCTGTCAGGTAAAGACAGAGCATGTTTGAATGCAGAAGGTATCAGGGCTCTTGAGAACACCTGAAGATGAGACCTTTGCACTCTTGAAAATGTAACACAATTAAACATATTGCTCAGGGGAGTAACTACAGGGAATGTAGAGGGGGCAGTGGTAACAAGGCCCATCATCCAAATGGGCAAACATAATTGTTTCTAGCTATGCTGCTGGAGGAATATGTTGGTATTAGTGAGCCCACATCAGTCTCAGCTCTGGGACCTTCCAATTACTAGTTACACCAGTGACCACTGATCTTGCTTCATTGATACATTGAAACTCATATAGTAAGAAGAATTGTAGCAAATCTACAGCGTTGTTGGTGGGACAAATAAATATTACCATGGATATAAATGTGACTTTTAACTTCTTGAATGCTAGAGAGGGCTCCGATGCATTGCTTCACAAAGTGCTTCAGACCTCTCTACCATTCAAGGTTAAAAGCACCATTTAAATATGACTGATTTGGGGAATTTTTATTTCTTCCATATGGGGACTTTGGCTTTCCCCTGTATTGCTCCAATTCTACTTGGTATATCAGCCTCACTGTAATACAGAGGTAACAGGGGCATCGCTAGGTATTATTTACTAAAATCCTATTTTAAAACTTTGCTTTAAAACCAAAATACAATGATAACTATATCACATACAGTACAATCCAGCCCCACATGTGAAGGTCAGGACAGGGGATTCTTACCAGTGTGTATTGGATCTGGTACCAGTTCCGCTGTGTCCTTGTTCTCTACTGATCTCCATCTTCCCTGGTGACATTTATATTCTTAGAGGAATTCAGGATGTTTGAAAAGTGAACATTTCATTCATTTCTAAAAGTCAGTGGAACATGTATGAGCTTTGTGGTTTAGTTTTGGTTTTGATTTGTTGTGAGTTTCATCATCATTCATAAATTCTGGTGAGAGAATTGTTAAAAGTTTTTTGGCTGCAAATTCCAAAACCAGACTTTTCTGACTCACGTCAACTATTGTTCTCTGCTGTTTCACATTTATGTCTAGAAAGCAAAAGATTAAAAAAGCACCGATCTGCTTTAGTCTTTCTGGTTATGAAACACATTTCAAACAGCTGTATTGCTCTGAACTGCACTAATTCACTGAGACTAGTGTATTAGGATGAATTTGTGCAAGTTTTAAGCGAACTTTATTATTATTATTATTATTATCACTAATTTTTATAGTGCCAACATATTCTGTACTGCTGTACAATTAAGGAATACAGATTACAAGCACTTTTACAGATTGATACAAATGGTATACAGTTGTCAAATAAATATTCCGCGAATTTCCATTGATTCATATCAGAATTTCATTTTTGTAAAAGCTAGAAAGTCAGTCCTCTATAGCATTCAAAGGGTTAAAACCCTCTTAATTATTGCCCCCTCTGTTGCAGTGTTCCAGGCTTGTTCCTGTTCCACTTAGTACATGAGCCTCTATCTCGTGTCATGGATGGTAAAATATATGTGTCTGCGGTTTAAACATGTTTAAAGTAATGATGTGTGTCCGATGTGTTTGACACCCTTCTGTCACTCAAGGGGTTAAAGGGATAGTAATACTTAAAATGTAAAAAAATATGTTGTAGGGTTTATCCTCCTGAGTAAAACAAGAGTACTCTAACTGCTGAAAGGTGTTTCATTCAAAAGTTATTAATTTTCAAAGCTGAATTTTTTAGGTGCAATATCACAGTGGCCTGAAATTGTACAGTGGTGCTGTTGCTACACCATCCTATGGAGATTTATGGTCCCGGGACCAGAGCTGTCCATAGGATCATGTAGCAACAGCGCCACTGTACAATTTCAGGCCACTGTGATATTGCACCTAAAAAAATTAAACTTTGAAAATTACTAACTTTTGAATGAAACACCTTTCAGCAGTGGGAGTACCCTTGTTTTACTCAGGGGGATAAACCCTACAACATATTTTTTTTTACATTTTAAGTATTACTATCCCTTTAATGGAGATGGCTGGTGTATGGGTACAACTGCAGTGAATGGGCAGGTAGAATATAATGGTGCGGGATATGGTATTATTGTGATGAGCGTTTCCTGGTCATATTAACCTGTAATCAGTGCGAGTCACTTGGGTAAATGACAAAAGAGTTTGGGATCAAGGAGTCTGGCAAAAAGAATCATGTCTGCCTCCATGGACACGTTTTACACCACTAATTAAAGTTATTTTTTTTTTAGCCAACCAGACTACTCAGAAATTGATTGATGACGGCTATTAGGATTTTCTGCAAAGACTTAAAAATTGGGGGTTTGTTTTTAGGAGGTATAAGTCCTACTTTAACCCACTGAGGCTCAAACAATCATTTAGACACCCCTCTGGCCCTCAAGTGGTTAAGGAGCAGCTTGTAATGTATATGATATAATATAGTTGTTATTACATATCTAAAATTGAGGTGCTCTGGAGGGGCAGACGAGCATAACTATATTTTGGCAAAATGAGGCACAAACCTTACCATGAGAAATAATGTGTTCACCCCATGAAGGAGTAGAGGGGTGCTGAATGCACTGAGTAGCAATACAACTCACATCACTCTGGTCCTTGGTCCTTCCTCAATCTGATGTACAGTAAATTCTTCTTAATGATCTAACACCACGTTATTCTTATTAGGTCCTAGGTGCTTCTGCTGTAAGTGAACATAAAGGTCCTCTTATCCCTGAGATATTTAGTGTTCAAATTAACAATTCGGCAAACGCTCACAATGTTAAACATAGAAATATTCATAATCCATCATAATGAACAGAGTAACATTAGGTTGATGCAGCTCACACTCGAATACAATGAGGGCCACACACTGTTTTCTGTACCTAATGAAATCCAGGGGCTCCATAGATTTAAAGGGATAGTATTACTTCAAAATTACTATCCCTCATATTGTAGCCCTTAATAAACTGAGTTAAATGACACCAGCGGCATCTCTCAAACCTTTATGGTTTAAGAGATAGCCGCTTTCAAAGTTTCCTCTCCCCTGCTGTCAGCGTTCTGCTGCCAGCACGGGAATCTGGTCCCGGGACAGGCGGAGGCTCTTAAACAGAGCCGATATCTCATTATAGAAGGAAAAATGATTCATTGAAACAGTCTTCTATGTGTGCTTGGTAACCAAGCACACGTATAAGACTGTTTCAATGAATCATTTTTCCTTCCATAACGAGATATCGGCTCTGCTGAAGAGCCTCCGCTTGATTCAGAGACCGGATTCTCCTGCTGGCAGCAGAACGCTGACAGCAGGGGAGAGGAAACTTTGAAAGCGGCTATCTCTTAAACCATAAAGGTTTGAGAGATGCCGCTGGTGTCATTTAACTCAGTTTATTAAGGGCTACAATATGAGGGATAGTAATTTTGAAGTAATACTATCCCTTTAAGGGGCAATTTGGATTTGGTGTTTGCATGGTTGGGATAATGAATACCTAACCTGAAGCATGGCTAGCATTATAGACCCTGACAGGCACAAGAGTTTAAGTCATGTAGGTCTGAACCACACACCATGTTTATTGTAATGCACCACATACCACCTTAGGGGAGATGCACTAGGGTGTGATAAAGTGGTGATAAAGCAGTGATAACTTCTCCAGTTCATACCTCCCAACATTTCAAATGGCCAATGAGGGACACTTTTGTTTTAGGTGGTGTTTATGGGGGTGTGGCTGGTGGGCGGGGCATTACCAAGAATTTTTAGGTTATTTCAAGACCTATTGACACCTTTTTGTGTAACTGAATAAATTATTTACAGCAAGACTAAATTATTTTACTTACACAGACTAATTTATACACACATATTTTGAAGATTAACTACACATTTATGTGAGTCTTATTGCTGTGGAGAATTGTAATACACACTACTCATTCTGATCTCCAGAAAAGAGGCACGAAAGGGTAGGAAAGAGGGACAGGGGGGATTTGGATCTCATAAAGGGACTGTCCCTCCTAGAGAGGGATACTTGGGAGGTATGCCTGTGATATCACTTCTCCAAATTCTGTGGCACCTGTGCACTAAGATCTCTCAAACTCTAGGGATCTTAGTACATAGAAAAACAGGAATGGAAAGTTTATCACACTGGGGAAGTTATCTCTGCTTTTTCAGAACTTAGTGCATCCCCTCCATATTTTTTTCATGCTTCCCTATCTCTTAAGCACTAAAATAAATATTATAATTTTCCTTCATGCCCCCCTTTTTTTGGAAAAATGGAAAACTGGAACAAGGGTTTTTTGGCATTCACCATTTTACTTTGTATTTGCTTCCCTCTGCTAAACAGGATCACTACATGCCTTTGCCTGCAACTTGTATTGCTTATCCTCTTTTGTTCTAAATATCCTGTACATGCTACATTTGTACTGTCACTATTCTTGTTCCAATAAAGATTGAAATATAAAAAATAATTGTTATAATTTACTACTTTGTGAGGGTGTTCTGATACATTTAGAATCTTTGGTTGGAACATTCAGAAGGGATATCCCCTCCCACACCCTGGGTGGACATTCAAACTCAGGGATATTATTTTTTTTTCACACTTTATTACAATACACAGATAATCTAGTACAAGTAACTCATAGGATTAAAGTAACAGCCACTTCCCATATGACTTTACATATTCTTCAGGTGCATTATATAGGGAGTCAGACTGGCATTTTGTTACATCTTCCCCTATGTTTTTGTTTTTTACACTTTTATGTCCCTGACAAAGAGCTCACTTAATTTCTATTTCCAGAGAGCTTTCTGTCAGGGACTGTGAAAGCAAGGATTATGATACAATGCTGCACTATACCTGTAGCAAAAAAGCCTCCAGTACAGCATACAGAACACTCAGTGCTGAAGGGATAGTATTACATTGTGTCACTGCTACTGCTTTCACTGTCACTGACAGAAAGCTCTCTGGAAAAAGAAGTTCAGTGAGCTCAGTGTCAGGGACACAAAAGTGTACAGAATTAGGTGAATATGAAAAATAACCGTACAGGCAATTTGACTTTACATATAATGCACTTGCATTGAAGAGGAGGTTGACTTTACTTTCACGAGTTAGTTTGAATACTGTGTCAATGATAATTTAGCATTCAGTCTAAGTGTAACGTTTTCCTCCAGCAGGTGAAGGACAAAGGTTAGTACAAAGACTTCTCATGTCTTGTCTGATCCCGTGCTTGATCTATCACCTGATCATTGAGGGATTTTGCTCACAATTGTTTCTATGGATCAAATATGGAAGGCTTTTCATGATGTTAGAAGTATAGGCAATTGTGTTTAGATTGTGGTTGTCTTTGAATGATGGACACATGGCTTTCTAGATCTCCTGATATATGTGACCTCAACTATGAGAAATTAATCAGTGAAACACGTGTCTGATAAGCAATGATCAACTCTGTTTCATCAATGTGCAGGGTCTCATAGGCTTGATCTCTGTTTTTTTCCAAAATAGTATCTGAAGTTACACTCATTAAGCACAGTAAGCATTTCTTGGTAAAGGTAAAAACTATGGGAGTTAAGAGGTGAAAAACTTTTGAAAACATTAAGAGGTGAAAAACATTGTTATCTTTCAAAATAATAAAAACTCTGAATATTAGGGTTACTTTTCCAGGAATATTAAGTTTGTGCTCCCCCTCCACTAATGTGCATCTATAACACCGTTATTTGTGTTAAATGTGATATCATGTACAATGTCATCAAAAAGTTCTGGGGGTACAAAAGAGTTCTTTATTCTTAACCATGAATGTCCCCACCTTTACTTCTTTGAGTGAGAAATTTACAGTGACTTTAATTAGTGATTTGCAGTTATGTGTGTGTGTATGTGTGTCTCTGTGTGTTTATGTGTATATTTGTGTGTTTTTTGTGGATGTTTGTCATAAAATGCTCTTTCAAATGACAGCAACTCATATTCTATCATTCATGCTCTTTTAACCTCTCAGATATTTTACAATGAATTGAAGACATCTCTAACATCCTAGGTTAACCTGATGTCACCTCATAGACTGATATCATACTTTGATTTTCATATCAAAGGCAATCAAGTATATGGGTGTACAATGTGCAGAGCCACAGGCAGGGCCGGATTTCTTGTAAGGCAGAGTAGGCATCTGCCTATAGACGCACCCCACAGAGGGGCGCCTGCCATTTGGTTTTTTTTTTATTTATTTATTTATTTATTATTTATTTATTTATTAATTATTCTAATCCTCTATTTTTCATGTCTGCACCACTTTCTGCACAGACCTTTAGCTGCTGAGCTCCCTCGTGAGCTCTTTGGTAATGCAGACCACTGGGAGATCACATCATCTCCCAGCGCTCTGCATTACTGAGCACAACACCGCATGGGAGCTCCAGCAGTTACAGGTCTGTGCCGAAGGAGGCGCAGACTTGTCCTGCCATGTCGCTGGACCACCAGGGAGGATGTAGGAAACGGGGGTGGCTGCAATGTGAGGGTAAAGTGGAGCTGATGGAGGGCAGTGTGAGGGCAAAGTGGAGCTGATGTGGGCAATGTGAGGGCAATATGGAGCTGATGGGGGCAATATAAAGCTGATGAGGGCAATATGGAGCTGATGGGGGGGCAAGTTGTAGCTGGTGGGGGGCAAGTTGTAGCTGATGGAGCAATATGGAACTGATGGGGAAATGTGGAGATAAGGGCAATGTGAGGGCAAGATGGAGCTGATGGGGGCAATATGGAGCTGATGGGGGCATTGTGAGGGCAATATGGGCTGATGGGGGGCAAGTTGTAACTGATGGGGGCAATACGGAGCTGATGGGGCAATGTGACGATGATAGGGGCAATGAGAGGGCAATATGGACATGATGGGGGCAGTGTGGAGATTAGGAGCATTGTGGAGGTGTCCAGTGGAGATGGCCAATGGGGGGGGGGGGGTTCAGATTTCTCTGCCTACAGGCTCCTGAGATGTAAATCCGGCCCTGGCCACAGGCCAAATGCAGGCCAACCTGATCCCAGGATGCAGCCCGACTGAGATCTTTAAAAAAACTATTTCTATAGCTAATTAATTAGCACACAGAAACTAGTATGCCAGGAAAACCTAATCCCCTGCTTGTCAGTAAATGTCTGTTCTATGTAAGTATTGTCACAGACTTGATGAATAAATAAATAAATCTATATTATTGAATAGATGACAAGCTGTAATTCATCATCATTATTAATATACAAAAGAATGCAGCCCTCATGCTTATGACTTTCTGATCATGTGGCCCACAAATGATAAAACTTGGATGCCCCTATTCTAAAGATCCAGTATTGTCTACCCCTGCTTCCAGAATATCATTCTAAATAGATTTTTTCCAAAATGGTAGTTGGAGCTACACCCATTAAACACAGTAAGCATTTAATGGAAAAGGTGGGACAAAAACTGGAAAATTAAGAGGCGAAAAATGTTTGTTACAACAACATTATGTTCTCCTTCAAGTAACAAAAGCTGTCAGTATTAAGGTTACATTTCCAGGAATAGTAACTTTGTGCTCCCCCTCCATTAATTTGCACCTATAATTATTTTTTTTAAATGTGATATCATGTACAGTCATCAAAAAGGGGGTACAGTGTTCTTTAATCCTAACCATGAATTTCCCAACTTTTACTTGTTTGAGTGCAAACTTAACAGTGACTTTAAATAGTGATTTGCAGTTATGTGTGTGTGTTTGTTTTTTGTGTTTATTTGTATATTTGTGTGTTTTTTTGTGTATGCTTGTCATAACATGGTCTTTCATATAAGAGCAACTTGTATTCTATCATTCTTGTTGTTTTAACCTCTCAGATATTTTACAATGAATTGAAGACATCTCTTTCATCCCAGGTTAACCTGATGTCACGTTATGGACAGAAATCATTCTTTGATTTTCATATCCAAGACAATTAAGAACATCAATGTACAACATGCTGGGCCGTGGTCAAATGTGGCCCACCTGATCCCAGGGTGCAGCGCGACTGAGATCATTAAAACACTATTTTAAAGCGAATTAACTAGCACACATAAACTAGTAGGCCAGTAAGAGCTAATCCCCTGCTTGCCAGTAGATGTCTCTTCTACATTAGTATCATCATTGAATTCATGAATCAATAAATAAATCTATATTTTGAATAGATGACAAGCGACAATTCATCATCATTATTAATGAAAATAAATAATGCGGCCCGCACACTTATGGCTTTCTGATCATGTGGCCCATGACTGATAAAACTTGGATGGCCCTGATCTAGCGGTCCAGTATTGTCTACCCCTGCTTCCAGAATATCATTCTAATTGTCAGGCACCTCTAGGACAGATTAAATCAACTCAAATATGTTTCATATTGGCAGTGCTTTTATTAAAAAAGTAAAAGATTTGATATGTGGTAATATAATAAATAACAAATAAATAGTTGTTATAAAAATATTCAAATAGATAAATAAGTTAACAATAAAGTATATTTGCAATAAACTAACAGTCCTTTAAATCTCATTTATTTCAGTTCTCTTGTTGAAGAGTGTCTAGGAACAGATAATCTGTGATCTTATTGGTCGTGAAATTTCTTATTGGCAAACATATCAAATTGTTATTCATCCTGGTCCATAAGCTTAGGTACTATTGGGATATCTTCATTACATGCAGTTTTCTCATGCGAGATGAGAGTTGGATCGCCAGTTGTACATTTTTTCTTATTTCTCTATGAATAAAACTTTGAGCACACTCTGTTTTATCCTGGAAAATATAATGTTGTAGACAATGTTAAGTGAGTAGTCAGACTGAAAACATGTAACATTTGCAGAGTTTGCAGATAGCGTATATATAACAGGACGATGTTTCATTTGTTTGTTATTTCAGCTCAAACAGGGGCATAAGGGCATAATTTTTCTCAAAAAAGGGATTGCCTTCTCTCATATTTTATTTAACTCCTCACGAGTGTGAATTTGCTATTTAAAGTTGCAATGTAACATCATCTGGTCACCAGATTTGAGCTGTAATAACTTTTGACATAAGCATCTAAAATCTGTGGGAGATCCAATGCGTTACTACACAATAAAAGCACTATGATTATGTTTCTGGTGTTTATTAACCCCTTAACGACCGACCACGCAGGCACACTGTGGTCACTAAAGGACCTCGGAGCTTTTTTTTTTATTCCGGACTCCCAGAACGATGTGCAGCCGCGGGGGGAGCCCGGAATTCCATGACGGTCATAGTACGTCATGGGTCGTTAACTCGGATCGACCCATGATCTACTATGACCGTCAAGGGTCGTTAAGGGGTTAATAACAAAACAGATCAGATTTTCTTCCAAATCAATGACACATCATGTGTTTTATCTGGCATTACATTACACCAGCAGAAAAATGCACTATTAACCCCTTAATGACAATGGACTTACCAGGTACGTCCCGCAAAAACTGTCACTTAGTGACAGAGGACGTACCTGATAAGTCCCGGAAGTAGTACCGGAAGTCCGGGTCCCCATGCGGCTGCACGCTGTTTGGGGACTCTGGAATCATATAGTAAAAAAAATTTTTTTTCTTAGATGGGCATTAAGGTGACAGCTGCATGCGCACGCGGCTGTCACTAAGGGGTTAAATGCATCCAGCACATGAATACACCATTACAGAATGAGGTGGCCTGGTAGCCATTTTTGTAATATAACATTACTATTCCTTTATTATCATCCATCAGGTACATTTATACAGATGTGTGGATCACAATACATTTCACGGAACCACTCGGACTGTTCATGTTGATCCAAGTGAATCAATGGGAACGTATACCCATCAAATGCCCTGTTCATATAATTACCTGATCTTGCAGAATCTTCTCCAGTTTGTTGAATTGCTCTGATATTGCTTGTTTAAAGAAATTATTTTCTCCTGTCTCTGTGATCTGAAAAAATAGTTGTTAATTAGTACATTCATACAAATGTTATAGCACCTTTTTTCACAATAAATTCATATTACACTATTGTGCTATATAAGTCTAATTTTGCTCTACACAGAGAGCACTTAGTGCATCTATATAGGGACATGCTGTTGTCTGCCTTAACAAAATCTCCCCAAATTCCCACTGATCCAGATGAGACTGTCAACCCCTTAAATGCTAACAATGTCTTTACTGCAATGTGCTGGAGACCTCGCTAGCATCCAAGCAGTAAAAGGCCCCTTGAAATCATTGGAATTTTTATTTGTTCCATACGGTGCAGTTGGTTTGCCCCAGAATTACACCATTTTTATTCATACATCAGCCTCAGCATGAACCAATCAAGGCGTTGGAAATGCAATTTGCTCTTTTAAAGATTCTTCAGGTTCTGTGACATGCAGAGATCAGAGAGGATGATTTGATAAGAGCTGGAGCAATTCTGGAGCAAACCAATTGCACCACCGGTTAGAAATAAATGGCTCCAAATTCCAATTGATAAAAATGAGACTTTCAACCTCTTGAATACTGGAGAGGACTATAATGTATTAAATAGCCAAGCACTGGAGACCGCTATAGCTTTCAAGGGATTAGAAGTCACTTTAATTGAATGGGGAATGTTATTTGTCCCTTGTGATGCAGTTGGTTTGCTCCTGAACTGCTGCAGATCTTCTTATCACACAAACCTCACATAATCTAAACTAAAATGTACAATAGTTCTCTATAACAGTAACATTCCCATAGGATCAGGACAGAGTCTGATGAACCATTTGTTGGTCACTTACACAGTCATCCAGCTGATCCATTTGGTAATGGAGGAGATCCTGTAGTCTTTCCCAGGCCTGCTGCTGGCACAAGAGCCTCTGGTGGTGTTTCCTGTAGAACTGGATGGTGTGATTGATGAGTTCACCCACTGCAATGGCTGCAGATTCCACCTGGAAGATCCAATGGGTTATTGTGTTAATAATGATACAGGAATATAGAAATCTCAAACTTCCTCATGAAGCCGTGAAAGGGCAAAAAATTGTAGATGACCTCACTGAGTCTGATGTACTGAGTACTACATTAGTCATTTTGCAGCAAACTAAATGCACCATATAGGACACAACAAAATTGCCCAAGCTCCAAATAAGTTAAATGGGGCTTTTAATACCATTCAGGAACACCATTTCAATTCATGATAGTTTGGGAATTTTTTATTTATTCCATATGTTGCAGTTGATTTGATCCAAAATCACTATAGACCTATTCAGTACATCATTTTGTTTGTCATGGTTATGTACCTGTGTGTGCATCTGTGCATGTTTGCATAATTGTTAGTATGTATGTGTATTTGTGCGTGTGAGTGATTAGTCAGTATGTGAAGATGATCCAATTCACACCAAGACAATAAACCTTGTGCTTTGCAGGTAACACATCACTTATGTTTTTCATCTAAAGGAATAATAGAAGTCCTGGAACATCTGCTACCTGTGAGATATTGTAGAGAGGTTCAACATTGGGAAGCTCTATGATGTAGTTCAGACAGGCTTCTGGAGTTCGCTCATCAGGATTCTGAAAAGCATAAAACAAATAATAGTTCATACATACAGTATATCATTACCTAGGTGCATTATTGCTTGTTACTTTTTCTATGTGCAGAACTAGCCAAAACTCATTAATTATTCCCCCATTTCAGTAACGTTAGCAGAGAGGAGTCATCAGAAACTCACCAGTTGATTAAAGGTCTGCAGGATCTTCATATTCAGATACTCCTGTTTATGGTGAAGCCATTTGCAGTTTTGGCAGCAGACGATGGAGATTAGACTCAGCAATAGCAAAAGTGTCCAATAGTTCATTGGAGGCATTGTCACTGAAATTAAAATAGACAATTAAAGGGATTACAGTTTCTCACCTGTAAAGTATACAGTCATGTTGTGACTGAAGCTTATAAACTGTGAAGCCTTCAAGTCAATTGAGCTGCTAGTCCCCGCCTCACCCCAAAAAAAGGGACATTTTAAAAAATGCTGGGCATATGTAGCACAATGTCCCTATTTCTTTAAGGGGAGTGGCACCATAACATAACCCAAACTGGCAAAAAGACCCAAAAGTTTGAACATGAGACCTGGGGCTTTAGTCCCCTCAGACACTATTTAGAAAAGCCAATGCCCCTGATTTTAGTTGACCTTTTTATCAGTTAAAGATGATGTTTGGATGCAGAAGATGTCATGGCTCTTGAGGACACCTGAAGATAAGACATTTGCACTCTTGAAAATTTAGTGCAACCAAACATATTGCTCTGGGGAGTAACTACAGGTGGTAAAGAGGGGGACAGTGATAATGGTGCCCATCATCCAAGAGGGCCCATCTGCTCCATTGACTAATCATCTCTAGCTATGCTGCTGGAGGAATATGTTTGTGTTAGTGAGCCCACAACAATCTTAACTCCAGGACCCTCCAATTACTAGTTACACCAGTGACCACTGATCTTATTTTATTGATACATTGAAACTCAGTAAGTATTGGGGCAAACCTACTGCATTATTGGGGGACAAAAATATTCCCATTGATATAAATGTGACTTTTAACCTCTCGGATGCTAGTCAGGTCTCCAACGCACTGCTTCGCAAAGTGCTGCAGACCTCTCCAGCATTAAAGGGTTAAAAGCAACATTTAAACATGACAGATTTGGGATATTTTTACTTTTCCCCTACGTGTCTTTGGATTGCCCCAGAATTGCTCTAATTCTTCTTGGGATATCAGCCTCACTGTAATACAAAGGTAATAGGGACATCACTAGATTTATTTAATAAAATCCTATTGTAAAATTATGGGTTCAAACCTAAGAGCAATGATAAATATATCACCTGTGATAATCATACCTGGGAACTTTCAGTTGAGGGCTACCCGGAGGGTAGTCCTCTGTTCAGCAGGGGGGTAACAAAAATGACGCTAATCGCGTCAAAAAGGGGTGGGGCTTAACTCAAGTGTTGGGGGGGGGGTTTAACCCTTTGAGTGCCAGAGTGGTACGGAATGCATTAGCAATGCATTCCGTACCACTCTGGCACTCAGATGGCCAAATGTGTCACACAGAAGGCTGGGGACGGAGGCACAACGGGAGAAAAAGCAGATGTGGCAGAGTTTCAATAGAAACTCTCCACATCCGGAGGAATCTGCCTCTGCCCCGGAGACCCGGTAAAGCTCTGTCAGAACCGGAGTCTCCGGGGCAAATACGGAGAGTTCCCAGGTATGGTGATAATATCTAGCCCTACCTGTGAAGATCAGGACAGGGGATTCTTACCAGTGTGTATTGGATCTGGTACCAGTTCCGCTGTGTCCTTGTTCTCTACTGATCTCCATCTTTCCTGGTGACATTTCTTAGTGGAATTCAGGATGTTTGAAAAGTGAAAATCTCTTTTATTTCTAAAAGTCAGTGGAACACGGCTAAACTTTCTGCTTTAGTTTTGGTTTGGTTTTGTTGTGTGTTTCATCATCATTCTTAAATTCTGGTGAGAGAATTGTTAAAAGTTTTTCAGCTGCAAATTCCAAAACCAGATTTTTCTGACTCACTTCAACTAATGTTCTCTGCTGTTTCACATTTATGTCTAGAAAGCAAAAGATTAAAAAAGCACCGATCACTTCCTGTATTTGTGAGCTGAAAATGTCTTGTCCTCAATGTATCTATAAACTGGGACTACACATCTGTCAATTGCCAGTGGGTGATATTATGTTTATGTTGTTTTAAAGTTACAGTAACTTTTATTTAGACTTAAAATATTCTGTAAGTGCATAATATGTAAAGTAAAATTCTTTAGACATTTTAAAAAACAATTTTCTGTGCCTTTTTTCTTAAATTTTAATCTTTCTACATTGAGGTCCCTGTATCTGTTTCCAGAGTGTTTTCTTTCAGGGATTGTAAAATAGCGATACAATGTAAAAGAATACAATGTGAAAAAGATAGCATACATAGTTTTCTGTGCAGCTGGGATAGTGTTACATTGTATCTTTTGAGCATTTTTTGAGCATTTGAGGAAGTTTACTGTCAGGGACATAAAAGTATAAAGGAAATAGGTGATATAATGATATATAACATTTTAACACTGCAGAACATATTTGTAATTTTATATCACCTGAAAGTGGCTAATACTGTCCTTCTAAATAAGGTGATTTATACTTATTTCAATCATAGCTTAACTAACACTTTGGAATAGTTTAAAATCCTATATAATAATTCGCTAAGTTGTGTGTAACGCCAGACATGCGCAGTAGACACTGCTGCGCGTGCGGCAGTCATGCGCAGTACACACTGCCCACGCCGCGGCTGATACAGAGCTGGGCGCTCCGAAGGAATTCCATGACGGTCCAGTTCCGTCATGCGTCGTTAAGGGTATAACAACCCATGACAGAACAGGACCGTCATGGGTCCTTAAGGTGTTAAGGACCCAAAGTATTAAAAGCCAATTCATAGTGGTCATTAGGATTTTCCACACAGATTAAGGTGTGTGGATTTATTATTAGAGGTGCTTATGCTCCTTTAACCTAGCCAAAGATATAAAGAAAGCTTGATTTGTAATTTGCTCTGAAAATAGCTTTATTCTTTATAAAACAAGATTCAGACTTGTTCAAATAAATATTTAAAATCCTATATAATAATTCGCTAAAACGTTTGTAACGCTGCGACATTCGCAGTAGACACTGCTGCGCGTGCTGCAGTCATGCGCAGTAGAGACTGCCCGCACCACGGCTGATACAGAGCTGGCCGCTCCAAAGGAGTGTCCAGCTCTGTATCAGCCATGGTCATACCTGGGAACTCTCCGGATTTGCCCCGGAGACTCCGGTTCTGACAGAATTTTACCGGGTCTCCGGGGCAGAGGCAGATTCCTCCGGATGTGGAGAGTTTCTATTGAAACTCTGCCACATCCGCTTTTTCTCCCGCTGATCCTCAGTCCCCAGCCTTCTGTTTGACACCTTTAACCCTCTGAGTGCCAGAGTGGTAAGGAATGCATTGCTTTGCAATGCATTCCGTACCACTCTGGCACTCAAATGGTTAAGCCCCCCCCCCCTCACTCGCGGCAAGCCCCGCCCCTTTTTGACGCGATTAGCGTCATTTTTGTCACCCCCCTGGTGAACAGAGGACTACCCTCCGGGTAGCCCTCAACTGGAAGTTCCCAGGTATGGCCATGGTGCGGGCAGTCTCTACTGCCCGTGACTGCCCCGTGACCGGGTGGCAGTGGCACTGTAGCCCGTGTAACGGGCTGTTCAACTAGTTTGTAATATAACAGAAGATCTTGTTCTGAAGTATATCTAACTGTTAAATGAGAGCGCTTACAATCTATGTATATAGAGCCTTCATTGTAGGGTTATATTAGAATACTCTGCCCAAAGAAGATTACATTCTAGTAATATAATTGGAAACTGTAGCTTAATTATATCTCAATGTAAAGGAATACATTGAGATATTCCCCATATAGTTTACAATCTTGTGACTTAATTGCTGCTGCTGCTGCAAAGAACTTACAATCTTTTGGCTTTACTGATGACCCTGATCCATGGACCTTATATATAAGAAAAAGATGAGCAATTCTGGAGCATACCAAATACCTATAGGGATGAAATAAAAATTATTTGAATCCCATTGGAATTAAAGGGGTTTTAATTATTTTGCATGCTACAGTGCTTTCTTATTAATTGATGAGAAGTGACTGGTTGGGAATGATGGGAGATGTAGTCTGTGCTCTGAGGTCCTTGGGATAGGTCCATTATTAGATTAAATTGTAGATCACTGTCTCCCATTGTATCACTAGTCTGTTTGCTCCTTGGCAGAGTGGGGTGAATGTACAGTAGTGATTCTACACTAAATTAGATACTGGAATTGCTGTTAAGTCTCTACACCTCCCTATTGCCAATTTACTAAGCTAGGTAAGCTACAAATCTTACCCTTAATACCACCTGCACAAAGGAGAAGGTAATGGGGCAGTCTACTGTGGTTTGGGGGCATTATTTTATTCGGTGCCAAAATCTATTCCATTAACATAGAATGTAGAACGTTGTCACCTTTACAGTGGAATTCCTTGTGCATACGATGGGACTTGCTTGAATTAAAGTCATAAGATATGGAGTGTGCTCACTGGATGCACTATAGTGATCATACACAGTAAGTGCAGCCACTGGCATTAGAGTCTAACTCTATGTATCTGCACTAGCACATTCACACATTCACCCTTATAACACTATATTGTAAGTCAGTGTGTCCTTTTATACCACTAGAATGTAAGCCTTTCCGGGTTCAGATTCTCTGTTATACCATCAGATCTACAGTAAATTCTCCTGAAAGGGCTAACACCAAGTTTCACTCATACATAGATCTGATTGGGTTAAGGTGCTTCTGCTGTAAGGTGAAATGAAGGTCCCCTCTCCTCACCCCTGAGATATTTAGGGTTAAACTTACAATTTAGCAAATGAAGAAAATTGTAAACATACAAAAGTTCATAATCCATCATCATAGATAGAGCCACATTAAATTGTTCAGCTCTCACTTGAGTACAATGAAGGTCACACTTTGTTTTTTGTGCTTAATAAAGTCCAGGGGCTCCATCGTCCAATGGACCATATTGGATGTGATGTTTACATGGTTGGAGAAAATGAATATCTATCCAGAAGCATGACTAGCACTATAGACCCTAACAAACACACATGTTTAAGCCATGTAGTGGTGAACCACACACCAAGTTTATTGTAATGCACCAAACACTACATTGTTGTATTTGTTTTTGTCTAAGGTCTTTCCTGCTTCATTATATCTTAAGTGTTGAAGCAAATGTTATACTTTACTAATCTTTTAGTGTATTCTGATTCATTTACAGTTCTTAAGGGATACTTCCAACCCTTGGTTAACATTAAAATTCAGGGATATTACTTTTTTATTCATGCTCTAGAACAGTGATTCTCAACTCCTGTCCTCAGGACCCACTAACAGGCCAGGATTTGATGATTTTCTTTGTTAGAGCACAGGTGAGTTAATCAGTGTGAATGAGCCTCTGATCACCACACCTGTGCTCTAGCAGAGAAATCCCTAAGTCCTGTGCTGTTAGTGGGTCCTGAGGACAGGAGTTGAGAACCACTGCTCTAGAACATTCCAGTACACATAACAAGCAACTCATAGTGTTAAAGAGACAGTCAACCTCAAATCTATCTTTACATATTCTTCAAGTACATAAGCAGAGTCCAAGTTCCTATTATTTTCATCTTTATCGATTTTTTTGTTTTTATTTTTGTTTTTTGCACTTCTATGTCCCTAACAGGGAGCTCACCGATTTTCTGTTTCAGAGAACTTTCTGTCAGGGATTGTGAAAGCAATGATAGTGATACAATGCTGCACTATCCCTGCAGCAGAAAAGCGTCCACTACAGCAAACAGAACACTCAGTGTTGAAGGGATAGTGTTACATTGTATCATTATCACTGCTTTCACTGTCAATGACAGAAACCTCTCCGTAAACAGAAGTTCAGTGAGCTCAGTGTCAGGGACATAAAAGTGTAAAGTATTGGTGAATATGAAAAAAAAAAAAGTATAGGCAATTTGACTTTACATATAATGCAGTTGCAGACAAAAAGGAGGTTTATTGTTACTTGTATGTGTTAGATTTAATTCAGTGTCTAATACTTTTTAGTATTCAGTATAAGTGTAAAGTGGTCCTCCAGCAGGCAATGGACAAGTAGGATAAGTACAAAGGTGTCTTTTGTGTTTTGACTGATCTCATAACTGATCTATCACGTGCAATCATTGATGGATTTTGTTCACAAATGTTTCTATTGATCAAATACGGGATTCTATTAACCCCTTAAGGACCAGCGGTCCTGGGACGTTCCGTCCCATAAGGACCACTTTGATCTTTGCCAATAGTGTCGGTACACGTGACCCGTTGCGTGTATCGGCACGCCACTTTGGGGCCTGAAAGAGATCGCTCCAGTCTTGGAGTGGTCAATTTTAGGCCTCATTTTTACTTACAATGCTCCCGGTCGAGCGCTGTCAGTAAAAAGTACGTGACGTACTATGACCATCATCGGACCTTAAGGGTATAAGGACCATGACGGTCATAGTACGTCATGTAGTCCTTAAGGGGTTAAAGATGGTGGAAGCTTAGTTCATTGTGTTTAGATTGTGCCACTGTGTTTGAATTATGGACACGTATCCAGGGCTTCCTGGATCTCCTGTTATGGGACCTTACCATTATAGTAAATTAATCAAGAAAGCACTCGGGTTTGATCAATCACAATCTACTCTGTTTGAATGATCATGATCTACTCTGATCAAATGGCAAATGGATACAGGATCTTATGGGTTTCATCAGTCCTGTACTACTGTGTTTGATCAATGGATTTCTTTGAAAATAGTATTTGGAGCTATACCCATTAAGCACAGTAAGCACTTATAGGGGGAAATGCGCTAAAGATCGAAGAGGGCTCATAGTGTCAATGTCCTGTAGGAGAAGTGTCAATGGCACATCGACAGTATGCACTAAAGTGTCTTCAACATCATATCTCCATCAGTCCGACAAACATCTGACCACATCTGACATGCCTCTACCAGGTTTGCAAATTTTCACTTATCACATTGACAATGCAACATAACAATTAATTTCCATATGGAAATGCAGAATTATGAGCCATTATCATATTCAAGGGGGTTGTGTTTATATATTAATGTCGCACTTCATCATATGCACTAAACTCCGATAGCAGCTTCTGCTGTCGGAGTTCACAGTCTCAACATCGCCTGCCTGGGGCTGGTGAAGTTGGGATCTCCCTGTAGCTTCCTATGCAGTAACAGCCCTCAATCAATCAGAAGCAGGGAGGCTTGTGAACTGCTGTTGATGTGAGAGGGATGCTCTGAAGTCTGACAGCTTTCTCTCTGCTGCCCCACTTCCTTAGTAGGGGTGTAGAGAGGATCCTTTCAGCACCACAGATGTGCACAGAGCACCCTGGAGGCACTGAAAGGGTTAAAAAAGGTACATTAAGCAGTACATAATCATCCCCTCAGCTCTGTATCATATTTTTTACATGTTGTGAACTTCCAAGGGAACAAGGTTGGGGGTCAAGCAGTGTCCATGGGGATTTGTGGCTACCAGCTGCCCTCCAGCCTTGTTCCCAGTGGCGTCACCAGGGGGGCCAAAGGGGGCCAGTGCCCCCCCTACGTTGTACTGTGCCCCCCCGTGTGTCCCCCCAATTTTCTTCACCATCCCCTCTGCTCCTGATAATAGTAAGTTCTCCCTCTCAGCGTTTTTCATTCGTGCAGCCCGAATTAACAGACCCCGAATGAATAAGCGCTGAGACGGAGCACTAAATTATGCAGAATCCCGATTCCCCAGTGCTGCAGCCTGCAGGAGAAAAAGAGAGTGCCCAAATCCCAATTCGCCCGGCCGGCGGGGGCCTTCATTATGTGACGTCAGGCACAGTGTTCAGAAAACTGCATGACGTGTCTGCACACCAGGCCAGCTAGAGGAGCTGCAACAATGCCTAAAGGAGGATGTCGAGAGGGATTACTAAGATCCCTGGTCCCTGGATCTGTACCCAGATCTAAAACGCAGCTGCATTAGCATTCGTAGGTGGACAGTATGGGCAGTGTTTAGAGTAAGACAGGGTGGGCAGTGTGTGGAGGAGGACAGTATGCGGAGGAGGACAGTATGCGGAGGAGGACAGGGTGGACAGTATGTGTGGAGGCAGGCATTGTGTGGTGGACAGGGTGAGCAGTGTGGACAGGGTGAGCAGTGTGGACAGGGGGCAGTGTGTGGAGGTGGACAATGTGTGCAATGCAAAGGGGGGCAGGCAGACAGAGTGTGAGGGATGAACAGGGTATGAGTAGTGCGTGGACAGGGAGTGAGAGTGGACAGGGTGTGGGTAGTGTGTGGTGATGGTGGACAGTGTGTGGACAGGGTGTGAGGGTGGACAGGTGATGGTGGACAGTGTGTGGACAGGGTGTGGGGGTGGACAGGGTACGGGTAGTGTGTGGACAGGGAATGAGGGTGGGCAGGGTTTGGGTAGTGTGTGGTGATGGTGGACAGTGTGTGGACAGGGTGTGGGTAGTGTGTGGTGATGGTGGACAGTGTGTGGACAGGTTGTGAGGGTGGACAGAATGTGGGCAGTTTGTGGGCGGGGTGTCAGGGTGAACAAAGTGTGAGCAGTGTGTGAACACAGTGTGAGCAGTATTTGAACAGGGTGTGAGGGTGGGCACAGTGTGGGCAGTGTGTGGACAGGGTGTGGATATGGTGTGGACAGGGTATGGAGGAGAAAAATGTCCCCGGATTTAATTTTAAAAATCTGGTCACCTTAGTGTAATGTCTCTGTCCTCCTCCCTGTGTGACATTCATGCTGTCCCACTCCCACCTTGTGCTGTATCCTGACTTTCCTCCCTGTGCCTCCAGCTGCTGGGGGAGCTGACACTGACTACTGTACTAGTAAAGTCACAGAGACGCCAGATTGTAGTGTGTAGAGCTCTGTCTGCAGCCCAGGCTCACTAATAATCACGCATACTGCCTTTAGCACCACTTTTATCAGGAAAGGGATACAATTGTATGACGCTATACGGAAAGGTAGGCGTTTCTACATATTTTCTATTTAATTGGATTGGTTTGTGTCATAAGTCAAGTTGTCTATTTTAACCCTTTAAAATAAAGGATAAGGTGATCCACCCTCCATGAGGGTTATTTTTACCCTTTCCAAATCAAGTAGGCAAATCAGCAAGTTTGTGTTTCTAGACATAGTCAGCATTAAGAAGATTAAGAGAATTTTAAAACCTCAGTGAAAAGATGCGTGTACAGTGTAAGTACTAGATGAGAGTTGGTACCGTGTTAGCCATAGAAATACAGGATGCAAAATTTTTTGTAAAGTTGATACCTTTATTGGCTAACTACCTTTATTTAGTTAGCCAATAAAGGTATCAACTTTACAAAAAATTTTACATCCTACAGTGTAAGTACCACTCATAACTTGTGTCACAATAAAAATAAGTAGTGAAAATATATAATATTATATCTAAAACATACTGCTGCACTAGATATGCCTGTCTTCTGCGCACGTTTAAGTTCTTCAGCATTAGATTTTTACGGATATAGAAGGAAAAAAAAGGTTTTCATTTCACGGATTCTGGACATATATACCAATGAAAAGAATTTAACCCCATTTCATTGGCGAGTGTTTGCCCCTTGAAGAACTTAAACGTGCACAGAAGACAGGCATATCTAGTGCAGCAGTATGTTTTAGATTTAATATTATTTATTACAATTTTCACTACTTATTGTGAAACAAGTTAAGCGTGGTACTTACACACATCTTTTCACTGAGGTTTAATTCTCCTAATCTTCTTAATGCGGACTATAAACCAAACTTGCTGATTTGCCTACTTGATTTGGCAAGGGTAAACATAACCCTCGTGGAGGGTGGATCACCTTATTCCCCTGAAGTGGGATGTTAACCCTCAAATGTAAACTTTATACATCCTGTCTGTCAATGGACAGCAAATGTATAAACTTATATGTCCTGACAATGGGCATCAAATGTATAAACTTATATGTCCTGACAATGAGCATCAAATGTATAAACTTTTATGTCTTGATAATGGGCATCAAATGTATAAACTTTATAAGTCCTGTCAATGGGCCATTGAAACGACATATAAAGTGTGTGTGTATGCACTTGATGCCCACTGTCAAGATATATAAAGTTTATGCATTTGCTATCCATTCAGTGATAATCTAAGTAAGCAGGGAGAGGGGAAGAGACCACAAAGAGGGGCTATGGAAGGGGAAAAAGACACACACAGGGGGATTACACACAGAGACACAGAGAGGCTGGCGGGGACAAAGAGACAGAGAGAGAGGCTGGCGGGGACATTTATAATTGCCCCCCT
Source organism: Rhinophrynus dorsalis (assembly GCA_037306005.1). Classification (NCBI taxonomy): domain Eukaryota; kingdom Metazoa; phylum Chordata; class Amphibia; order Anura; family Rhinophrynidae; genus Rhinophrynus; species Rhinophrynus dorsalis. The sequence goes on from CM074727.1 coordinate 141,856,489, forward strand.
ACTTTTGTCCCTGGCTCCCCATGTGCCCCCACTAAATATGAATGCTGGAGTTGCCACTGCTTGTTCCCTTGCCCAAAGGTAACCATAGAACCCCAAGTACAGTGCCTGAACGCCAGGTGTGTTACCTTTCCCACTGGTAGCCACAGATCTCTATGTTAACTGTCTGACCCCCCCCAGCCTTTTTCCCTTGCCTTCTGGTAGCCACAAATCTCCGTGGGCACTGTCTGGGCAAGGGAACAAGGCTGGGGGCATCAGGCAATGTATGTGGGGCTAGCAGACAAAGGTGATGTTCCCACCTGCTGCCCACAATATAGAAATCCGACATTCGGCCCCACAATATTGAAATCTGACATGCTGCCCCTCCAGTAAATTCCAACATGCTGCCCTCCCCAGCAAAATCCAACATGATGCCCCTCCAGTAGACTCCGACATGCTGCCCCCTCCCTTAAAATTCGATATATGGTGCCCCTTAAATTTGACATATGATTCCCCCACACAGTTAATATCTGATATATGCTGCCCAAGAACTTGTGCATATGAAAAAATGCATAGTGCTGCACTACGTCCAATTTTGCTCAGAAAGAAAATCAGACATCGTGGGGTGCATCAGGACCTGTCCCGATGTCCCCCTGGCATTGATCACCTATACAACAGGATAGGTGATCAATGCAGTGACCAGGAAGGCGATCACCGCTTCCAATAGTTGATTCTACTCAAATCTTCCTTCTATGAATGACCGGCTTGAGTAGGGAGATCCTCAAGACCCACTCGCATCACGTGGGGGATATTCAAAGCAAAACGGACATAGTGTAGGGTTAGAGATCCTGCACTATGTATTTTTTAAAATATATTCACAAGTTCTTGGGTAGCATATATCAGATATTAACCCTTTGAGTGCCAGAGGGGTATTCAAGGCACTGCAAAGCAAGTGTTGCGTACCCCTCTGGCACTCAAAGGATTAACTGTGTGGAGGCAGCATAGCTGAATTTAGGGGGCACCATATGTCAAGTTTTACTGGCAGGGTGCAGCATGTCAGATTTTACTGGGGGGCAGCATGATCGAGTTTACGGGGGGGGGGTGAAGCGTGTCGGATTTCTGTATTGTGTCGAAGAATGTCCGTTTCTACATCATGCGGCATCATGGAGAACATCACCTTTGTGTGTTAGTCCCACATACATTGCCTGACACCCACAGCCTTGTTCCTTGTCCAGGCAGTACCTATGGAAATTTGTGGCTACCAGCAGGCAAGGGAACAAGGTGGGGGGGAGGCAGACAGAGTACATGGGGTTCTGTGGCAACCAGTGGGCAAAGGAACAAGGGGGGGGCAGACAGCATACATGGGGTTCTGTGGATACCAGTGGGTAAGGGAACAAGGAGGGGCAGACAGCGTACATGAGGTTCTGTGGCTACCAGTGGGCAAGGGAACAAGGGGGGGAGCAGACAGCGTACATGGGGTTCTGTGGCTACCAGTGAGCAAGGGAACAAGGGGGGGAGCAGACAGTGTACATGGAGTTCTGTGGCTACCAGTGGGCAAGGGAACAAGGCTGGGGGGGTCAGACAGTGTACATGGGGTTCTGTGGCTACCAGTGGGTAAGGGAGCAAGGCTGGGGGGGTGGGTCATGCAGTGTATATGGGGTTCTGTGGCTACCAGTGGGTAAGGGAACAAGGGGGGGCAGACAGCGTACATGGGGTTCTGTGGCTACCAGTGGGCAAGGGAACAAGGGGGGGAGCAGACAGCGTACATGGGGTTCTGTGGCTACCAGTGAGCAAGGGAACAAGGGGGGGAGCAGACAGTGTACATGGAGTTCTTGGCTACCAGTGGGTAAGGGAACAAGGAAGGGGGGTCAGACAGTATACATGGGGTTCTGTGGCTACCAGTTGGCAAGGGAACAAGGAAGGGGGGTCAGACAGTATACATGGAGTTCTGTGGCTACCAGTGGGCAAGGGAACAAGGCTGGGGGGGTCAGACAGTGTACATGGGGTTCTGTGGCTACCAGTGGGTAAGGGAGCAAGGCTGGGGGGGTGGGTCATGCAGTGTATATGGGGTTCTGTGGCTACCAGTGGGCAAGGGAACAAGGGGGGGCAGACAGCGTACATGGGGTTCTGTGGCTACCAGTGGGCAAGGGAACAAGGCTGGGGGGGTCAGATAGTGTATATGGGGTTCTGTGGCTACCAGTGGGCAAGGGAACAAGGGGGGGCAGACAGCGTACATGGGGTTCTGTGGCTACCAGTGGGCAAGGGAACAAGGGGGGGAGCAGACAGCGTACATGGGGTTCTGTGGCTACCAGTGGGCAAGGGAACAAGGCTGGGGGGGTCAGATAGTGTATATGGGGTTCTGTGGCTACCAGTGGGCAAGGGAACAAGGGGGGGCAGACAGCGTACATGGGGTTCTGTGGCTACCAGTGGGCAAGGGAACAAGGCTGGGGGGGTCAAACAGTGTACATGGGGTTCTGTGGGCAAGGGAACAAGGGGGGGGGCAGACAGCGTACATGGGGTTCTGTGGCTACAGATAGTGTACATGGGGTTCTGTGGCTACCAGTGGGCAAGGGAACAAGGGGGAGGGTCAAACAGTGTACATGGGGTTCTGTGGGCAAGGGAACAAGGGGGGGGGCAGACAGTGTACATGGGGTTCTGTGGCTACAGATAGTGTACATGGGGTTCTGTGGCTACCAGTGGGCTAGGGAACAAGGGGGAGGGTCAAACAGTGTACATGGGGTTCTGTGGGCAAGGGAACAAGGGGGGGGGGCAGACAGCGTACATGGGGTTCTGTGGCTACCAGTGGGCAAGGGAACAAGGGGGGAGCAGACAGCGTACATGGGGTTCTGTGGCTACCAATGGGCAAGGGAACAAGGGAGGGAGCAGACAGTGTACATGGAGTTCTGTGGCTACCAGTGGGCAAGGGAACAAGGCTGGGGGGGTCAGACAGTGTACATGGGGTTCTGTGGCTACCAGTGGGCAAGGGAGCAAGGCTGGGGGGGTGGGTCATGCAGTGTATATGGGGTTCTGTGGCTACCAGTGGGCAAGGGAACAAGGGGGGGCAGACAGCGTGCATGGGGTTCTGTGGCTACCAGTGGGCAAGGGAACAAGGCTGGGGGGGTCAGATAGTGTATATGGGGTTCTGTGGCTACCAGTGGGCAAGGGAACAAGGGGGGGCAGACAGCGTACATGATGTTCTGTAGCTACCAGTGGGCAAGGGAACAAGGCTAGGGGGGTCAAACAGTGTACATGGGGTTCTGTGGGCAAGGGAACAAGGGGGGGGGCAGACAGCGTACATGGGGTTCTGTGGCTACAGATTGTGTACATGGGGTTCTGTGGCTACCAGTGGGCAAGGGAACAAGGGGGAGGGTCAAACAGTGTACATGGGGTTCTGTGGGCAAGGGAACAAGGGGGGGGGGCAGACAGTGTACATGGGGTTCTGTGGCTATAGATAGTGTACATGGGGTTCTGTGGCTACCAGTGGGCAAGGGAACAAGGGGGAGGGTCAAACAGTGTACATGGGGTTCTGTGGGCAAGGGAACAAGGGGGGGCAGACAGCGTACATGGGGTTCTGTGGCTACCAATGGGCAAGGGAACAAGGGAGGGAGCAGACAGTGTACATGAGGTTATGTGGCTACCAGTGGGCAAGGGAACAAGGGGGGGGGGCAGAAAGCGTACATGGGGTTCTGTGGCTACCAATGGGCAAGGGAACAAGGGGGGAACAGACAGTGTACATGGGATTCTGTGGTTACCAGTGGGCAAGGGAACAAGGAAGGGGGGTCAGACAGTATACATGGGGTTCTGTGGCTACCAGTTGGCAAGGGAACAAGGGGAGGGGGGTCAGACAGTATACAAAGGAACGAGGCTGGAGGGCAGCTGGTAGCCACAAATCCCCATGGACACTGCCTGACACACAGCCTTGTTCCCTTGGGAGTGGACAATATGTATAAAATATGATACAGAGTTGATTAGATAATTATGTACTGCTTGGTGTACTTTTTTAACCCTTTGAGTGCCACATGGGTGTGCAATGCACATTCCTATAGCACTCATAGGGTTAGTGATGCTGTTCGCTCCACTCCCCTACTGGCCAAGTGGGGAAGCAGAGAGAATGCTGTCAGACTTCAGGATTGCAAAGAAAAAGATCAATCCTGCACTCTATATCAATATGTGAATGTGTGCCCTATCTTAGGCATATATATTAATCATTGCGAAATCTGAAAATAAACATGAGGATTTTGTTCCCATTTTGACCAAAGTGGGAACAAAATCCTCATGTTTATTTTCAGATTTCCCAATGATTATTATATATGCCTAAGATAGGGCACACATTCACATATTGATAAAGAGAGCATGATTTATCTTTTTCTTTGCACTTGCACTTTGGGTTTCTGCCTGATAATTTGGGGTTATGGAGAGCCCTCTTTTTCTTTCCTTGCTGCCACTTATGTCAATTAATCTACCTCTTTTAATTTATACACTACATGTGTTCACTGTAGTTAGTTTAGCACTGTAAGCTTTTTCTGTCTTTTGCAGACTTCAGGATTGTCTACTGCTGGTGATGTGCGAGGGAGGGCATCCCTTCCACATTGACAGCACTTTGACAATCTTATATGCTAATGGGGTCCTTCTCCTCCCCTCCCCTTGCACTCCTAAATTTTTGTGCATATGTTGATGTGTGTCTGCATCGAAATGTCAAAGTACTTTGAACACATCAAAAAAATCATATCTCCACAGCACTAACCTTTAGGTAAAAAACTTTTGTTAAAAACAACATTATGCTCTCCCTCAAATTAAAAAAAGCTGTGAATATCAGGGTTACATTTCCAGGAATATTAACTCTACACTTCACGCTCCCTTACTTTATAAGGTCATTGATTGTGTCAAATATGATGTCATCCAAAAGGCACAGGGGGCAAAGTTCTCTAATCATAATCATGACTCTCACAAATTTTATTCGTTTGAGTGAGAAAATAACAGTGATATCAATTAGTGATTTGCAAAGACTGTTTGTGTGTGTGTATATATATGTCTGTGTTTGTATGTGTGTGTGCATGTGTGCTCTCGTGCGTGAATGAGTTTGCTTCTCTGTGTGCGCGTGCGTGAGTGCATTTGTCACAACATTCTCTTTTATATTAAGGCAACTGAGATTCTATAATGTTGTTCTTACAACCTCTTGGATATTTTACAATGCATTGGAGACATTTCTAACATAGAAGATGTTAAGCTGATACCCCCTCATAGACTGCAGTCATTCTTTGATTTCCATATCCAAGACAATATGGAGGTCCGGTATTGTCTACCCCTGCTTCCAGAACTTCATTCTAATTCTCAAGCATCTCTAGGACAGATTAAATCAACTCAAATAAGTTTCATATTTCCATTGCTTTTATTAAAAAAATATATCATTTTATATATCTGGCAATTTAATATATAATAAATAACACTAAAATAAATAACTGTAATAAAAAATATATATATAAATAAATAAGTTAACAACAAAGTATATTTGCAACAAGTTGGCAGTTCTCTAAATCCCATTCCTTTCAGTCCTCTTGTAGAAGAGTGTCTAAGCACATGGGCCCAGGGAATCAGTGAACTTATAGGTTGTGGAACCTTCTTAATGAAAAACATATAACATTTATGAGTCATCCTGGTTCTTAAGCTTAGAAGACTATTGGTATGTGGTAATATAATAAATAACAAATAAATAGTTGTTATAAAAATATTCAAATAGATAAATAAATTAACAATAAAGTATATTTGCAATAAATTAACAGTCCTTTAAATCTCATTTCTTTCAGTTCTCTTGTTGAAGAGTGTCTAGGAACAGATAATCGGTGATCTTATTGGTCGTGAAACCTTCTTATTGGCAAACATATCAAACTGTTATTCATCCTGGTCCATAAGCTTAGGTACTATTGGGATATCTTCATTACATGCAGTTTTCTCATGCGAGAGGAGAGTTGGATCGCCAGTTGTAAATTTTTTCTTATTTCTCTATGAATAAAACGTTGAGCACACTCTGGTTTGTCCTGGAAAATATAATGTTGAAGACAATGTTAATTGAAGGGTGGTAAGACTGAAAAGAAAAAAGGAGAGTAAATCTTCAAAGCCTTTATTACTGTACTTAGGATGCAATTATATGTAGGTATGTTTTTTTCTTTTTTATTCTTTGTCTGAAATAGTGTGATTAATCTATTACATTTAAGCTGTAGTAACTTTTGAATGAAACATTTAACAGCAAAGGGAGCTACATGTTTTACTCATTTGGAAAACATTACCGTATTGTTACATCCCTAATTAAACATTTATTTACATTTAATGATAATAATCTGGGCAAATATAAACTGAATTTTATGTCCCCAGAAAAGTCAAAGTTATCATGTTGAATGCTTTAAAGGTTCAGACCTTATATCACTCAGAAAAGGGATTGAGGACTGTCATATTGTAATTTATTCAAGTGTGTGAGTTTGCTATTAAGTTCTCAGTGCAACATTTTCCAGTCTCTGCATCTGAGCTGTAATAAGTGAGTTCGCTATTATTGTGTCCATTTTTCGACATGAATGGCAGAGGTTTATTGGGAGCAGGAGGGAGTTTGTTATGATGAAGCCTGGTTTTGATAAGGTTTGATAAGAGGAAGGAGGGCGTTTGTAAGGAAGGATGACGAGTGAGAGAGGTTTAATAAGGGGAAGGAGGGAGTTTGAAAAGAGGAAGGATGGAGTTTGTAAGGACCGATGATGAGTGAGAGAGGTTTTATAGGAGGAATGAGTGCGTTTGATAAGAGGAAGGATGGAGTTTGTAAGGAAGGATGACGAGTGAGAGGGGTTTGATAAGGGGAAGGAGGGAGTTTGATAAGAGGAAGGATGGAGTTTGTAAGGACGGATGATGAGTGAGAGAGGTTTGATAAGGGGAAGGAGGGAGTTTGATAAGAGGAAGGATGGAGTTTGTAAGGACGGATGATGAGTTAGAGAGGTTTGATAGGAGGAAGGAGGGAGTTTGTTAAAAGGAAGGATGGAGTTTCTAAGGATGGAGGACGCATGACAGTGGTTTGGTACAATGAAGGAAGGAGTTTGGAAAGTGGAAGAATGATTGATAGAAGTTTGGTAGGAGAAATAAGGAAGGATGAAGTTTAGATGTCTGAAAATGGACACTGTATGCTATGTATGAGTAAAATGTAACATCATCTGTTCACCAGATTTGATCTATAATAACTTTGAAATAACCATCTCATAGCTGTGCGAGAACCTTGTGTTACTACCCAGGAAAACCACAATGATTTTGTTTTTTGTTTTTTGGTGTTTTTTTTTCCTTCATAGTAAAACAAAGCAGATTTTCATTCAGGTTGATGACCCATTATCTTTTTTATTTGGCATTACATGACACCAGCAGATCAATGTACTATTCAATGCATGCAGCGGATGAATACACCACTACACAATTAGGTGGTCTGGTAGCTTTAATTTTTGACAAACATCCTTGTAATATAACATTACTATTCTTTATTACCATCTATTAGGTAAAGTGGTTTATATAGATGTGTGGATCACAATATATTTCACAGGATCACTCTGACTATTCATGTTGATCCAAGTGAACCTCAACTAAAGTCAATGGGAACATATACCCATGAAAAGCCCAGTTCATATAATTACCTGATTTTGCAGAATCTTCTCCAGTTTGTTGAATTGCTCTGATATTACTTGTTTATACAGATGATTTTCTGCTGTCTCAGTGATCTGAAAAAATAGATGAGTTCTTATTAGTACATGCCATGCAGACATTATGGCACCTTTTTCACACTAAATACATATTACACTATTGTGCTATATAGGTCTCATTTTGGTCTTCTCAGAGAGCACTTAGTGCATCTACATAGGAACATGCTGTCATCTGCGTTAAGAGAAGCACCTGTGCACCTGAATGGAAGCATAACAGGCACCTGAATACAGAATACAGTGTCACCTGATTGGATACACTGCCCCCCCATGTAGGAGCTCGGTAATGCAATTTGCTTTTTCAAAGACTCCTGTATGTGCAGAACACAGGGAGGCTGATGTACTAAGAACTGGATCAATTCTACAGAAACCAACTGATCCTTAGGGGACAAATAACATCCCCCCAAATTCGCATTGATCTAGATAAGACTGTCACTCCCTTATATGCTAGCGGGGTCTCCAATGCAATGTGTAGCAATGTTCTGGAGATCTCACTAGCATCTATGTGGTTAAAAGCCCTCTTGAAATCATTGGACTTTTTATTAGTTCCCTGTGGTTCAGTTGGTTTACCCCAGAATTACACCACTTTTCCTTAATACATCAGCCTCAGCATGAACCAGTCAAGACGTTGGAAATGCAATTTGCTTTTTAAAGGTTCTTCAGGTTCTGTGACATGCAGAGCAATTCTGGAGCAAACAAATTGCACCACAGGGTAGAAATAAAATGTATCCATATTCCCATTTATCTAAATGAGACTTTTAACCTTTTGAATGCTGGAGAGGACTATAAAGTATTAAATAACCAAGCAATGGAGACCTCTATAGCAGTCAAGAGATTAGAATTCTCTTTAAATCAGTGGGGAAATGTATTTGTCCCCTATGATGCTGATGGTTTGCTCCTGATGTGCTTTTATTTTTCTTTGAACATCGCCCTATTAGAATCTAACTGAAATGTACAATAGTTTTCTATAACAGTAACATTCCATAGGATCAGGACAGAGTCTGATGGACCCTTTGCAGGTCACTTACACAGTCATCCAGCTGATCCATTTGGTAATGGAGGAGATCCTGTAGTCTTTCCCAGGCCTGCTGCTGGCACAAGAGCCTCTGGTGGTATTTCCTGTAGAACTGGATGGTGTGATTGATGAGCTCACCCACTGCAATGGCTGCAGATCCCACCTGGAAGATCCAATCAGTTATTGTGTTAATGATACAGTCAAGGTCCTACTTCATGATGAAGCAGGGAAAGGTCAGAAGACTGTAGATGGCTTTACAGAGGCTGATTTACTGAGTGGGACTGGAATGGAATAGTATTGGAGCAAACCTAATGCACAACAGAGGACACAACACAATTCACCAAAACCCAGTTACTTTAAATGGGGCATTTAACACCATGGATAAAAACCCTTCTGGTGTTCAAGGTGTTAAAAACACAATTTAAATTCATGAGAGTTTGGGGAATTTGCATGTATTCCATATGGTGCACTTGGTTTTCTCCAAAATGACTCTTGTCCTGCTCAGTATTTCATTCTCTTCGTCATGGTGTGTGCCTGTCAGTGTGTGCCTGTGAGTGTGTGTGTGTGTGTGTGTGTGTGTGTGTGTGAGTGAATGTGTGGATATGATCCAGTCCAGACTAAGACAGTAAACACTGTGTTTTACAGGTAATGTATCACATATATGTTTTCATCTACAGGAAGAATAGAAAGTCATGGAACATCTGCTACCTGTGAGATATTGTAGATCTGATCAGTACTGGGAAGCTCTATGATGTAGTTCAGACAGGCTTCTGGAGTTCTCTTATCAGGATTCTAAAGAAGCATAAAACAAATAATAGTTTGTAAGTATATCATTATTTAGGTGCACCATTGCTTGTTACTTTTCCAAGTGCAAAACTACTCAAAACACATGAATCAATCCCTCATTTCAGTTAAGTAAGCAGAGATGAGATATAAGAACATCATTAGTAACTCACCAGTTGATTAAAGGTCTGCAGGATCTGCATATTCAGATACTCCTGTTTAGGGTGAAGCCATTTGCAATTTTGGGAACAGATGATGGAGTTTAGACTCAGCAACAGCAAAAATATTGAGGAATTCATGGGAGACATTGTCACTGAAATGGAAAAAAACATAAAAGGGATTAAAGTGGCTCACTTGTAATGGTTCCCAAAATAAAATGGACCTGATAAAAAAAAGTTCACTAATACTTTAAGGGGGAGTGGCACCATTATTTGCACCAAACTGGAAACAAGAACCCAGAACTTTAAACATGAGACCTGGGCCTTTAGCCCCCTCAAACATGATCTATCAGAGCCCCTGTATTAGTCATCCTTTGCATCATGTAAACAGCATGTTTGGTTGCAAAAAGTATTGAAGGGACACATGAAGATGAGACCTTTGAACTCACGAAAATGTATGCAACCAAATATCTTACTTTATGATCCACATTGAATCTTATGTACTAAGGAGAATTGGAGCAATTCTGGGGCAAACCAATTGCATCACAGAGGAGAAATAAAATATCCCTTGATATTAATGGGAATTGTAATCTCTTGAATACTAGAGAGGTCTCAAACACACTGCAACACAATGCGTTGGAGACCTTTATAGCATTCAAGAGGTTAATATCCCTATTTTAATACTCAGAATTTGGGGATCGTTTACATTTCTTTTATGGTGGCATTGGCTTGCCCCATAATTTCTCCAATTCTATTAGTATATCAGCCTCACTGTAATAGAAAGATGAGATGGACATCACTGGATTTTATCTAATAAAAATCCCATTGCAAAATTTGATGTCAAAACCAACAAACCAATGATAAATATATCACATACAATACAATCAGGACAGGGGATTCTTACCAGTGTGTATTGGATCTGGTACCAGTTCCACTGTGTCCTTGTTCTCTACTGATCTCCATCTTCCCTGGTGACACTTATATTCTTAGAGGAATTCAGAATGTTTGACAAGTGAAAATTTCATTCATTTCTAAAGGTCAGTGGAACACGGCTAAACTTTCTGCTTTAGTTTTGTTTTTGCTTTGTTGTGTGTTTCATCATCATTCTTAAATTCTGGTGAGAGAATTGTTAAAAGTTTTTCAGCTGCAAATTCCAAAACCAGATTTTTTCTGACTCACTTCAACTAATGTTCTCTGCTGTTTCACATTTATGTCTAGAAAGCAAAAGATTAAAAAAGCACCGATCACTTCCTGTATTTGTGAGATGAAAACGTCTTGTCCTCAAAGTATCTGTAAACTGGGACTACACATCTGTCTCAGTTTGTCAATTGCCTGTGGGTAACATGTTTATGTTTTTTAAAGGGATAGTAAACTTTTATTTAGGCTTAAAATATTCTGCAAGTGCATAATATGTACAGTTAAATTGCTTAGACTTTTTAAATATTTATTTTCTGTGCCTATTTTCTTAAACTTTTATATTCCTAACATTGAGCTCCCTGAATCTATTCCACATGTTTTCTTTCAAGCACTGTGACCGCAGAGATAGTGATACAATGTAAAAATACAATGTCATAATTACAGCATACATAGTACTCAGTGTAGCAGGATAGAGTTACATTGTATCACTGTGCTTCTTTTGAGGTCAACTGACAAGGAAATTTGCTGGAATCAGAGATCCAGGGAGCTTACTACCAGAGACATAAAAGTAGAAAGAAAATAGGTGATGATGAAAAATTAATTAATAAAAAGTAAAATCAAAATAAAGGGCTACTATCCTTTTAAAGCGGAACTACCATGTTTAATAAATAAACGTTCTGAAGAAAGATACCCCTATTGTTAGTCCGAATGTGTGTGTGAAATGTACCAATGTGTGTATAACAAAGAGTAATCTGGAACGTTTACCGGGCATAGAGATCGAGAACACAGCGGCCATCTTAGTTGTTTCAGCCAACTGCGCATGTGCGCATTCTCAAAGGGCTTGTCCGTCATCCACTATGTGCCTGCCCACAGCCGTCCTATTTTTTTTCTTTTCTCATGCACGCTCGCGTGGCGCACATGCAAATTAAGTGAAGCAACATCACCTTACCATCCATGCACGAGCATTCTCATTCCTGCCTGCGCTCGTGGATCGGATGGTAAGGGGTTTTAAAGGGGAAGGCTGAGGCACTGCTTATGTTGTTCTAGATACAGTAGTCACCCACAAATAATAATTGAACTGCAGGATATTGAGAAAGCTAATGAAACTATGTATATTAAAAATATAACAAAAATTAATGAAAAAAATGTTTTAAAAGCAACATGAATAATATTATAGTACAATAAATATATATATATATATAAATGGCCTTATTTTTAAAAAAAAATCGACATGTCATGGCAAATTATGTAGTATAGGAAATCCTTGTTGACACAATGATTACTTAAGGTCATAAGCCAATGGTTCAGAACATGTATCATATTAACTGTTTTAATCTTCATTCTTAAAATACAAAAAAGACACTTAAATATACATACATATATAAAAATAAACATCTACTGCATCACATAGCTGTGTTTTAATAGTCTTTGATTTTAATTACACGTTTTTATTTTGGGGGTGCTGCAACTGTAATTCTGATAGAGGGGTACGCAACACAATGCGTAATCCTTTGGCTTTCAAAGTGTTATTCCTCATTCTTTCATTGACTTAATGTATATATATTAATAGAGAGAGAAAGAGATTCCATTCACATATATATATTTTTGTTTATGAAGGAGAGAGAGAGACACGCACAAACACACACACATACACAAACATTTACACACACACACAGAAATATATGAAGAGACACACACACACACATATAAAGAGAAATAGAGACACACACAAATGAGGAGAGATAAAGAGAGAGACACACACACATATGAAGAGAGACACACACACATATGAATAGAGAGATAGAAACACACACACAAAACCACACACACACATACACACACAAACAACCTTCAATCATCATCATGAAATCCTATATTTATTTCATAATTTTTTTTTTTATAATTTAAAGTGTATATTAAAATATAATAATAGTGGAATACTACATGTAATTGAAATTAATTCTCTTTCTACATACCAGAACTATTGTTTGGTACTGTAGGTGAATCATTTTCCAAAGTCAAGTATGGAAAGTACTTCACCTTCCACAAGTGTTACTTCCCATTCGGAAACATCATCAGAGGATGGTAGTCTACTTGCTCCAGCAGATGACATGGTAAGATTTTAAGTATTTTTAAATGTCAAGTGCTACTAATCCATTCTAATTAAAGTGTTTTAAATTTGCATCAAAACTTCATAGTATGGACAACCCCATCCCCAGTGACCTAATTTAAAACCTTTTTCTTTAGTTGTTTTTTATATGGACTTTGTAACTTACAAATCACATTAAGGCACAAACAAAATAAAATTTTCCATAAGTAGAACCCAATTACTCAGTTGTCAAATTCATTCCGAATTCGTCTACTACTAATACAATTTTTTTACTCTCTCTCCTAAAATGCTATGTGATTATTGTTCCTCTCTCCACTTATGCTAAGTAAACATTGTCCGTCTCAGGACAAATAATGTTAGTTGAATATAATCCTTCTCTACAATGCATCTTGACATTGTTGTTGTTCTTACATGTGTATTGTTACATCAGTAAAGGGGGTTGGATGGTGTGAGTATTACTCAACAATTCACTGATGATCTACCATTCTGAAAGTATAGAACCAACCCTATCCATGATCCAATAAGTATTGAAATTGTTTATAAAATAAATTTATCCTTTAACATTTTTGGACTTTTAAATTAAAATGCAAATTAAATATACAAATTATACATTTGTATACCTTTTGTCTAATTGGAAATGTAATACTTCTAGTTACATTTTTCATTAATTTCTTCTATTGTTTATGTAAATTACATGGCAGTCTCTCACACAATTATTTCAATTCAAGAAATATGTTTTTTACTCTTTTTTTATTTAGACTCGTCTCATTGGAACAGTAACAACACATTCTTCTTCTTCAGAAGAAGTGTCTACAATTGATGAAGAGGAATGTTTCCCAAATGATCCTCAAGGAAGTGAGAGTGATACAGCAGATGAGCCACAATCCACTTCTGAAACTAGCAGAGTTGGTAGTTCTGATTGGTGCCATTGTGGGAATTGTGAACCAATGCAGACAGAAGAAGAAAGCATATGTTGCACCGAAATTCCAGCAGCCCAACAACATGTTGCTGAGGAAAACACTTGCATTATGACGAATATCCTCTGTAGAGACATTTGTTTAAATGAAGACCGTGTCTTCCTTGCCAACAGAATGATGGGGACCATTACTAGTAGGCCAGCGGATGCCGTCTATAACAGGTTAATGAGCTTTGAATTATTCAATCTCTTTACATTTTTGTCATTACAGTTCAAGATCGCCCTCTCTCTCTCTATCTCTGTCTATCTCCCACTTTCTCTCTCTCCCTCTATCACTATCCATTATTTTCTGTCTCTCTTTCCTTTTCTTCCTCTCTGTATCTCCCTCCTAATTTAACTTTATGTCTCTTTTCTTTGTCAATTTCCATCTTAGTCTTTCTCCCACTCTCTGTTTGTCTTTACCATATTTTTATATCTCCCCTTCACTCTCTATCGCCTTGTCTTTCTCTATCTATCTCCCTCCATTAATCTTCAAAAATCTCTGTCCTTCTCTCTATATATAGATCTCCTTCTCTCTGTTAAACTTACTCTCTAAAAGCATCTGCTTCTCACTCTCTTAATCCCTTTCTCCTTCTATAACTATATATCCTATTTTTTTCTTTTCTTCCTCACTCCAAATTTCTCCTCCATTTCTCTCTATTTTTCACTCCCTGCCTCTATATATATCTCAATGAAGATAAAAAATTACAAATAATTTTTATTTTATCTATTCAAACTATATATGTTTATTGTTTTCTTTCCAACAGACAACTTAGAAAGACTGCTTATAGAGCCTTTACGTGTTGGCTGCATGGATATCTGGGTCCAAGGAACAGAAGACCGATACCATCTTGCGTTGTGTCATGTATTAGACGTCAATTTCCAGACCCAGATAATATATATATGGGATACATACCAGTTCATGACTATGCAGCAATGGAAATGGCATCCTTGCTGTAATAATATGAAAGAAAGTTTGAATATTAACAACGGAAACTGTTATTTTTTTACAAAATTTGGTTTTATTTTTTAACCCTATGTTTCATACTACATGTTATTTTTGTAGTGTTTTGTGTTATTTATTTTAATAAAAAAACAATTTTATTTTGTTTAAAAAATTTTAAATGTTAAAATTTTACAATAAATAAAAATTTATATTATTACAATTTTATGGAGTTAAATGTTTACTTACATGAATGTTTTTGCCTTTATATATCTATTTCAACCCTTCTGTCTATCTCACTGATCTGTCTCTCTCATTAAAAAAAAAAAAAAAAAAAGTAAAAAAAATTATATACACATATATATATGTGTGTGCATATATATTTATATATCTATATATTTATATATACACACATATATAAATATATATGTGTGTACATATATATATATATATATATATATATATATATGTGTGCATATATATTTATATATCTATATATTTATATATACACACATATATAAATATATATGTGTGTACATATATATATATATATATACTAGGTTAAAGCCCGTCATTCGACGGGATGTAGGTCATGCAGAAGCGTTTGTAGGATATAAATAAAACAAATATCCTCCCAGGGCAAGGGACGTGGACCCCCTTCTGCGTGTTGCCTTTTTTTTTTTTTTTTGCATTTTCTTTTCTTTTTTTTTCCTAAATAAATACAGGTTTAGGTGCTTCTCCTCTCTCTTACACTCTCCCCTTCCTGGTGTTTATCTTCTCTCTTACACTCTCCCCTTTCTGGTGTTTCTCTTCTCTCTTACACTCTCCCCTTGCTGGTGTATGTCTTCTCTCTTACACTCTCCCCTTGCTGGTGTTTATCTTCTCTCTTACACTCTCCCCTTCCTGGTGTTTATCTTCTCTCTTACACTCTCCCCTTGCTGGTGTATGTCTTCTCTCTTACACTCTCCCCTTGCTGGTGTTTCTCTTCTCTCTTACACTCTCCCCTTGCTGGTGTTTCTCTTCTCTCTTACACTCTCCCCTTGCTGGTGTATGTCTTCTATTTTACACTCTCCCCTTGCTGGTGTTTCTCTTCTCTCTTACACTCTCCCCTTGCTGGTGTATGTCTTCTCTCTTACACTCTCCCCTTGCTGGTGTTTATCTTCTCTCTTACACTCTCCCTTGCTGGTGTCTATTCTCTCTTACACTCTCCCCTTGCTGGTGTTTCTCCTCTCTTACACTCTCCCCTTGCTGGTGTTTCTCTTCTCTCTTACACTCTCCCTTGCTGGTGTCTCTCTTCTCTCTTACACTCTCCCCTTGCTGGTGTATGTCTTCTCTTTTATACTCTCCCCTTGCTGGTGTCTCTCTTCTCTCTTACACTCTCCTCTTGCTGGTGTTTCTCCTCTCTTACACTCTCCCCTTGCTGGTGTTTCTCTTCTCTCTTACACTCTCCCCTTGCTGGTGTTTCTCCTCTCTCTTACACTCTCCCCTTGCTGGTGTTTCTCCTCTCTCTTACACTCTCCCCTTGCTGGTGTATCTCTTCTCTCTTACAATCTTCCCTTGCTGGTGTATGTATTCTCTCTTACACTCTCCCCTTGCTGGTGTCTATTCTCTCTTACCCCCCCTTGCTGTTGTTTCTCTTCTCTCTTACACTCTCCCCTTGCTGGTGTCTATTCTCTCTTACCCCCCTTGCTGTTGTTTCTCTTCTCTCTTACACTCTCCCCTTGCTGGTGTTTCTCTTCTCTCTTACACTCTCCCTTGCTGGTGTCTCTCTTCTCTCTTACACTCTCCCCTTGCTGGTGTATGTCTTCACTTTTATACTCTCCCCTTGCTGGTGTCTCTCTTCTCTCTTACACTCTCCTCTTGCTGGTGTTTCTCCTCTCTTACACTCTCCCCTTGCTGGTGTTTCTCCTCTCTCTTACACTCTCCCCTTGCTGGTGTTTCTCTTCTCTCTTACACTCTCCTCTTGCTGGTGTTTCTCTTCTCTCTTACACTCTCCCCTTGCTGGTGTTTCTCCTCTCTCTTACACTCTCCCCTTGCTGGTGTTTCTCTTCTCTCTTACACTCTCCCCTTGCTGGTGTTTCTCCTCTCTCTTACACTCTCCCCTTGCTGGTGTTTCTCCTCTCTCTTACACTCTCCCCTTGCTGGTGTATCTCTTCTCTCTTACAATCTTCCCTTGCTGGTGTATGTATTCTCTCTTACACTCTCCCCTTGCTGGTGTCTATTCTCTCTTACCCCCCCCTTGCTGTTGTTTCTCTTCTCTCTTACACTCTCCCCTTGCTGGTGTCTATTCTCTCTTACCCCCCTTGCTGTTGTTTCTCTTCTCTCTTACACTCTCCCCTTGCTGGTGTTTCTCCTCTCTCTTACACTCTCCCCTTGCTGGTGTTTCTCCTCTCTCTTACAAACTCCCCTTGCTGGTGTATCTCTTCTCTCTTACACTCTTCCCTTGCTGGTGTATGTATTCTCTCTTACACTCTCCCCTTGCTGGTGTCTATTCTCTCTTACCCCCCCTTGCTGTTGTTTCTCTTCTCTCTTACACTCTCCCCTTGCTGGTGTCTATTCTCTCTTACCCCCCTTGCTGTTGTTTCTCTTCTCTCTTACACTCTCCCCTTTAGGTGTCTATTCTCTCTTACCCACCCTTGCTGGTGTTTCTCCTCTTTCTTACACTCTCCCCTTGATTGCTGGTGTTTCTCTTCTCTCTCCCCTGCCTTTATATACAGGACCCTTTGCCTTTATCCTATACCATGCAAAGTCGGTTTTTGGCACTCATATGTTATATATATATATTTTTTAATTAACGTCTTTGTCTCTGATGTCTCTCACACTCTACCCTCGCGACATACACGGCGCAAGTGGATGCCTATCACTTATGCGCGTCCACATGCTGAGAAGGCTCGCACCGTGCATGTGGACGCGCAAAAGTGTCAGGCAGCAGGTATGGATGCGCATAACTGACAGGCAGCCGGTGTGAACGCGCATAACTGACAGGCAGTCAGTCTCGAGGGCAGAGTGTGAGAGACACCAGCTGCCAGTCCTCTGAGCTGTACCAGTCTTCTGACCTTGCATGTGGACGCCAGGAAGAGTATAACTGATAGGCACCCGCAAGCGCAAGCACAGTGCAAGCGGGTTCCTGTGAAAAACGCGTCCATAGTTACCATAGATGGTGCAGGTGCGGGGGGAGCAAGTCACGTGGTGTCTGTCTCTGTGAGTTTGTGCTTCGTGCTACGCTCACAGGGAGAGACGCATTCTAAGACTTTATGGTATAGGATATATACATATATATATATATATATATATATATAGGTGAGTGTGTGTGTGTGTGTGTGTGTGTGTATATATATATATATATATATATATGTGTGTGTATATATAAATATATAGATATATATGTGTGTGTGTGTATTTATAAATTTTCTTTACCCTTTTTGAGAAAAAGAGAGGTAGACAAGACATAGAAGGAGACACATAAACAGGAAGACAGACAAACAGAGATGAATAGTAAGAGAAAAAATGACAGCTAGAGACAGAGAGAGCAGAAGAGAGAGACCCAAACAGAGATAGAGGGAAATACATAAAGTCAGATATAGACAGAGGGACAGATAGAGATAGATACACACAAATTGAAACAGTTGTAGACAGAGGTAAAGACATACAATCAAATATAGACAGAGGAATAGAGAGAGAGAGAGAGAGAGAGAGAGAGAAACTTTGAAATTTTCATAAAGAGGTATATATATATTATTATTATTTTTTTATTTTTTTGGTGTATATACTAATTAAAATATAACACTAAATAAAAAAAAATTAAAAATAGTTAAAAAAAAACAATAGTCTGAATATTTGATTAACCAAATTTTTATTGAGATACTTATACCAATTTTGATTTAAAATTATTACTCTATTTTTTTATTATTCTTTATTAAGAGCAAAACCATATAAAAAAACATATTTTAAACTATAGAAGTAGTAATAGCTGTTTACTGTGCAAACGTTTAAATATTAAAATATTTTCATCTAAAATGACTTTTTACATTAGATTGAACATGTGTCTTCCTTGTTTTCCTGACGATAGTTGAATCTGAAAAAAGAATAATAACATAACACGTTATAAAATGAAAAGACACACACATATCAGATATTAAAACAGTAACAATAATGATATTTTTTTTTACAAAAACTTAAGGGTAGGAAAGAATGAATAAGATAGCATCACAACATTGACCATCTAGCAACTAGCGGCTCAATAGAGCTAGTCGCCATAATTCTTACCGAATTAAAGAAATATCTCTATTCTTCATGGACTGACAGCTCTGGCTTGTGAACGCCTATAGGGCAAATTGTCACCACTCCGTCTTGCTGTCAGTCCATGAAGAAAAGAGATTTCTCTTTACCCCATAAGTAACTCTGGCGACTAGCGCTACTGGGCCGCTAGTTGCTAGATGGTCAATGATGTGATGCTATCTTATTATTGGGTGGTAGTTTGGCTTTATTACAGAAATGGGAAAAATAAATAGCAAATATCATTGATGCATGTTAACAACTCAATTATAAAAGGATAAATGACAATTAGTATACAATAGTTATTGATTTCATTTATAACAGAAGTCAATATACATTTTACTGACGTATTAATAGGTTATTTCTTTGTAAAACGTGATCTATGTTCCTCTATTGCCTTCCTCTTCTCAGGCTTTGGCATTTTAGCAATGTTTGGTGGTAGGTCTATGGACCTGGATCTTCATAAAATA
Organism: Rhinophrynus dorsalis; assembly: GCA_037306005.1. Classification (NCBI taxonomy): domain Eukaryota; kingdom Metazoa; phylum Chordata; class Amphibia; order Anura; family Rhinophrynidae; genus Rhinophrynus; species Rhinophrynus dorsalis. The sequence goes on from CM074727.1 coordinate 141,876,029, forward strand.
TGCAACTTTCTGTCACAAAATTTCAGTAAATTTTTCAACATATCTTACAGATGTGTGTTTGACATCGGTTCATAGATGTCTCTGACTATCCACCTGTTTCTTGATCTCGGAAATTCCAATTTTGCTCTCGCCATCCCAAGTGTTGAAGATCCGGTTCTTGGTTTTTTAACTGTTGCCAATTTACAGTGTACGTTGTTATTGTGAGCTAGGGCTGCTAATTGTGTCCTGGCAACCATGCAGTCCATGCGATAGTGGCTGCGTTTGGGACGATATTTTAAAACTAAACTATGGTATGATTCTATGCAACCAGTATGACAGTATTGTGCCAGGTGTGGTAAGTCTTTGTCCATTTTTGGATCAGTCACAATCTGATGTAGTAGTTCAAAGGGTGCACTTTTTTTCTTTAGCCAATGTGTTTTTCTTGTCTTTTGACTGGATAATTTCTTGTGCGAGCATGAGTGATAGACATTCATATCCTTCCATTTATGTTGATTAACTATGTGATGTAGAAACGAATGCCACCGCTCACGCAGTGAATTAACATCACCCTTGCAAGTTTTAATACTCCACCAGAAGTGGTGCAGTATTGCTGGTATCCATTCGCTTAATGGGGAGTAAATTTTCTTCAGTGAAGAAGCAATTAATTTTTTTTTTTAAACTTTTGACATAATGCCAGACATCAAACTGATGGTTTACATTTTTGTATTTTTCCCTAATCATTTTGCGAATACCAACATGACGATCCGTGGCTAGTAGTTTAACTCTCAGATTGTCGGTTTGTATTCGATCCAAACACTTGGCACATGCTGACTTCTCCATCGCCACAGAAGAAGAGCAACTGGACACTTGTTCAACCTCAAAAGCTATGATTTTTTTAGTGTCAAGATCTATCATAGTGTACACGCAATACTTGGCTGAGTGTCCAGGACTGTCACATTGACCGTCACCACCAAGACCTATTTCTTTATCTCCAATTTCCTCCTTATTTTAATTTTTTTTTTGATTCCAATGAAAATCAAACAATGCTTATAAATATTTTGATTGATACCGATAGAAAGTTGTTTTTGAAATTTGCTGGATGCCAAAAATATCATTCATTTCAGCTATTTTTTTGTAATTTGCTCCACTAAACAAAATGGAAGCGGCACTTAAAATATTACTCACTGCTAAGTATTTTAAGCGAGGTTGACTTTGCCATACCAACAATGTGTGTCCATTTAAACACTCTCCATTCACTGACAGAAATGAGCCTTCAATATTTTTTGAGAGACTATGTACAGGAGCAGTACAACCATTTCCTTCTCCACATGGCACATATTTCAACAAATTATCAATACAGGATTCAAAAACGATGAACTTGTGCTCATTCACCATAATTTCCTCCACTGATTCATCCAAAATTGTCATGTCAGATTCCATTTCTGAAAAAGTTGTTTCACAGATATAATCAGGATCTTTTCTTAGTTCTAATGATAATTGAGATACATCTAACTGTGAAGATGTATCAAGTGTTTGATCTAATGATACATCTTGGGAACATTCTCCAATGTCACTGTCTATTACTTCAACAGGCAAAGGTATGTCTTCCAGTTCTTTTTCATCAAAGGGTGATTCAACATTTTGCAATTGTAAAAGTTCTCCTTGTTTTTTTACATGTAACCTTGGAGGGAAATGAGAAGAATGCACTGTAGGTAAACTTTTATGTGGAGTAGAAGAGTGTCAAATAATTTGATTACGATGAGAACTATAAATAGAGGCAATGGCCGTTGTACCGACCATTGCTTTACCCCTGAGGAAGTGGGAGGTGTCCCACGAAAGCGCTTGGGTATCGAGTGCACATTCACTTGGAGCAGGTCCCGCCTCACGTCCTCCACGAGGTTCTTTCATTTGTCCGACATCTAGCCGGCATTACATCACAGTGGCGGCATGAGCCGCTTGCTTAGTAGACGCCGACTATTACCTGGCTTTACATATCGGATACAATTACTTTGCCTGACGAGAAGGACACAGCTTATGATCCACTGTGGGCTGGGACCCTGAGATGCATTATTGCCAAGGTGGCGTTTTGTGAGTGTGCACTTTGTTCTTATATTTATTTTATGCGAATAAAGTATACTGCACTTAGATACTTTTTATCTGTTTGTTCCATTCTCTCCCTCTGAGCGCTGACCTCTATCCTGAGTTCCATTTGTTCCGCTGGTCTCTACAAGTCTGGCATATGTGAGCTGCACAAGGGATTGATACATGGATTGCGCGTGAAGTGTTGGTGACTATCACTGTATCCATTTCATTTCATCTCATTCACTCATCGTTTACCATGCCATCTTGATCTTCATTTCATCCATCATCCTTGTTTTTGATTGTTGGGACTGTATGTGAACTGTATGTGAACCCTTTTTTCCTTTTGGTTACAATTAGTTTGGAGTAGAAGAGTGTAATGGTTTTGGAGAGAAAAAGGGGTCTGGCACAAGTAGTTCAGACCTGACGTTGACATAAGTGTGATCCAAAGTTATATCCGATTCAATTGCCTCTGTGTAATCTGTTTCCTCTGGACACTGTGTAGAAGAATCAACAACTGATCTATATTCTGTCTGTGTGCTTGCATCTAATTTTGAATATTCTGTGTTGGTGCTTGCATCCACCTTATTCATAAAAATATTTGGTTGATCAACTGAGGATGTTGATGTGTGAGCTACAACTACGTCTTGTACTGTTGGTGTAGATGTGCTTGGTTGGATGTGAGATATGGGTACTGCATCTTCTGTTAAAATTTTTCATAGACCACTTTGGATATAACTTGTTTCTGTAAAATGTAAGGAACACATCCTGAATGCAGGGCCGGATTTGCCATAAGGCAGAGTAGGCATCTGCCTACAGGCGCACCCCACAGAGGGGCGCCTGTCACTGAAATCAATTTCTTTTTTTTAATATTTTTATTCACTGCACTCGCGCTGCGCACAGTGGCAGCAGTAACCAGCTGCACAGTAAGATCTGTGCCTTCTTCAGCACAGACCTGTATGCAGTTGGTCCCTCATCGGCTCTTTAATAATGCAGAGCGCTGGGAGATGACATTATCTCCCAGCAAGTCCACGCAGGAGCAAAAGCATACAGTCTGTGCAGAAGGAGGCACAGACTTTTCCTACCGCTGGACCACCAGGTAGGTAGGAAACGGATACGGGGGGGTGGCAATGTGAAGATGATGGGGGCAGTGTGGAGATGATGGGGGCAATGTGAGTGTAAGTTGGAGCTGACGGGGGGCAATGGAGATGATAGGGGCAATGGAGCTGATGGGGGAAGGTGGAGATGATGGGGACAATGTGGAGGCAAGTTGGAGCTGATGGGGCAAGTTGGAGCTGATGGGGGCAATGTGAGAGCAAGTTGGAGACGATGGGGGCAATGTGAGGGCAAGTTGGAGCTGATGGGGGCAATGTGAGAACAAGTTGGAGATGATGGGGGCAAGTTGGAGATGATGGGGGCAATGTGAGGGCAAGTTGGAGCTGATGGGGGCAATGGAGATGATGGGGGGCAATGTGAGGACAATATGGAGCTGATGGGGGGGCAATGTGAGGGCAATATGGTTATGTGGGGGGTAATGTGGAGATCTGGAGAGTTGTGGAGGTGTCCAGTGGAGATGGCTAATGGGAGGGGGGGCACTTCAGATTTCTGTGCCTACAGGCTCCTGAGATGTAAATCCGGCCCTGCCTGAATGTTGAACCATTATGGTCTTTCAATATTTTTCTACCAAATTGTTGATGTCTGATGATGAATTGCCAGAACATTCAAGCCAAACCTTTACTCTTTCTCGATTTTTTGGAAAACAGTGTAGAGTTACACCCACATTTGGTGATTGTTTTCCAGTTCTACTGACACATCCTTTGTAAAAACACCTTGGCATATTGAAAAGCTATAGATAGGGAAAAGAATAATTAAATTAAAATTGATAAATTGAGGATATTTTCATTCATAGTTAAAGGGATAGTAATACTTCGTTTTAACTTTATTTTATTTTGTAGACATTAAAAAAACATGAAGAATGATATAAGTCTTATTTCTCAAACCTTTATGGTTTAAGAGATATTCACAAGCAAAGTGTCCCCCTCTTGCCCCTTTTACTGATGTAACACTTCTCAGCCAGGGCAGAAGGGAGCTGCCCAGGTAGACTGCAGAGAGGGACAATCTTCAATTAAGATAAGGGAAAAACCTGAAAAACTTGTCAAGGGGGACAGGGCTTTCATTCTTTTCATACAAAGAAGATTGTCCCCTTCTGTTATCTGTCTGGTCTTACAACCAGATTCACATCTGAGAAGAGATTGCTTACACTAGGAAAAAGGGGCGGGAGGGGGAAACTTTGCGTGTGAATATCTCTTAAACCATAATTGTTTGAGAGATAAGACTTATATCATTCTTCATGTTTTTTAATGCCTACAAAATAAAATAAAGTTAAAACAAAGTATTACTATCCCTTTAAGAGATTATTTCAACATACATTTCCAGTACTTTTCATTGTTGCAATGAAACAAAAGGCAATGATTTCAAACAGACAAATAGGATGACTGAAAAAGTGAAATGGCTGTATGTGTTTAAAAAAAAAAGAAGTATTGTGTGTCTGTTAAAGGTATAGTAATGTTTCACAATAAAAGCAGCTCCAATTAATCTTCATAGTATTTGGATCATAGAGAGTGTTATTTCAATACTGTCAGAGTATCCCCCTCCCGCCCCTTTTACTGATGTAACACTCCTCATCCAAAGCAGAAGGGAGGTGCCCAGGTAGATTGCACAGAGGGACAATCTTTAATTAAGATAAGGGACAAAGCTGAAAAGCTTGTCAAGGGGGGCAGGGCTTTCATTGTTTTCATTGTAAGAAGACTGTCCCCTGCTGTTATCTGTCTGGTCTTACAAGCAGATTTCACATCTGAGAAGAGATGGCTTACACTAGGTAAAAGGGGCGGGAGGGGGAAACTTTGCTTGTGAATGTCTCTTAAACCATAAAGGTTTGAGAGATAAGATTTATATCATTCTTCTTGTTTTTGTAATGCCTACAAAATAAAATAAAGATAAAACCAAGTATTACTATCCCTTAAAGGTTTCAAAAAGCAACTATGAAAAGGTATGTGCATTGCAGGTTTGTGTTCAAATTTTTTTTTTGGTTTGTTTATGTCTGTGCTTTAATAAGTGTATATGTGTGTGTATGTGTTTATGTGTTTGTGTGTATGTGTGTGTATGTGTATATGTGTATATGTGTGTGTGTGTGTGTGTATACGTGTGAGTGTATATGTGTATATGTCTGTGTGTATACGTGTGTGTGTGTGTATTCGTGTGTGTGTGTATGTGTATATGTGTGTGTGTGTGTGTGTGTGTGTGTTTGTATGTGTATGTATGTTATTTTGTCTTTATTTACTTTTAGGTTTGAATTGAATGCACAACCTATGAACTGTAAATAAAGTACAAATATTTAGAAGCTGATTCATAGTATGTGTGTGTGTATTTTTATATGTAGTTTCAAAACAAATGAAAATAAAAGAGACATAAGTATTAAATGAGAATAATAGCACTACATCATGGTCATACCTGGGAACTTTCAAAATGAGCTGACCCTGAGATTGTGTAAATATGAACCCTTACTTTCCCATAATATAGATTATACGCAGTATATCCCTGATCGCTGTAATCGAGAGTCACTCCAATCAGCATTCAAGGAGCTATTAATACACAATAACTTACAGATATCACTGCATGAACACACAAATATCAAGCAGGACTTCTCCCTCTGCCTTTCTGGTACAAGTGGCACCAGTTTATAGACCAAAGAGGCATTTAACTGGAGCAGAATATATAACAGGTAGCACTGACCTCTCTCACCCTGAGAATTTGGCTCTTCACCCTGAGACCCTGAGATTTGGGCCAAAACCCTGAGTCTCAGGGTCAAACCCTGAGAGTTCCCAGGTATGATCATGGTATACACTTTGAATTGGTTATCAATTAATACTAATGGTTTAAAATGTTTTTCAAAGACAACAACTCAAAGGAAGTTCATGCATTGTGGTAATTTTTTCAATATTTATGTTTAAAAAAAAAAAATAAAAAAAAGTTTTTAATTCTATACCAATACTCATTGTCATTACTTTCTTTTCATCTCTCTCTTTCACCATCTCTCTCTCTCTTTTTTCCATCTCTTTCTCTTCTTATATCTATCTTTATATCTCTCCTTGTTTTTTTTCCATATTTCTCTTTCTTTTTTCCATCTCTTTCTTTTCCTCTCTCTCTCTCTCTCTCTCTCTCTATATATATATATATGGAAAAAGAAAAACAGAGAGAAAGATATATCAGTGCATTGCTCTCTCTCTGTGTCTGTCTGTCTCTCAGGATATGTATCTATTTCTACCTCTGCTTTAGAAGAATAATTTGATTTTTTTCATTGGAGATATATTATATCAAAAAAAATTATTACAAGTATACTACTTGACTATATATATTTAAAAGGTTATCAATATATATTATATTACATGTATTCTCAAAAGGAAAACAGTGAACATTGAAGTTCAAAGAAAGGAAAAGATTGAAACTTTAGTACTCTAGCAGGCTTGAACTGTCTACCATATTGATTTAAAACAATATTATTTGTAGACAGTTTAATGGAATTGTAGAAAAATATAACAGTAAGAAGAGACAAATCAAGTTTAAAAACACTATTCTTCTGGTCTCTGTTCAATAAGGGATTTAGATAACATAAGAGCAGACTAAGTAAACAATGACTAAAAGAAGTGGTCAGACTGTCTAAGTTACAGCTATAAATCTCTACAGATAAGGAATACAACCTTTTGTACACTGATTGACCAGATATTCGAGTTCAAGTAAAAGTTAATGCTAATAAATTTTACTTATCTAAAGAATGGCATACTCAGCATAGAATGTAAAAGGGATTGCAAAAGAGATCTGGGTTTCAAACTCAGGATTTTTTTTAACTATACTTTTATTTTACTTGAAACTCCAGTACAAAAAAAAAAAAAAAAAAAAATAAAAATAAAAGGGGAAAAAAACTATGTAAAAAAAGCTTAGTAACTTTAACCCTGTAAGAACAACAGCTTTTTGTTGGCAGTCACTCACTGTGGCACACACAGAGATTATTGTGGTTGGATAATGGCTCTACCAGTGTCACACTACATACAAATCAATACATTTTTAAATAAATCTGCTTTCAATAACCCTGTGAGTGCCACAGAATCAGGCAGTGAATGGCAATGCGCTGCATGCCTCTGTGGCACAGGTTTAACACAGTGAGTGACTGTCAACTAAAAGATGTGAAATGCTGCCCGTACACATAATTATTTAAAATTCAGAATAAATTACAGTTTAGTCAAAAAACTGGTAACCATTTGACTGCCAGAGGGGTATGCAACGCAATGAAAAGCAATGCATTGCGTACCCATCAGACAATCAAAAGGTTTATTTTATTTTTTAATATGACTGAATCATTTCAATTTACATAACAAGGAATTACAGGAACATATATCTTCTCTCGGTACACACACTGGTCAGAGGAAGATAAATGGCATATTTTTTCATTTGAGAAACACAATTGTTGTTATAACTCTTTAACACTTTGAGTACCAGAGGAATAAGGATTGCACTGCTTTCAGTGTGTTCTCTACCCCTATGGCACTCAAAGGGTTAAAGAAGTTTATTGTTGTGTCACATTCAGTAAGGGATATAAAACCATTATTATATTTTTGTACATGACATTTAGTTCTATTTTATGAGCATAGTTTGCAATTGTTTTGACACTGTTCATACACTGTAATACAAATATTTTTTAAAAATTAAAACAAAACATAAATGTGGAATGAGATAAAATTAATATAAAACTTAATAAATATTTGTATTACCTTGCTAAGTGAGATTTGGAGTATACTTTATGCTCAGAGACACTGAAACAGCCTGGGATGCTCAACGAAATAGCGCACTGAACCACTCAGCCAATAGCATCAGTCCGATTTCCTGTCTTCATGGAAACAGACTGGTGCTTTATACAGTGCGAGCGCTTCACAGGAACGCGCTCGCACTATGCTGGGAGGGCAATGAACGCGCATCTAACTAGGAGCGAGCATGGTCACGTGGTATTAAGCTGGATTACGTATGAGGATTCATCAACACTGTGGGAGGAACAACTGAGCCGGCCGGCTCAATTGATACATGCGCACTAAGGCTGAAACCAGGATAGACACACAGAGGTACAAAAGTATTTATAGTTTTATTTGATTTCAAAGCGTTTTTTTGAAAAAAAAAATTACACAGCGATTGCACTCAATGCTTTATCAATTAGTAGAGAGTAAAACAATATGGGGTGGTAGTTCCCCTTTAATTTTATATCAGTAAGCTCTTTGGCTCAGGGTTCCTATAATATTTCTAGAATCTAAGCTTCTTTACACTGGGTTTCCCATTATACAAATAAGATGTAGTCAGGATCTCATATTATACCATTTACATATAAGAATCTCAGGTTAGGGGTCTCTTTTTATACAGTTAGATTGTAAGTTCTTTGAGCCAGGGTCTTCCATTATATCAATACACTGTAAGAGTCTTAGGGCAGGTCTTCCATTATGCTACTTGATTGTAAGCAATGTGTTGTGTACCCATTTAATCCTTAAAGGGCTGAGTAAACTCAAGCACTATGACTGCATCAGTCTGTAAAAACTACCAACAATTATCAATCGGTGCTGAAGGGATAGTGTTACATTGTATCACTATCATTCTTTCACTGTCAATGACAGAATGCTCTCTGGAAACAGAAGTTCAGTGAGCTCAGTGTCAGGAACATAAAAGTGTAAAGAATTTGGTGGATATGAAAAAACAAACAGTATAGCAATTTAACTTTACATATAATGTACTTGTAGACAAAAAGGAGGTTGAATGTTACTTGTATGTGTTAGATTGAATGTGGTGTCCAAGACTATTTAGTATTCAGTATAAGTGTAAAGTGGTCCTCAAGCAGGCAAAAAACAAATGGTATGAGTACAAAGGTCTTTTGTATTTCTGACTGATTCCATGCTTGATCTATCACATGTGATCAAGGAGTTTGGTCACAAATGTTTCTATTGATTAAATAAGGTTCTCACTTAAAGATGTTGTTGGCAAAGTTCATTGTGTTTAGAATGTGCCACTGTGTTTGAATTATTGACTTATGTATCCAGGGCTTTCTGGATCTCCTGTTATAGGACCTTACCATTATAGTAAATTAAGAAAGCACACGTGCTTGATCAATCACAATCTACTCTGTTTGAATGATAGTGATGTATTCTGTTAGATCAAGTGTGGATACAGGATCTCATGGGTTTTATCAATCCTGTGCTACTGTGTTTGATCAATGGATTTCTTTAAAAATTGTATTTGGAGCTATACATATTAAGCACAGTAAGCACTTATAATGAATGTTTTTAAATGTGGGTAAAAAACTATGTAAATTAAGAGTCAAACAACGTTTGTTAAAAACAACATTATGTCCTCAAATTAGAAAAGCCGTGAATATCAGAGTTACATTTCCGGGGACGTTAACTCTACGCTTCACTCTCCTTTACTTTACACCTATAATGTCATTGATTGTGTCAAATGTGATGTCACCCAAAAGGCAGAGGGAGCAAAGGGTTCTATGATCTTAGTCGTGAATTTCCCAAATTTTACTCATTTGAGTGAAAAAGTAACAGCGATATTAATTAGTGATTTGCAAAGACTGTATGTGTGGACATATATCTGTGTGTTTGTATGTGTGTGTGTCTGTTTGTAAATATGTGTGTGTTGCATTTGTCACTGTCACAAAATTCCCTTTTTTTTAGATCAATAATTTTTATTAAGAAGAGAAGTGCAATAAAAAAGAAGATAGGTCACATTACAAATTGTGCACTAAACACATTATCATTGTATTAACAGAAAGGCAGGCAAGGATGTATAAACATGGGCAAGATAACATCTAATTCGTCTACATATCTGCCAAGTGGAGTTAAGCCTAGGGAAGTGGTTTTGCTGGTCACGTCTTCTCAAGAATGCGTAGTTGACAGTTTAGGTGAGCTTTTTAACGTATGAGATAACACATGCCCTTTAGCATATGAAGGCGAGAGCGCATATTAGAGGCATGAAACCTAGAAGAAAGAAAATAAGAAGGAAAGAGACAGACAGGACAAGAGTAACGTGAAGATGGAGGAGGGGGAGGGGAACGGTGCTACAACTGCACTGGACAGCAGCTTGTACTAGAAATGTAGGCCTATTGAGAATTGATCAAGCATGTGCAATGATTTCTTGATAAAATGTTTTCCATGTGTCACAAATATCCTCAAAAGTGTCCTCGTCGCCCGATTTGATGGCTATCAGCCATTCTAGGCATAGAATTTTTTTGCTCTGGTCAGCCAGTGTTCAATCGTGGGGGTTGGAGTGTGTTTCCAAAGGGACGGAATACATAGTTTAGCTGCATTGAGCAACTAGCGGAAGAGGAATACTTCATGTTTCTTATGAGGTGAATGTAGTGGAGCTGGTAGTAGGTTCAAACATATAGTTAAGGGGTCTGGAGACTGTCCATCATCATCCATCAGACTGTCGAGTAGTTTGAAAGGTAATGATCTGTGAAGCAATATCCCGACACCCCTTTTTTTTACAGCAGTGGAACTGAAGAATTGGTGAGGAAATTTTGATTTAGCTAATTGAGACCTAAAGGTATTGGGAAAATGTGTCTCCTGCAAGAAATATATTTGGGCTCCCCTTCTACGACTGTCATTCAAAAGCATGCTTCTCTTTTGAGGCGAGTTGAGGCCCTTCATGTTTAGGGACATAGTTGTAACTTAAGGCCCGCCATTAGAAGTATTAAGTCAGATAAAATCTTGTGTCACTGCCTGTATGACTACTTGGTTAAGATAAATAAAATTGCTTATCCAGGGCAATAGGCGCAGGTATTGAGTAGCGGGGGAAATAGGGAGGGGGATGAGGCATTAAGAGGAGCGAATTAAGACATGCCCAAGATGAATATAAAGAAAACAATGGAATAGAAAAGAAAAGGAACAGAAGGTCAATCATGAGACAGAGAATCACCAACTGTCTCATTCTAGCTTCAAATATTATACATATTAAAACAATCAATAGCAATGTAAATGTTAACATGTTTCTGAACACAGTAAATCAGGGGGAGAGGAATAACAAAATTAGGGACACCATCACACTACCTACCCTCTGGCCCATTAGCTGGTGGTGTGATCGGTGGCCAAGATCCCCCCCCAGGACACCGGGGACTCTCTGCAGAGATAGACGTTTCCAAAGGGAAAATGTTGTGAAAGTCCAACGACCAGTGTACCAGGGGGAAGAGCGCAGACCCCCACCACCCAATTGTGGCTAGAGACAAAATTCTCTTTTATATTATGGAATCTTGGATTCTATCATTTTTGTTCTTTTAACATGTTGGATATTTTACAATGCATTGGAGACATCGCTAAAACAGAAGATGTTAACCTGATATCCCCTTATAGACTGCAATCGTTCTTTGATTTCCATATCCATAACAATCTGGAGATCCAGTTGCTTCTAGAACTTCATTCTAATTCTCAAGCACCTCTTGGACAGAATAAATCAACTCAAATATGTTTCATATTTTCATTGCTTTTATTAAAAAAGTATATCATCTTATACATATGACAATTTAATAAATAATAAATAACAGTAAAATAAATAACTGTAATAAAAATATATAAATAAAAAAGTTAACCATAAAGTATATTTGCAACAAGTTTGTAGTTCTTTAAATCCCATTCCTTTCAGTCCTCTTGTAGAAGAGTGTCTAGGCACATGGGCCCAGTGAATAAGTGTCCTTATTGGTCGTGGAACCTTCTTATTGAAAAACATATCAGAGTTCTGAGTCATCCTGGTCAATAAGTTGAGGAGACTACTGGGTTATCTTCATTACATGCAGTTTTCTCATGCGAGAGGAGAGTTGGATTGTCAGTTGTAAATTTCTTCTTATTTCTCTATGAATAAAACTTTGAGCACACTCTGTTTTGTCCTGGAAAATATAATGTTGTAGACAATGTTAAAGGGATAGTAATACTTCGTTTTAACTTTATTTTATTTTGTAGGCATTAAAAAAACATGAAGAATGATATAAGTCTTATCTCTCAAACCTTTATGGTTTATGAGATATTCACAAGCAAAGTTCCCCTCCCCGCCCCTTTTACCTAGTGTAAGCCATCTCTTCTCAGATGTGAGTCTGGTTGTATGACAGTACAGATAACAGAAGGGGACAATTTTCTTTGTATGAAAACAATGAAAGCCCTTCCCCCCTGGACAAGTTTTTCAGGTTTTTTCCTTATCTTAATTGAAGATTGTCCCTCTCTGCAGTCTACTTGGGCATCTCCCTTCTGATCTGGTTGAACGGGGGGGGATACTTTGTTTGTGAATATCTCTTAAACCATAAAGGTTTCAGAGATAAGACTTATATCATTCTTCATGTTTTTTTAATGCCTACAAAATAAAATAAAGTTAAAATGAAGTATTACTATCCCTTTAATGATAATAATCTGGGCAACTTTCAATTGTATTTTATGTTCCGAGAAGAGTTTGTTATCTTGTTGAATGCTTTAAAGTTTCAGACCTTATATTACTCAGAAATGGGATTGAGGACTGCCATGCTGTAGCTAATTCTTCAAGTGTGTGAGTTTGCTGTTCAAGTTCTCAGTCTCTACCGGTCTTTGAGTCTAAACTGTAATAAGTGTGTAAGTTTGCAATTGCTGTGTCCATTTTTTGACATGAGTAACAGAGGTTTATTGTGAGGCAGGAAGGAGTTTGTTATGATGCAACATGGGTGACAGAGGTTTGATAGGAGGAAGGAGGGAGTTTAAGAGGAAGGATGGAGCTTGTAAGGATGGACGATAAATGACAGTGGTTTGGTACAAAGAAGGAGGGAGTTTGATACATGGAAGGATGGTTGATAGAGGTTTGGTACGAGGAGGAAAAGGAAGGATGAAGTATAGATGTCCAAAAATGGCCATGGTATGCTGTTTATGAGTGTAATACAACATAATCCGTTCACCAAATTTGACCAATAATAATTTTGAGAGAACCGTCTCATAGCTGTGCGAGAACCCTTGTGTTACTACACAGGAAAAGCACAATGATCTGGGTTTTTGTTTTTTTTGGGGGGGTTGGGGGCTTTCATAAAAAAGCAGAGTAGATTTTCATAAAGGTCGATGACCCATTATCTTTTTTATCAGGCATTTGACACCAGCAGATGAATGCACCATTAAATGCATCCAGCAGATGAATACACCACTACACAATGAGGTGGTCTGGTAGCTATCATTTACGACAAACATCCCTGTAATATAACATTACTATTCCTTTATTACCATCTATTAGGCAAAATGCTGGATACAGCTGTTTGAATCACAATATATGTCACAGAACCACTCGGACTATTCATGTTCATCCAAGTGAATCACAACTGAGAATATATACCCATGAAAAGCCCAGTTCATATAATTACCTGATCTTGCAGAATCTTCTCCAGTTTGTTGAATTGCTCTGATATAACTTGTTTATACAGATGATTTTCTGCTGTCTCTGTGATCTGAAAAAATAGATGAGTTCTTATTAGTACATACCCTGCAGACATTATGGCAACTTTTTCCACACTAAATTCATATTACACTATTGTGCTATATAGGTCTCATTTTGGTCTTCTCAGAAAGCACTTAGTGCATCTACATAGGAACATGCTGTCATTTGCCTTAAGGGAAGCAAATGTGCACCTGAATGGGTGCATAACAGGTACCTGAATACAGAATACAGTGTCACCTGATTAGATACACTGCCCCCCCATGAAGGCGATCGGTAATGCAATTTGCTTTTTCAACGATTCTTGAAGTCTTCTATGTGCAGAACTCAGGGAGGCTGATGTACTAAGAACTGGGGCAATTCTACAGAAAACCAACTGATCCTTAGGGGACAAATAAAATTACACCAAATTCTCATTGATGTAGATGAAACTGTCAACCACTTAAAGGCTACTGAGGTCTCCAATGCAATGTGTATCAATGTGCTGGGTATATCACTAGCATCTAAGTGGTTAAAAGTCCCCTTGAAATCACTGGAATTTCCATTTATTCCCTATGGTGCAGTTGGTTTCACCCAGAATTACACCACTTTTCCTTAATACATCAGCCTCAGCATGAACCAATCAAGGCATCAGAAATGCAATTTGCTTTTTAAAGATTCTTCAGGTTCTGTGACATGCAGAGCTCAGAGAGGATGATTTACTAAGAGCTGGAGCAATTCTGGAGCAAACCAATTGAACCACTGGGTAGAAATAAAATGTATCCAAATTCCCATTGAGCTAAATGAGATTTTTAACCTCTTGAATACTGGAGAGGACTATGACGTGTTAAATAGCCAAGCACTGGAGACCTCTCAAGTAGTCAAGAGATTAGTAGTCTCTCTAAATCAATGGGGAATTTTATTTGTCCCCTATGATGTAGCTGATTTGCTCCTGTTTTGCTTCCATTTTACTTTGAACATCACCCTATTAGAATCTAAACTAAAATGTAGAATAGTCTTCTATAACACTAACATTCCCATAGGCTCAGAACAGAGACTGATGGACCCTTCGTTGGTCACTTACACAGTAATCCAGCTGATCCATTTGGTAATGGAGGAGATCCTGTAGTCTTTCCCAGGCCTGCTGCTGGCACAAGAGCCTCTGGTGGTGTTTCCTGTAGAACTGGATGGTGTGATTGATGAGCTCACCCACTGCAATGGCTGCAGATCCCACCTGGAAGATCCAATCAGTTATTGTGTTAATAATGATACAGTCAAAGTCCTACTTCATGATGAAGCAGGGAAAGTCAGAAGACTGTAGATGGCTTCACAGAGGCTGATTTACTGAGTGGGACTGGAATGGAATAATATTGGAGCAAACCTAATGAACCACAGAGGACACAACATAATTCACCAAAACCAAATTAATTTAAATGGGGCATTTAACACCATGGATAGAAACCCTTCTGGCATTCAGTGTGTTAAGAACACAATTTAAATTGATGAGAGTTTGGGGAATTTGCATGTATTCCATATGGTGCAGTTGGTTTTCTCCAAAATTACTCCTATCCTGCTCAGTACATCATTCTCTTTGTCATGGTTGCGTGCCTGTAATTGTGTGCACTTGGACATGTGAGTGTGTGTGTGTGTATGTGTGTGTGTGTGAGAGTGAATGTGTGGATATGATCCCATCCACACCTAGACATTAAACCTTGTGTATTTAAGGTAACTCATCAGTTATGTTTTTCATCTACAAAAAGAATAGAAAGTCATGGAACATCTGCTACCTGTGAGATATTGTAGAGCTGATCAGTATTGGGAAGCTCTACGATGTAGTTCAGACAGGCTTCTGGAGTTCTCTTATCAGGATTCTGAAAAGCATAAAAAAATTAACAGTTGGTACATATATCATTATCTAGGTGCACCATTGCTTGTTACGTTTCCAAGTGCAAAACTAGTCAAAACACATGAATCATTCCCTCATTTCTGTAAAGTGATCACACAGGGGGTATAAGAACATCAGAAACTCACCAGTCGATTAAAGGTCTGCAGGACCTGCATATTCAGATACTCCTGTTTAGGGTGAAGCCATTTACAGTTTTGCGAACAGATGATGGAGCTTAGACTCAGCAACAGCAAAAATATTGAGGAATTCATGGGAGACATTGTCACTAAAATTGAAAAAAAACATAAAAGGGATTAAAGTGTCTCACTTGTAATGGTTCCCAAAATAACATGGACCTTATAAAAAAAAGTTCACTATTACTTTAAGGGGGAGTGGCACCATTACTTGTACCAAACTGGCACAAGAACCCAGATCCTTAAACACGAGGCCTGGGCCTTTAGCCCCCTCAAACATGATCTATCAGAGCCCCTGTATTAGTCATCCTTCGCATCATGTAAAAAGCCTGTTTGGTTGCAAAAAGTATTGAAGGGACACATGAAGATGAGACCTTTGCACTCACGAAAATGTATGTAACCAAATATCTTACTTTATGATCCACATTGAATCTCATGTACTAAGGAGAATTGGAGCAATTCTGGGGCAAACCAATTGCATCACAGAGGAGAAATAAAATATCCCTTGATATTAATGGGAATTGTAATCTCTTGAATACTAGAGAGGTCTCAAACACACTGCAACACAATGTGTTGGAGACCTTTATTGCATTCAAGGGGTTAATATCCCCATTTTAATACTCAGAATTTGGGAATCATTTACTTTTCTTTTATGGTGACATTGGCTTGCCCCATAATTTCTCCAATTCTATTAGTATATCAGCCTCACTGTAATAGAAAGATGAGATGGACATCACTGGATATTATCTAATAAAAATCCCATTGCAAAATGTGATATTAAAACCAAAAAAAATAATGATAAATATATCACATACACTACAATCCAACCCTAACTGTGAAGATCAGGACAGGGGATTCTTACCAGTGTGTATTGGATCTGGTACCAGTTCCACTGTGTCCTTGTTCTCTACTGATCTCCATCTTCCCTGGTGACATTTATATTCTTAGAGGAATTCAGGAAGTTTGAAAAGTGAAAAAGTATTTTATTTCTAAAAGTCAGTGGAACATGTATGAGCTTTGTGTTTTAGTTTTGTTTTTGCTTTGTTGTGAGTTTCATCATCATTCTTAAATTCTGGTGAGAGAATTGTTAAAAGTTTTTCAGCTGCAAATTCCAAAACCAGATTTTTCTGACTCACGTCAACTAATGTTCTCTGCTGTTTCACATTTATGTCTAGAAAGCAAAAGATTAAAAAAGCACCGATCAGTTCCTGTATTTGTGAGCTGAAAACGTCTTGTCCTCAAAGTATCTATAAACTGGGACTACACATCTGTCTCAGTTTGTAAATTGCCTGTGAGTAATAGGTTTATGTTTTTAAAGGGATAGTAAACTTTTATTTAGGCTTAAAATATTCTGCATGTGCATAATATGTAAACTTAAATTGCTTAGACCTTTTAAATACTTATTTTCTGTGCCTATTTTCTTAAACGTTTATGTTCCTAACATTGAGCTCCTTGGATCTATTCCAGCATGTTTTCTTTCAAGCACTGTGACCGCAGGGATAGTGATACAATGTAATAATACAATGTAAAAATTACAGCATACTTAATACTCAGTGCAGCAGGATAGTGTTACATTGTATCATTGTGCTACTTTTGAGGTCAACTGACAAGAAAACTTACTGGAATCAGAGAGCTTACTGCCAGAGACATAAAAGTAGAAGGGAAACAGGTTATGATGAAAAATAAATTCATAAAACGTGTTGTATAAAATCAAAATAAAGGGCTACTATCCCTTTAATGAAAAATAACATTTTAACACTAAGGAAAATATCTGAAATGTTATATCACCTGCAAGTGGATAATCCTTCTAAAGGAGGTTATTTATTTCATTCAATACTTGCCTCCATGGGTATGATATCCAGTATTAATTTAAGATTGATTTTAGAGAATCAAATAACTCAGATGTGATTCATAATGGTCATTAGAATTTTCTGTCCCGAAAAAAGTATGTTTCTTTAAGAAACAAATATTGTGACAAGCACCCACTGAGAACGAAAAAGATAAAGTGTCTTGTCCTTAGGCATAGTGGCCCCTCAATGGCGCTACAAGTCACGTTTTTCACTCCCATATGCCATTGCAGAGAGGAAATTAACATATTCATATCAGACTGGTTCCACCCTCAGAAAGTCCAGCTCTGAAATGTCTGGCAAATCCCCTCTGAACAAGAGAATCAGCGAAACCACAGACGTACATTTCAGCCTATGTGGGCCTCATCTGTGTGGTGCAGCTGATTCCCTCTAGGCACATGGAGAGCAAGGCTTATGCTTGGGATCCCCCTCCACTTAGGAATACTAAGGACGGGACCAGTCTGATATGAATATGGAAATTTCCTCTCTGCAATGGCACATGGGAGTGAAAAACCTGACTTGTAGCACCACTGAGGGTCCACTGTGCCTAAGAACTAGACACTTTATCTTGCTCGTTCTTGATGGGTGCTCATTAGTGATGAGCGAGCACCCCAATGCTCGGATGTTCGGGTGCTCTGACCGAGCACCCCCTGAGGCTCGAGTGCTCGGCCGAGCACCCGAGCCCCATTGAAGTCAATGGGAGGACTCGAGCATTACACCAGGCACCCCCTGCTCTGATGAGGGGAGGGTGCCTGGTCCATAGGAAAAGGGCAGAAAAAGATGGAAACACTACAGAAATGGTTCAGGGACAGCATAGGGAGGATGTCTGGATGCACCTTGGACTCCAACATCGCTGCTGGGAACGATCTTTCGCCCGTAGTACGCCATTTTTACAGACTGACCGTAAAACACACAAAAAGGAAAATAAAAACGACTTTAGGCGAAAAATTGTTACCAAACAGTATTTGCTGTATATTTACTTGTATATCATCTGCAAATTCTCCCAAAAATTTCATCGATTTTCTGAAGTGAGGCCATGATTAAGAGGGAAACGTGCGCAGAGGCAAATTATCCCAAAAATTTCCTTGATTTTCAGAACTGAGGCCATGATTAAGAGGGAAACGTGCGCAGAGGCAAATTCTCCCAAAAATTTCCTTGATTTTCAGAACTGAGGCCATGATTAAGAGGGAAACGTGCGCAGAGGCAAATTATCCCAAAAATTTCCTTGATTTTCAGAACTGAGGCCATGATTAAGAGGGAAACGTGCGCAGAGGCAAATTCTCCCAAAAATTTCCTTGATTTTCAGAACTGAGGCCATGATTAAGAGGGAAACGTGCGCAGAGGCAAATTATCCCAAAAATTTCCTTGATTTTCAGAACTGAGGCCATGATTAAGAGGGAAACGTGCGCAGAGGCAAATTCTCCCAAAAATTTCCTTGATTTTCAGAACTGAGGCCATGATTAAGAGGGAAACGTGCGCAGAGGCAAATTCTCCCAAAAATTTCCTTGATTTTCAGAACTGAGGCCATGATTAAGAGGGAAACGTGCGCTGAGCTGACCATCTAAAACATTATGGGTGAGGGTCTGCTGCAGAGCTGACCATCCTAAACATTATATGCGAAGGCCCGCTAGTGAGCTGACGCTATAAAACATTATATGAGAGGGCCCGCTAGAGAGCTGACCCAATAAAACATTATATGAGAAGGCCCGCTGGTGAGCTGACCTATATAAAAATTGGCAAACAGGGCCCGCTGGTGAGCTGGCCCTATATAAAAATTATATCACAGGGCCCGCTGGTGAGCTGGCCCTATATAAAAATTATATCCCAGGGCACGCTGGTGAGCTGGCCCTATATAAAAATTATATCCCAGGGCATATGGAAGAGGAGGAGGAGGATGAGAACATTAAGAGTCAACCATATACCCGTTTTTGGGGTGGAAGGGGTGAATGGGAATACAGAGTATTCCCATCATTGTAAATAACATATATAAAGTGAGTTTATGTTCCCCCGGGGCTTTCCTCCAGTGGAGTGGAGAAGTCAGGGGAAATCCAGGCCTTGTTCATTTTTATAAGTGTCAACCTATCAGCATTGTCGGTGGAAAGGCGGATACGCTTATCTGTTATGATGCCACCAGCAGCACTAAATACCCGCTCAGACAGAACGCTGGCGGCAGGGCAGGCCAGCACCTCCAAGGCGTAGAGTGCCAGTTCATACCACGTGTCCAGCTTGGACACCCAGTAGTTGTAAGGCACAGAGGGATCATTGAGGACGCTGACACGGTCTGCTACGTACTCCTTCACCATCTTCCAAAACTTTTCCCTCCTTGTGACACTAGGCTGCGCATCAGGGTGAGGGTGCTGGCGGGGTGTCATGAAGGTGTCCCACGCCTTGGAGAGTGTTGCCCTGCCTTTGTCGGAACTGCTGTGTGCTCCCCTTTTCTCCCCTTCTCGGTTGGCCAAGGTAGCACGTACTCTGCCGCCAGCGTTGTCAGATGGAAAATTTTGGAGCAATTTTTCGACAAGAACCTTCTGGTATTGCACCATTTTGCTTGTCCTCTCCACCGGAGGAATGAGAGATGAGAAATTCTCTTTGTAGCGGGGGTCCAGAAGGGTGAACACCCAGTAATCCGTGTTGTCTAAAATGCGTACAACGCGTGGGTCACGGGAAAGGCAGCCTAACATAAAGTCAGCCATGTGTGCCAGAGTACCAACAGTCAAGATTTCGCTGTCCTCACCAGGAGGCTGACTCTCAATATCCTCATCCTCTTCCTCCTCTTCTGCCCACCCACGCTGAAGAGATGGAACTAAAGTTCCATGGCTACCCTCTGTAGCGGAGGCAACCGTGTCTTCCTCCTCCTCCTCCTCCTCCTCCTCCTCCTCCGCCTCCTCCAATTGTCGCTGAGAAGACGAAGTGAGGGTGCTCTGGCTATCACCTTGTGTAAGCTCTTCCTCCCCCATTTCCACCTCTTCCACATGCAAAGCGTCGGTTTTAATTGTGAGCAGCGAGCGTTTCAGTAGACACAGAAGTGGGATGGTTACACTGATAATAGCGTTATCGCCGCTCACCATCTGTGTCGATTCCTCAAAATTGCGTAAAACCTCGCAGAGGTCTGACATCCATTCCCACTCCTCACTTCTGATTACAGGAAGTTGAACGGAGAGGCGACGACCGTGTAACAGCTGGTACTCCACTACTGCCCTCTGCTGCTCACAAAGCCGGGCCAACATGTGGAAGGTGGAGTTCCAGCGCGTGCTCACGTCACACAGCAGCCGGTGAGCTGGCAATTGTAAGCGCTGCTGCAGCTTCAACAGGCCGGCCGAAGCTGTAGATGACTTACGGAAATGTGCACACACGCGGCGCACCTTGGTCAAGAGATCATGCACATTGGGGTAGGTTTTTAGAAATCGCTGCACCACTAAATTAAATACATGCGCTAGGCATGGTACGTGTGTGAGCTTGCCGAGCTCCAAAGCCGCCACCAAGTTACGCCCATTATCACACACAACCATGCCTGGTTGCAGGTTGAGTGGCGAGAGCCACTGCTCGGTCTGGTGACTAATCCCCTGCAACAGCTCTGAGGCCGTGTGCTGTTTGTCCCCAAGGCAGATCAGCTTCAGCACGGCCTGTTGACGCTTCCCCACTGCAGTGCTACACTGCTTCCAGCTACTGGCTGATGGGGGAGTGGCGGTGTGTGTAGAGAATTCGGAGGTGGAAACGGAGGAGGAGGAGCCAATAACGTAGGTGCTGGTGGAAACCCTGATGGAGGTAGGGCCCGCAATCCTCGGCGTGGGTAGCACCCGTGCCATCCCAGGGTCCGAGTCGCTCCCAGCCTCCACGACATTCACCCAGTGTGCCGTCAGGGAAATGTAGCGTCCCTGGCCACAAGCACTTGTCCATGTGTCAGTCGTTAAGTGGACCTTCCCAGTAACTGCGTTGGTCAGGGCACGGGTGATGTTACGGGACACATGGTGGTGTAATGCGGGGATGGCACACCGGGAAAAGTAGTGGCGGCTGGGGACCGCGTACCGAGGGACAGCTGCTGCCATCAGGCTGCGGAAGGACTCAGTGTCCACAAGCCTAAATGGCAGCATTTCGATGGCCAGTAATTTTGAAAGGTGTGAGGTTAGTGCTATGGCCTGTGGGTGGGTGGCTGGGTACTTTCTCTTGCGCTCAAATGCCTGGGGTAACGACATTTGGACGCTGTGCTGGGACAGGGAAGTGGATGTGGTCGCTGATGGTGCTTCAGATGGTACAGGTGCAGGGCGGGAGGTATGCGGGCCTGCGCCTTCGACAGGCGATTGGCCGGCACCGAAAACAGGGGAAGAGGAGGCAGTGGTGTGGCCTGCAGACACAGATGGGCGATCCAGGCGTTCCTCCCACTTACTACGGTGCTTGGATGCCATGTGTCGGATCATGCTGGTGGTGGTGAGGTTTCTAGTGTTCATGCCTCGGCTCATTCTGGTGTGGCACAGGTTGCAAACTACAATTCTTTTGTCGTCCGCACTTTCCTTAAAAAAACGCCATACCGCGGAACACCTACCCCTTGGCAAGGTAGATTTACGCAAGGGGGTGCTCCGTGGAACATTTGCGGGCCGGTTTGGTGCGGTCCGCCTTCTTTCTGTAGCCACACCACTGCCTCTTCCAGCCTGTTGCGGTGCTGCAGATGGCTCACCCTCAGGACTGCTGTCATCGCTCGGCTCTACACCTTCCCAGGTGGGGTCAGTCACCTCATCGTCCACCAAGTCCTCCTCCACTTCCTCACTCTGATCATCCTCCTCAAGTCTTGATCCCACCACATACTCAGTCATTGACAACTGTATAACATTCTCCTCAACAAGGTCTTGAGACGGAAATAGTGGTTGATTTAATGGCAACTGTGTCTCATCATCATCATCATCATCATCCACTACTTCCTTTGACCTTAAATGCCGTTCACATCTGTCATCTTCTTGTGATTGGGTAGCCTCTAGAGGTTGTGAATCAGGGCACAAGATGTCATGTTCCTCTGCAAGCGTGCTTGGAGAGAGGGTCAAATGAAGGATTGGTGATGAGACGAGCTCATCACTATATCCCAGTGTGGGATCACTTCTTTGACCAGACCGTGTATGGTGGGAGGAAGGATGATCAGAGTGAGGATTATGTTGACCAGACTCTTGGCTACTGAGAGTGGACTTGGTGGAAGACAGGGTGGTGCTTAACCGACTGGAAGCAGTATCAGCTGTCATCCAACCGACCACCTGTTCGCACTGGTCGGACCTCGAGAGTGATGTCCTGCGACGCCCTGTGAAATCAGACATGAAGCTAGGTATGGTGGATGTCTTTCTTTCTTGTGCTCTGGCACCAGGCACAGTTTCTCCGCGTCCTGACCCGCGCCCTGAACTTTCAGGATCACGTCCACTTCCCCGTCCCTTTTTACCCGCCTTCTTCATCTTACACGATATATATGACTTTAATATATATGAGTTTGAAAACTTAACAGTATTTCTTACTATTCTGCAACTCTGCAGAGTACACAGAATAGGCTGCTAAACTGCGGTGACACACACTGAATGGAATATGTGACTTTAATATTTGAGTTTGAAAACTTAACAGTATTTCTTCCTATTCTGCAACTGTGCAGAGTACACAGAATAGGCTGCTAAACTGCGGTGACACACACTGAATGGAATATGTGACTTTAATATTTGAGTTTGAAAACTTAACAGTATTTCTTATAATTCTGGAACTGTACAGAGTACACAGAATAGGCTGTTAAACGGCGGTGAAAGACACTGAATGGAATATGTGACTTTAATATTTGAGTTTGAAAACTTAACAGTATTTCTTATAATTCTGCAACTCTGCAGAGTACACAGAATAGGCTGTTAAACGGCGGTGAAAGACACTGAATGGAATATGTGACTTTGATATTTTAGTTTGAAGACTTAACAGTATTTCTTCCTATTCTGCAACTCTGCACAGTACACAGAATGTGCTGCTACACTGCGGCGAAGCACACTGAATGGAATATGTGACTTTGATATTTTAGTTTGAAGACTTAACAGTATTTCTTCCTATTCTGCAACTCTGCACAGTACACAGAATGTGCTGCTAAACTGCGGCGAAGCACACTGAATGGAATATGTGACTTTGATATTTTAGTGTGAAGACTTAACAGTATTTCTTCCTATTCTGCAACTCTGCACAGTACACAGAATGTGCTGCTACACTGCGGCGAAGCACACTGAATGGAATATGTGACTTTGATATTTTAGTTTGAAGACTTAACAGTATTTCTTCCTATTCTGCAACTCTGCACAGTACACAGAATGTGCTGCTAAACTGCGGCGAAGCACACTGAATGGAATATGTGACTTTGATATTTGAGTTTGAAGACTTAACAGTATTTCTTATAATTCTGCAACTGTACAGAGTACACAGAATAGGCTGTTAAACGGCGGTGAAAGACACTGAATGGAATATGTGACTTTAATATTTGAGTTTGAAAACTTAACAGTATTTCTTATAATTCTGCAACTGTACAGAGTACACAGAATAGGCTGTTAAACGGCGGTGAAAGACACTGAATGGAATATGTGACTTTAATATTTGAGTTTGAAAACTTAACAGTATTTCTTATAATTCTGCAACTGTACAGAGTACACAGAATAGGCTGTTAAACGGCGGTGAAAGACACTGAATGGAATATGTGACTTTAATATTTGAGTTTGAAAACTTAACAGTATTTCTTACTATTCTGCAACTCTGCAGAGTACACAGAATAGGCTGTTAAACGGCGTTGAAACACACTGAATGGAATATGTGACTTTAATATTTGAGTTTGAAAACTTAACAGTATTTCTTATAATTCTGGAACTGTACAGAGTACACAGAATAGGCTGTTAAACGGCGGTGAAAGACACTGATTGGAATATGTGACTTTAATATTTGAGTTTGAAAACTTAACAGTATTTCTTATAATTCTGCAACTCTGCAGAGTACACAGAATAGGCTGTTAAACGGCGTTGAAACACACTGAATGGAATATGTGACTTTAATATTTGAGTTTGAAAACTTAACAGTATTTCTTATAATTCTGGAACTGTACAGAGTACACAGAATAGGCTGTTAAACGGCGGTGAAAGACACTGAATGGAATATGTGACTTTAATATTTGAGTTTGAAAACTTAACAGTATTTCTTATAATTCTGCAACTCTGCAGAGTACACAGAATAGGCTGTTAAACGGCGTTGAAACACACTGAATGGAATATGTGACTTTAATATTTGAGTTTGAAAACTTAACAGTATTTCTTATAATTCTGGAACTGTACAGAGTACACAGAATAGGCTGTTAAACGGCGGTGAAAGACACTGAATGGAATATGTGACTTTAATATTTGAGTTTGAAAAATTAACAGTATTTCTTATAATTCTGGAACTGTACAGAGTACACAGAATAGGCTGTTAAACGGCGGTGAAAGACACTGAATGGAATATGTGACTTTAATATTTGAGTTTGAAAACTTAACAGTATTTCTTATAATTCTGGAACTGTACAGAGTACACAGAATAGGCTGTTAAACGGCGGTGAAAGACACTGAATGGAATATGTGACTTTAATATTTGAGTTTGAAAACTTAACAGTATTTCTTATAATTCTGCAACTGTACAGAGTACACAGAATAGGCTGTTAAACGGCGGTGAAAGACACTGAATGGAATATGTGACTTTAATATTTGAGTTTGAAAACTTAACAGTATTTCTTATAATTCTGCAACTCTGCAGAGTACACAGAATAGGCTGTTAAACGGCGGTGAAAGACACTGAATGGAATATGTGACTTTGATATTTTAGTTTGAAGACTTAACAGTATTTCTTCCTATTCTGCAACTCTGCACAGTACACAGAATGTGCTGCTACACTGCGGCGAAGCACACTGAATGGAATATGTGACTTTGATATTTTAGTTTGAAGACTTAACAGTATTTCTTCCTATTCTGCAACTCTGCACAGTACACAGAATGTGCTGCTAAACTGCGGCGAAGCACACTGAATGGAATATGTGACTTTGATATTTTAGTTTGAAGACTTAACAGTATTTCTTCCTATTCTGCAACTCTGCACAGTACACAGAATGTGCTGCTACACTGCGGCGAAGCACACTGAATGGAATATGTGACTTTGATATTTTAGTTTGAAGACTTAACAGTATTTCTTCCTATTCTGCAACTCTGCACAGTACACAGAATGTGCTGCTAAACTGCGGCGAAGCACACTGAATGGAATATGTGACTTTGATATTTGAGTTTGAAGACTTAACAGTATTTCTTCCTATTCTGCAACTCTGCACAGTACACAGAATGTGCTGCTAAACTGCGGCGAAGCACACTGAATGGAATATGTGACTTTGATATTTTAGTTTGAAGACTTAACAGTATTTCTTCCTATTCTGCAACTCTGCACAGTACTCAGAATGTGCTGCTAAACTGCGGCGACGCACACTGAATGGAATACGTGACTTTGATATTTTAGTTTGAAGACTTAACAGAATGTGCTCTAATCTGCAACTTTGCACACTAAACAGAATGTGCTCTAATCTGCAACTTTGCACACTAAACAGAATGTGCTCTAATCTGCAACTTTGCACACTAAACAGAATGTGCTCTAATCTGCAACTGTGCACACTAAACAGAATGTGCTCTAATCTGCAACTTTGCACACTAAACAGAATATATATATTTTTTTTTTTTTGTTTTTGTTTTTTTCCCCCCACACCAAATAACCTGCTGCCCCCACACACAGTAGTCCTAAAAAGGACTTTTGGTTCTTTTTTTTTCACAATTTTTGTTTTTTTCCTCCCTACACTGCCTTTCCCTTCCTATCCTCAGCTCTCCCTGGCTCAGACTGAGCCGAACTCGCTGGTCAGGTGCTATACAGCACCTGACCACGGGTTCTGGCCAGCCAATCAGTGTAATGCCAGCAGCCAACATGGCTGCTGGCATTACACCGATGTCAGAGCCTCCCTGCACGTTTATTGGCTGCGCAGCAGCCGCAAAACGTGCGGGGAGGAGACCCGAACATGGCGGGCGAGCACATGCGGTACTCGTACGAGTACCGCCATGTGCCGAGCAGAGCGATGCTCGAGCCGATCCGAGCATCGGCCGAGCATGCTCGCTCAACACTAGTGCTCATCACAATATTTGTTTCTTAGTCTCACAGAGAGGAAAGGGATCTCAAGCATGGGCCCTTGCTCTCCATGTGCCTAGAGGGAATCAGCTGCACCACACCGACGAGGCCCACATTGTCCGAAACATACATCTGTGGTTTTGCTGATTTTCTCATGCAGAGAGGATTTGCCTCATGTTTCATAGCTGGACTGTCTGGAGGTGGGACCAATCTGATATGAATATGGAAATTTCCTCTCAGCAATGGCACATGGGAGTGAAAAACGTGACTTGTAGCACCATTGAGGGGCCACTGTGCCTAAGAACTTGACACTTTATCTTGTTCGCTTTCTTTCTCTTTGAGTGCTAGTCACAATATTTGTTTCTTAGTTAGTGTTCCTTTAATCTACTCAAAGAAGATATTTTGATCAATAGGTTATACTTCAAGATGTTATTAAGCACTGAAAACAAGAGCATCCGCTGTAATTTTTCCACGGGAGGGCAAAGCCATAATATGACCCACAGACCAGCTCACCCAGCCCGTATGTTTATAAGGAGGGGACTAGAGTAAGGGGGCAAGCGTCCCCACTTGCCCCCTCCGGACGCCCATTACTAAAAAGAGCTGTATCCTTTATAAAACAAACTTTCAAAAGTATTAATTAAATGTATAAAATGTCTACATTAAAATGTCTAAAATAATGTGTGATATAACAGAAGATCTTGCTCTGAAGTATGTCTAATTGTTAAAGAGCTTACAATCGATTTATATAGAGTTTTCAATGTAGGGTTATATTAGAATACTCTGCTCAAAGAAGCTTAAGGTCTAGTAATATAATAGGAAACTCTGTCTCAGTGATCTCTCAATGTAAAGATATAAAGGGATACAGGCCCCATGCAGTTTACATTCTGTGGTTTAATTAATGACCCTTCTGCAAGGACCTTACAATCTAGTGGTTTAACTGATGACCCTGATACATGAGCCTTATAATGTAGGATCATATGCATAAAAATTAGCAATTCTGGAGCATATCAACTGCACCACGGAGGGGTCACACCAAAAAATCTTCACATTTCCATTGAATTAAATGACACCTTTAATCTGTTGAGAGCTAAAGAGATCTCCAAAGCTCTACAACAGCTGCAGTGTCAAAGGCTGTCTGTCTGTCCTTGTATATGACTGAGACAAGGGGGGAGATTGACTAAGAGGTGATAAAGAGGAGCTAATTTCTCCAGTGATATCACTTCTCCAGTTCCTATGTTATTGTATAGAGTCTATGCACTAAGATCTCCAAAGTTGAAGAAATCTTAGTGCATAGGCTCCATAGAATAACATAGGAACTGGAGAAGTGAAATATATATGGAGAAGTTATCTCCTCTTTATCACCTCTTTATCACCACTTAGTGAATCTCCCCCAAGGTCTCCCGTTAAATTACTAATATGTTACACTATTTGGCAGAGCAGGGAGGGAGGAATATACACTTTTTCACCGAGCATACAAACATTTAATGTGTTCCTTATATTATATTTTATTTATATCATAGTTTTAATAAATTATTGTTTTATATCTTATCTACCACAATTTTGTGTTTTGGATTTCTTCTCATCGTTATCTCATACAGTCCAGACCAGAAAAAGCACAGTGTTCCCAGAGCAGGGAGGGATGTGATCATCAGGGAGCAGCGTTTCCATTACTGTGAGTCTGAGTGGAAGCAGTCTGTATCCTCCATCTGCTCTGTCAGTGTTATGTGGACTTTACCTGTGTGAGTACCCTGGTGCATCAGTGGAGAGTTC
This sequence comes from Rhinophrynus dorsalis, assembly GCA_037306005.1. NCBI lineage: Eukaryota > Metazoa > Chordata > Amphibia > Anura > Rhinophrynidae > Rhinophrynus > Rhinophrynus dorsalis. Next base: position 141,904,453 of record CM074727.1, read on the forward strand.
TTATTGTATACTGCAGTTTTATACTATGAGTGCCCCATTGTTTGTTGTGTCAATTAGGCAACTTAATTTTATATCAGTAGACAGTAAGCTCTAAGGGCTCAGGGGTCCCCATAATATTTCTAGAATCTAAGCTCCTTTGCACTGGGTTTCCCATTATGCAAATAGTTTGTAAGCCAGGATCTCACATTATACCATTTACATATAAGAATCTCAGGTTAGGGATCTCCTGTTATACAATTAGATTGTAAGTTCTTTGGGCCAGGGTCTTCCATTACATCAATACACTGTAAGAGTCTTAGGGCAGGTCTTCCATTATACTACTTGATTGTACGCAATGTGTTGTGTGCCCATTTGATCCTTAAAGGGCTGAGTAAACTCAAGCACTATGACTGCATCAGTCTGTAAAAACTGCCAACAATTATCAATAAGTGCTGAAGGGATAGTGTTACATTGTATCACTATCATTGTTTTCACTGTCAATGACGGAACACTCTCTGGAAACAGTAGTTCAGTGAGCTCAATGTCAGGAACTTAAAAGTGTAAAGAATTAGGTGAAGGTGAAAAAATAAACAGTATAGGTAATTTGACTTTACATACGTATAATGTACTTGCAGACAAAAAGAGGTTGAATGTTACCTTTATGTGTTAGATTAAATGCGGTGTCCAAGATTATTTAGTTTTCAGTATATGTACGAAGTGGTCCTCCAGCAGGCAGTGGACAAATGGTATAAGAACAAAGGTATGTTTTGTGTTTTGACTGATCCCATGACTGATCTATCACATGCTATCATTGAAGGATTTTGCTCACTAATGTTTTTATTGATTAAATATGTGATTCTCTTAAAGGGATAGTAATGTTTCATTTTAAGTTTCTTTAATATTGTAGGCATTAAAAAAGAATTACATTGATGTGAGTCTTATATCTCAAACCTTTTATGGTTTGAGAGATATAACTGGCTTAAGTTACCCCCTCCAGGCTGTTTCACAGAAGTCTGCCCTCTAGATGACAGCAGCAGATTCTGGTCCCGGGACAGGCCGGCGGGTCTTCAGCAGAGCCGAAATTGTGCTATTTAGAAATAAATACTTCATTGAAACGGTCTACAAAGTGTGCCTGGTTTGCAAGCACACTTTGTAGACCCTTCCAATGAAGTATTTATTCCTAAATAGTGTGATTTCGACTCTGCTGAAGAGACGCCAGCTGGTCAAATGACCAGAATCTGCTGCTGTCAGCAGAGCCAGATCTCGTTATAGAAGAAACGATCCTTCACTAAAATGGTCTTCTACGTGTGTTTGGTAATCAAGCACACGTAGAAGACCATTTTAGTGAAGGATCTTGTCTTCCATAAAGAGATCTCGGCTCTGCTGAAGAGCCTCCGCCGGTCCCGGGACCGGATTTCCCTGCTGCAGCAAGAACGATGATGTCAGGGGAGAGGCAGGGGAGAGAGCGAAGTTTAAAAGCAGCTATCTCGCAAACCATAAAGGTTTGAGAGATGCTGCTGGTGGCATTTAATTCAGTTTTTAAAGGGCTTCAATATAAGGGATAGTAATTTTGAAGTATTACTATCCCTTTAAGGCATCTTGAATTCTATAATTTTGCTCTTTTAAGCTCTTGGATATTTTACAATGCATTGGAGACATCTCTAAAACAGAAGATGTTAAGCTTATAGACTACAATCATTCTTTGATTTCCATACCCAGAACAATCTGGAGGTCTAGAATTGTCCACCCCTGCCTCAAGAACTTCATTCTAATTCTCAAGCAACTCTAGGACAGAATAAATCAATTCAAATATGTTTCATATTTTAATTGCTTTTATTTAAAAAAATATATCAATATGTATATATATATATATATATATATATATATATATATATATATATATATATGGCAATTTAATAAATAATAAATAACACTAAAATAAATAACTGTAATAAAAATATATAAATAAATAAGTAACCATAAAGTATATTTGTGACAAGTTTGTAGTTCCTTAAATCCCATTCCTTTCAGTCCTCTTGTAGAAGAATGTCTAGGCACATGGGCCCAGGGAATCAGTGTCCTTATTGGTCTTGGAACCTTCTTATTGAAAAACATATCAAAGTTCTGAGTCATCCTGGTCAATAAGTTGAGGAGACTACTGGGTTATCTTCATTACATGCAGTTTTCTCATGCGAGAGGAGAGTTGGATCGTCAGTTGTAAATTTCTTCTTATTTCTTTATGAATAAAACTTTGAGCACACTCTGTTTTGTCCTGGAAAATATAACGATGTAGACAATGTTAAGTGAAGGGTTGTAAGACTGAAAAGGGAAAAAGGAGAGTAGAAGTCTTCAAAGCCTTTATTACTGTTTTCAGGATATATATATATATATATATATATATATATATATATATATATATATATATATATGTGTGTGTGGTTGTTTTCTGTTTTATTTTCTTTTTTGTTCAATGTCTAAAATAGTTTGATTAATCAATTAAGTTTAAGCTGTAGTGACTTTTGAATGAAACATTTAACAGCAAGGGGAACTACATGTTTTACTCATTTGGAAAGCACTACAGTATCTGTTACATCCACAATTAAACATTTATTTACATTTAATGATAATAATCTTGGAAAGTTTCAGTTGTATTTTATGTTGAGAGAAGAGTCTGCTATCTTGTTGAACGCTTTAAAGTTTCAGACCTTATATTACTCAGAAAAGGAATTGAGGATTGTCATACTGTAGTTAATTCCTCAAATGTGTGAGTTTGCTATTTAAATTCTCAGTCGCTTCATCTAAACTGTAATACGTGTGTGAGTTTGCTATTACAGTGTCCATTTTTTTACATGGGTGACAGAGGTTTGATAGGAGGAAGGAGGGAGTTTGGTAAGAGGAAGGATGGAGTTTGTAAGGATGGAGGATGAGTGAGGGATGTTTGATAGGAGAAAGGAGGGAGTTTAAGAGAAAGGATAGAGCTTGTAAGGATGGGGGATAAATGACAGAGGTTTGGTTGGAGGAAGGAGGGAGTTTAAGAGGAAGGATGGACGTTGTAAGGATGGGGGATAAATGACAGTGGTTTGGTACTAGAAAGGAGGGAGTTTGATACATGGAAGAATGATTGATAGAGGTTTGTTAGGAGGAAGAAGGAAGGATGACGTATAGATGTCCTAAAATGGCCATGGTAAGCTATTTATGAGTGTACTGCAACATCATCCGTTCTCCGGATTTAACCAATAATAACTTTGAGAGAACCATCTCATAGCTGTGGGAGAACCTTTGTGCTACTACACAGGAAAAGCACTGTGATTTTTTTTTTTATGGGGGCTGGTTCCATAAAAAAACGGAGGAGATTTCCATAAAGATTGATGACCCATTATCTTTTTTATCATTCATTTGACACCAGCAGATCAATGCACCATTAAACATATCCAGCAGATCAATATACCACTACACAACTAGGTGACCTGATAGCTTTCATTTTCGACAAACACCCCTGTAATATAACATTACTATTCCTTTATTACTATCTATTAGGTAAAATGCTGGATACAGCTGTGTGGATCATAATAAATGCCACAGAACCACTCGGACTGGTCGTGTTCATCCAAGTGAGTCTCAAGTCAATGGGAACATATAATCATGAAACTCCCAGTTCATATAATTACCTGATCTTGCAGAATCTTCTCTAGTTTGTTGAACTGTTCTGATATCTCTTGTTTATAGAGACGATTTTCTGCTGTTTCAGTGATCTGAAAAAATAGATGAGTTCTTATTTGTATATACTATGCAGGCATTATGGCACATTCTTCACACTAAATTCATATATATGTCTCATTTTGGTCTTCTCAGAGAGCACTTAGTGCATCTACATAGGAACATGCTGTCATTTGCATTAAGGGAAGCAACTGTGCACCTGAATGGGAGCATAACAGGCACCTGAATAGGAGCATAGAATACAGTGGCACCTGATTGGATACACTGCCCCCCCATGAAGGCGCTCGCTAATGTTATTTGTTTTTTCAATGATTCTTGAAGTTCTGTATGTGCAGAACTCAGAAGGCTGATGTACTAAGAACTGGAGCAAACAGAAAGACAGATGATCCTTAGGGGACAAATAAAATAACCCTAAATTCTCATTGATGTAGATGAGGCTGTCAACCCCTTAAATGCTAGTGAGGTCTCCAATGCAATGTGCAGCAATGTGCTGGGTATATCACTAGCATCTAAGTGGTTAAAAGTCCCCTTGCAAACACTGGAATGTTTATTTGTTTCCTATGGTGCAGTTGGTTTGCCCCAGAATTGCACCACTTTTTCTTAATACATCAGCCTCAGCATGAACCAATCAAGGCATCGGAAATACAATTTGCTTTTTAAACATTCTTCAGGTTCTGTGACATGCAGAGATCAGAGAGGATGATTTACGAAGAGCTGGAGCAATTCTGGAGCAAACACATGGTAGAAATAAAATGTACCCAAATTCCCATTGATCTAAATGAGATTTTTAACCTCTTGAATGCTGGAGTGGACTATGACGTGATAAATAGCCAAGCACTGGAGACCTCTCTAGCAGTCAAGAGATTAGAAGTCTCTTTAAATCAATGGGGAATGTTATTTGTCCCCTACAATGCAGCTGCTTTGCTCCTAAAGTGCTTCTATTTTTCTTTGAACATCTCACTATTAGAATCTAAACTAAAATATAAAATAGTCTTCTATAACAGTAACATTCCATAGGCTCAATACATAGTCTGATGGACCGTTTGTTGGTCACTTACACAGTCATCCAGCTGATCCATTTGGTAATGGAGGAGATCCTGTAGTCTTTCCCAGGCCTGCTGCTGGCACAAGAGCCTCTGGTGGTGTTTCCTGTAGAACTGGATGGTGTGATTGATGAGTTCACCCACTGCAATGGCTGCAGATTCCACCTGGAAGATCCAATCAGTTATTGTGTTAATGATACAGTCAAAGTCCTACTTCATGATGAAGCAGGGAAAGGTCAGAAGACTGTAGATGGCTGTAGATGTGTTTTTCATCTACAGGAAGAATAGAAAGTAATGGAACATCTGCTACCTGTGAGATATTGTAGATCTGATCAGTATTGGGAAGCTCTATGATGTAGTTCAGGCAGGCTTCTGGAGTTTGCTTATCAGGATTCTAAAAAAGCATAAAACAAATAATAGTTTGTACGTATATCATTATTTAAGTGCAGGTGCACCATTCCTTGTTACTTTTCCAAGTGCAAAACTAGTCAAAACACATGAATCATTCCCCCATTTCATTAAAGTAAGCAGAGATGAGATATAAGAACATCGTTAGTAACTCACCAGTTGATTAAAGGTCTGCAGGATCTGCATATTCAGATACTCCTGTTTGGGGTGAAGCCATTTGCAATTTTGGGAACAGATGATGGAGCTTAGACTCAGCAACAGCAAAAATATTGAGGAATTCATGGGAGACATTGTCACTGAAATGGAAAAAAAAACATGAAAAAGGATTAAAGTGGCTCACTTGTAAAGGTTCCCAAAATAAAATGGACCTTATAAATAAACAATTCACTATTACTTTAAAGGGGGAGTGGCACCATTACATGCAACAAACTGCCAACAAGATCCCAGAACTTTAAACATTAGACCTGGGCCTTTAGCCCCTTCAAACCTGATCTATCAGAGCCCCTGTATTAGTCATCCTTCGCATCATGTAAACAGCATGTTTGGTTGCAAAAAGTATTGAAGGGACACATGAAGATGAGACCTTTGAACTCACGAAAATGTATGCAACCAAATATCTTACTTTATGATCCACATTGAATCTCATGTACTAAGGAGAACTGGAGCAATTCTGGGGCAAACCAATTGCGTGATCGGGGAGGAAAAAAAAATATCCATTAATATTAATGGGAATTGTAATCTCTTGAATGCTAGAGAGGTCTCAAACGCACTGCAACACAATGCATTGGAGACCTCTGTAGCATTCAGGGGGTTAATATCCCTATTTTAATGCACAGGATTTGGGGATCTTTTACATTTCTTCTATGGTAAAATTGGCTTGCCCCAAAATTGCTCCAATTCTATTAGTATATCAGGCCCACTATAATAGCAAATAAAATGAACATCACTGGATATTATCTAATAAAAATCCCATTGCAAATTATGATATTAAAACTATCAAAACAATAATAAATATATCACCTGTGATAAAATCCAGCCCTACCTGAGAAGATCTGGACAGGGGATTCTTACCAGTGTGTATTGGATCTGGTACCAGTTCCGCTGTGTCCTTGTTCTCTACTGATCTCCATCTTCCCTGGTGACACTTATATTCTTAGAAGAATTCAGGATGTTTGAAAAGTGAAATTTTCATTCATTTCTAAAAGTCAGTGGAACATGTATGAGCTTTGTGTTTTAGTTTTGTTTTTGTTTTGTTGTGTGTTTCATCATCATTCTTAAATTCTGGTGAGAGAATTGTTAAAAGTTTTTCAGCTGCAAATTCCAAATGCAGAATTTTCTGATTCATGTCTAACAATGTTCTCTGTTGTTTCACATTTATGTCTAGAAAGCAAAAGATTAAAAAAGCACGGATCAGTTCCTGTATTTGTGTGCTGAAAACGTCTTGTCTTCAAAGTATCTATAAACTGAGACTACACATCTGTCTCAGTTGGTCAATTGCCAATGCATAATATGTTTATGTTTTTTAAAGGGATAGAAAACTTTAATTTAGAATTAAAATATTCTGCAAGTGCATAATATGTAAAGTTAAATTGCTTGGACTTGTTAAATATTTATTTTCTGTGACTATTTTTTTAAACTTTTAGGTTCCTAACATTGAGCTCCCTGGATGTATTCCAGCATGTTTTCTTTCAAGCACTGTGAACGCAGGGATAGTGATACAATGTAAAAATTACAGCATACATAGTACTCAGTGCAGACAAAAAGAGTTGTGAGGAGCACACATCAAGCACGAACAAGATTAAGTGTCTTGTTCTAAGGTATGGTAGCCTGTCAATGGTGCTACAACTCACGTTTTTCACTCCCATGTGCCATTGCAGAGAGGAAATTTCCATGTCCATATCAGACTGGTCCCGCCCACAGACAGTCCAGCTCCGAAATGTCAGGCAAATCCTCTCCATACGAGAGAAACGGCAAAACCACAGACGTACGTTTCGGCCTATGTGAGCCTCGTCAGTGTGGTGCAGCCGAATCCCTCTAGGCACATGGAAGCAAGGGCCCATGCCTGGGATGCCCTTAAACTTAGGGAGACAAAAAGAGTTGTGAGGAGCACACATCAAGCACGAACAAGATTAAGTGTCTTGTTCTAAGGCATGGTAGCCTCTCAATGGTGCTACAACTCACGTTTTTCACTCCCATGTGCCATTGCAGAGAGGAAATTTCCATGTCCATATCAGACTGGTCCCGCCCACAGACAGTCCAGCTCCGAAATGTCAGGCAAATCCTCTCCATACGAGAGAAACGGCAAAACCACAGACGTACGTTTCGGCCTATGTGAGCCTCGTCAGTGTGGTGCAGCCGAATCCCTCTAGGCACATGGAAGCAAGGGCCCATGCCTGGGATGCCCTTAAACTTAGGGAGACAAAAAGAGTTGTGAGGAGCACACATCAAGCACGAACAAGATTAAGTGTCTTGTTCTAAGGCATGGTAGCCTCTCAATGGTGCTACAACTCACGCTTTTCACTCCCATGTGCCATTGCAGAGAGGAAATTTCCATGTCCATATCAGACTAGTCCCACCCACAGACAGTCCAGCTCCGAAATGTCAGGCAAATCCTCTCCGCACAAGAGAAACGGCAAAACCACAGACGTACGTTTCGGCCTATGTGAGCCTCGTCAGTGTGGTGCAGCCGAATCCCTCTAGGGCACATGGAAGCAAGAGCCCATGCCTAGGATGCCCTTAAACTTAGGGAGACAAAAAGAGTTGTGAGGAGCACACATCAAGCACGAACAAGATTAAGTGTCTTGTTCTAAGGCATGGTAGCCTCTCAATGGTACTACAACTCACGTTTTTCACTCCCATGCGCCATTGCAGAGAGGAAATTTCCATGTCCATATCAGACTGGTCCCGCCCACAGACAGTCCAGCTCCGAAATGTCAGGCAAATCCTCTCCACACGAGAGAAACGGCAAAACCACAGACGTACGTTTCGGCCTATGTGAGCCTCGTCAGTGTGGTGCAGACGAATCCCTCTAGGCACATGGAAGCAAGAGCCCATGCCTGGGATGCCCTTAAACTTAGGGAGACAAAAAGAGTTGTGAGGAGCACACATCAAGCACGAACAAGATTAAGTCTCTTGTTCTAAGGCATGGTAGCCTCTCAATGGTGCTACAACTCACGTTTTTCACTCCCATGTGCCATTGCAGAGAGGAAATTTCCATGTCCATATCAGACTGGTCCCGCCCACAGACAGTCCAGCTCCGAAATGTCAGGCAAATCCTCTATGCACGAGAGAAACGGCAAAACCACAGACGTACGTTTCGGCCTATGTGAGCCTCATCAGTGTGGTGCAGCCAAATCCCTCTAGGCACATGGAAGCAAGGGCCCATGCCTGGGATGCCCTTAAACTTAGGGAGACAAAAAGAGTTGTGAGGAGCACACATCAAGCACGAACAAGATTAAGTGTCTTGTTCTAAGGCATGGTAGCCTCTCAATGGTGCTACAACTCACGTTTTTCACTCCCATGTGCCATTGCAGAGAGGAAATTTCCATATCAGACTGGTCCCGCCCACAGACAGTCCAGCTCCGAAATGTCAGGCAAATCCTCTCCGCACGAGAGAAACGGCAAAACCACAGACGTACGTTTCGGCCTATGTGAGCCTCATCAGTGGGGTGCAGCCGAATCCCTCTAGGCACATGGAAGCAATTGCCCATGCCTGGGATGCCCTTAAACTTAGGGAGACAAAAAGAGTTGTGAGGAGCACACATCAAGCACGAACAAGATTAAGTGTCTTGTTCTAAAGCATGGTAGCCTCTCAATGGTGCTACAACTCACGTTTTTCACTCCCATGTGCCATTGCAGAGAGGAAATTTCCATGTCCATATCAGACTGGTCCTGCCCAAAGTCAGTCCAGCGCCGAAATGTCAGGCAAATCCTCTCCACACGAGAGAAACGGCAAAACCAGACGTACGTTTCGGCCTATGTGAGCCTCGTTAGTATGGTGCAGCCGAATCCCTCTAGGCACATGGAAGCAAGGGCCCATGCCTGGGATGCCTTTAAACTTAGGGAGACAAAAAGAGTTGTGAGGAGCACACATCAAGCACGAACAAGATTAAGTGTCTTGTTCTAAGGCATGGTAGCCTCTAGTGTTGAGCGAGCACCACGATGCTCGGGTGCTCGGGTGCTCTGACCGAGCACCCCCTGAGGCTCGAGTGCTCGGCCGAGCACCCGAACCCCATTGAAATGAATGGGGCAACACCAGGCACCCCCTGCTCTGATGAGGGGAGGGTGCCTGGTCAATGCCCCCTTCATCTCCGCTATGCCCCCTTCATCTCCGAATGCCCCCTTCAGCTCCGCAATGTCCCCCTTCAGCTCCGCTATGCCCCTCTTCCACAATGTGCCCCTTCATCTCCGCTATGCCCCTCTTCCACAATGTGCCCCTTCATCTCCGCTATGCCCCTCTTCCACAATGTCCCCCTTCATCTCCTCTATGCCATAGAGGAGATGAAGGGGGACATTGTGGAAGAGGGGCATAGCGGAGATGAAGGGGCACATTGTGGAAGAGGGGCATAGCGGAGATGAAGGGGCACATTGTGGAAGACGGGCATAGCGGAGATGAAGGGGGACATTGTGGAAGAGGGGCATAGAGTCTATGCCCCTCTTCCACAATGTCCCCCTTCATCTCCGCAATGCCCCCTTCATCTCCGCAATGCCCCCGTACCTCCAGTCCCTGGTGGTCCAGCGGAGCTTCTTCGGATCTGTGCCTCTTCCGGCACAGATCCCCGCCACCCGAACATGTCGGGCGAGCACATGGCGGTACTCGACGAGTACCGCCATGTGCCGAGCAGAGCGATGCTCGAGCCGATCCGAGCATCGGCCGAGCACGCTCGCTCATCACTAGTAGCCTCTCAATGGTGCTACAACTCATGTTTTTCACTCCCATGTGCCATTGCAGAGAGGAAATTTCCATGTCCATAGCAGACTGGTCCCGCCCACAGACAGTCCAGCTCCGAAATGTCAGGCAAATCCTCTCCGCACGAGAGAAACGGCAAAACCACAGACGTACGTTTCGGCCTATGTGAGCCTCATCAGTGTGGTGCAGCCGAATCCCTCTAGGCACATGGAAGCAAGGGCCCATGCCTGGGATGCCCTTAAACTTAGGGAGACAAAAAGAGTTGTGAGGAGCACACATCAAGCACGAACAAGATTAAGTGTCTTGTTCTAAGGCATGGTAGCCTCTCAATGGTGCTACAACTCACGTTTTTCACTCCCATGTGCCATTGCAGAGAGGAAATTTCCATGTCCATATCAGACTGGTCCCGCACACAGACAGTCCAGCTCCGAAAAGTCAGGCAAACCCTCTCCGCACGAGAGAAACGGCAAAACCACAGACGTACGTTTCGGCCTATGTGAGCCTCGTCAGTGTGGTGCAGCCGAATCCCTCTAGGCACATGGAAGCAAGGGCCCATGCCTGGGATGCCCTTAAACTTAGGGAGACAAAAAGAGTTGTGAGGAGCACACATCAAGCACGAACAAGATTAAGTGTCTTGTTCTAAGGCATGGTAGCCTCTCAATGGTGCTACAACTCACGTTTTTCACTCCCATGTGCCATTGCAGAGAGGAAATCTCCATGTCCATATCAGACTGGTCCCACCCACAGACAGTCCAGCTCCGAAATGTCAGGCAAATCCTCTCCGCACGAGAGAAACGGCAAAACCACAGACGTACGTTTCGGCCTATGTGAGCCTCATCAGTGTGGTGCAGCCGAATCCCTCTAGGGCACATGGAAGCAAGGGCCCATGCCTGTGATGCCCTTACACTTAGGGAGACAAAAAGAGTTGTGAGGAGCACACATCAAGCACGAACAAGATTAAGTGTCTTGTTCTAAGGCATGGTAGCCTCTCAATGGTGCTACAACTCACGTGTTTCACTCCCATGTGCCATTGCAGAGAGGAAATTTCCATGTCCATATCAGACTGGTCCCGCCCACAGACAGTCCAGCTCCGAAACGTCAGGCAAATCCTCTCCGCACGAGAGAAACGGCAAAACCACAGACGTACGTTTCAGCCTATGCGAGCTTCGTCAGTGTGGTGCAGTCGAATCCCTCTAGGCACATGGAAGCAAGGGCCCATGCCTGTGATGCCCTTAAACTTAGGGAGACAAAAAGAGTTGTGAGGAGCACACATCAAGCACGAACAAGATTAAGTGTCTTGTTCTAAGGCATGGTAGCCTCTCAATGGTGCTACAACTCACGTTTTTCACTCCCATGTGCCATTGCAGAGAGGAAATTTCCATGTCCATATCAGACTGGTCCCACCCACAGACAGTCCAGCTCCGAAATGTCAGGCAAATCCTCTCCGCACGAGAGAAACGGCAAAACCAAAGATATACGTTTCGGCCTATGTTAGCCTCGTCAGTGTGGTGCAGCCGAATCCCTCTAGGCACATGGAAGCAAGGGCCCATGCCTGGGATGCCCTTAAACTTAGGGAGACAAAAAGAGTTGTGAGGAGCACACATCAAGCACGAACAAGATTAAAGGGATAGTAATACCTAAAATGTAAAAAAAATATGTTGTAGGGTTTATCCCCCTGAGTAAAACAAGAGTACTCCCACTGCTGAAAGATGTTTCATTCAAAAGTTATTAATTTTCAAAGTCAAATTTTTTAGGTGCAATATCACAGTGGCCTGAAATTTTACAGTGGCGCTGTTGCTACACCATCCTATGGAGATTTATGGTCCTGAGACCAGAGCTGTCCATAGGATCGTGTAGCAACAGCGCCACTGTACAATTTCAGGCCACTGTGATATTGCACCTAAAAAATTCAACTTTGAAAATTAATAACTTCTGAATGAAACATCTTTCAGCAGTGGGAGTACTCTTGTTTTACTCAGGGGGATAAACCCTACAACATATTTTTTTTTACATTTTAGGTATTACTATCCCTTTAAGTGTCTTGTTCTAAGGCATGGTAGCCTCTCAATGGTGCTACAACTCACGTTTTTCACTCCCATGTGCCATTGCAGAGAGGAAATTTCCATGTCCATATCAGACTGGTCCCGCCCACAGACAGTCCAGCTCCAAAATTTCAGGCAAATCCTCTCCACACGAGAGAAACGGCAAAACCACAGACGTACATTTCAGCCTATGTTAGCCTCATCAGTGTGGTGCAGCCGAATCCCTCTAGGCACATGGAAGCAAGGGCCCATGCCTGGGATGCCCTTAAACTTAGGGAGACAAAAAGAGTTGTGAGGAGCACACATCAAGCACGAACAAGATTAAGTGTCTTGTTCTAAGGCATGGTAGCCTCTCAATGGTGCTACAACTCACGTTTTTCACTCCCATGTGCCATTGCAGAGAGGAAATTTCCATGTCCATATCCATATCAGACTGGTCCCGCCAACAGACAGTCCAGCTCCAAAATGTCAGGCAAATCCTCTCCGCACGAGAGAAACGGCAAAACCACAGATGTACGTTTCGGCCTATGTGAGCCTCGTCAGTGTGGTGCAGCCGAATCCCTCTAGGCACATGGAAGCAAGGGCCCATAGTACTCAGTGCAGCAGGATAGTGTTACAATGTATCTTTGTGCTACATTTGAGGTCATCTGACAAGAAAACTTGCTGGAATCAGAGATCCAGGCATCTTACTGCCAGAGACATAAAAGTAGAAGGGAAACAGGTAATGGTGAAAAATAAATTAATAAAAAAGTATATGCAAAATCAAAAGAAAGGGCTACTATCCCTTTAATGATAAATAACATTTAAACGCTGCAGAGCATCCATGTAATTTTATATCACCTGCAAGTGGATAATACTATCCTTCTAAATTAGGTTATTTACATTTATTTCATTCAATACTTGCCTCCATGGGTATGATATCCAAAATTAATTAAAGATTAATTTTGAGGAACCACTTGACTCAGATCTGATTCATAGTGGACATTAGGATTTTCTGTCCAGATACAGGTGTGTGGGGTTAGCATTAGCAGGTGTTAGTGTTCTTTTATCCTACTCAAAGAAGATATTTTGATTAATAGGTTATACTTCAAGATGTTATTAAGCACTGAAAAGATGTATTAATTAAATGTATAAAATAATTTGTGATATAAAAGAAGATCTTGCTCTGAAGTATGTCTAACTGTTAAAGAGCTTACAATCGATTTATATAGAGCTTTCACTCTAGGGTTATATTAGAATACGCTGCCCAATGAACCTTAAGGTCTAGTAATATAATAGGAAACTCTGTCTCAGTGATCTCTCAATGTAAAGATATAAAGGGATACAGTCCGCATGCAGTTTACATTCTTGTAGTTTAATTAATGATTGTGAGCAATACATTGTGTACCCCTCTGATCCTTAAAGGGCTGAGTAAGCTCAGGTACTATGACTGCATCTTCATGGACACGGCATTAAAGGAGCAGTAAACTTTTTTTATGAAAAAATATATATTGTAGGGATTTTCCTATTGAGTAAAATAAGGGTACTCCCACTGCTGAGAGATTTATATTTCCAGAGTTATTACAGTTTAAACCCATGTTTTTTTACATTGGCAGTGCCCTCTAGTGGTCAAATTCTAATTAGATTTCCTGTTAGATTCTAATGGAGAGGAAAGTCAGAAAAGTCAGAGACATACAGTTCTCCATAGACCGTGATAGAAACTGCCTGTCACTTCCTGTCAGTTAGAACTATCAGTAAGTAAACACAGTAAATTCACTTCCTGATTATTTGAACTGTTATAAATTTTGAATAAAACATCTGATAGCAGTGGGAGTGACCTTGTTTTATTCAGCAGGAAAAGTTCTATAAAATATGTGTTTTCATAAATAAAAGTTTACTGCTCCTTTAAAGATATAAAGGGATACAGGCCCCATGCAGTTTACATTATTGTGGTTTAATTAATGACCCGTCTGCAAGGACTTTACAATCTTGTGGTTTAACTGATGACCCTGATACATGGGCCTTATAATATAAGATCATATGCATTAAAAATGAGCAATTCTGGTGCACAGAACTGCACTATAGGGGGTCACACACAAAAAATCTTCACGTTTCCATTGAATTAAATGAGACTTTTAATCTGTTGAGAACTAGAGAGATCTCCAATGCTCTACAACAGGTGCAGTGTCAAAGGCTGTCTGTCTGTCCTTGTATATGACTACATTTGGCTGAGACAAGGAGGGAGATTCACTAAGCGATGATAAAGAGGTGATAAAGTGGTGATAAAGTGGAGATGACTTCTCCAGTTTATCACTTCTCCAGTTCCTATGTTATTCTATAGAGTCTATGCATTAAAGGGATAGATAAAATTAGCACCTGCAATACATTCTAGCCCCTAATCCTTAAAGGGCTGAGTAAAGTCAAGCACTATGACTATATCAGTTTATAAAAACTGCCAACAATTATCAATCGGTGCTGAAGAGATAGTGTTACATTGTATCACTATCACTGCTTTCACTGTCAATGACAGAATGCTCTCTGGAAAAAGTTCAGTGAGCTCAGTGTCAGGAACATAAAAGTATAAAGAATTAGGTGAATTTGAAAAAATAAATAGTATAGGCATTTTGACTTTACATATGTATAATGCACTTGCAGACAAAAAGGTTGTTGAATGTTACCTTTATGTGTTAGATTAAATGCGGTATCCAAGATTATTTAGTTTTCAGTACAATTACAAAGTGGTCCTCCAGCAGGCAATGTACAAATGGTATAATAACAAAGGTGTCTTTTGTATTTTGACTGATCCCTTGACCGATCTATCAAATGCGATCATTGAAGGATTTTGTTCACAATCGTTTCTATTGATTAAATAGGGGATTCTCTTAAAGATGTTGGAAGCACAGTTCATTGTGTTAACACTGAGACATGGCGTTTGAATTATGGACTAATGTATCCAGGGCTTTCTGGATCTCTTCTTATAGAACCTTACCTTTATAGTAAATTAAACAAGAACGTACACGTGTTTGATCAATCACGATCTACTTTGTTTGAACGATCGTGATGTAGTCTGTTAGATCAACTGACAACGGATTTCTTTAAAAATAATATTTGTAGCTATACCCATTAAGCACAGTAAGCACTTATAAAGTTTTGAAATGTGAGTAAAAAATGATGTAAATTAAGAGGCAAACAACTTTTGTTAAAAACAACATTATGTTCACCCTCAGATTAGAAAAGCTGTGAATATCAGGGTTACATTTCCAGGAACATTAACTCTATGCTTCTCTCTCCTTTACTTTACACCTATAATGTCACTGATTGTGTCAAATGTGATGTCACCCAAAAGTCAGAGGGGGCAAAGGGTTCTATGATCTTATTCATGAATCATGAATTTCCCAAATTTTTACTCATTTGAGTGAGAAAGTAACAGCGATATTAATTAGTGATTTGCAAAGACTGTATGTGTGGACTAGTGTTGAGCGAGCATGCTCGGCCGATGCTCGGATCGGCTCGAGCATCGCTCTGCTCGGCACATGGCGGTACTCGTACGAGTACCGCATGTGCTCGCCCGCCATGTTCGGGTCTCCTCCCCGCACGTTTTGCGGCTGCTGCGCAGCCAATAAACGTGCAGGGAGGCTCTGACATCGGTGTAATGCCAGCAGCCATGTTGGCTGCTGGCATTACACTGATTGGCTGGCCAGAACCCGTGGTCGGGTGCTGTATAGCACCTGACCATCGAGTTCGGCTCAGTCTGAGCTAGAGAGAGCTGAGGATAGGAAGGGAAAGGCAGTGTAGGGAGGAAAAAAACAAAAATTGTGAAAAAAAAGAACCAAAAGTCCTTTTTAGGACTACTGTGTGTGGGGGGAACAGGTTATTTTGTGTGGGGGGAAAAAAACAAAAAAAAAAAAATATTCTGTTTAGTGTGAAAAGTTGCAGATTAGAGCACATTCTGTTTAGTGTGCACAGTTGCAGATTAGAGCACATTCTGTTTAGTGTGCAAAGTTGCAGATTAGAGCACATTCTGTTTAGTGTGCAAAGTTGCAGATTAGAGCACATTCTGTTTAGTGTGCAAAGTTGCAGATTAGAGCACATTCTGTTAAGTCTTCAAACTAAAATATCAAAGTCACATATTCCATTCAGTGTGCGTCGCCGCAGTTTAGCAGCACATTCTGTGTACTGTGCAGAGTTGCAGAATAGGAAGAAATACTGTTAAGTCTTCAAACTAAAATATCAAAGTCACATATTCCATTCAGTGTGCTTCGCCGCAGTTTAGCAGCACATTCTGTGTACTGTGCAGAGTTGCAGAATAGGATGAAATACTGTTAAGTCTTCAAACTAAAATATCAAAGTCACATATTCCATTCAGTGTGCTTCGCCGCAGTTTAGCAGCACATTCTGTGTACTGTGCAGAGTTGCAGAATAGGAAGAAATACTGTTAAGTCTTCAAACTAAAATATCAAAGTCACATATTCCATTCAGTGTGCTTCGCCGCAGTTTAGCAGCACATTCTGTGTAGTGTGCAGAGTTGCAGAATAGTAAGAAATACTGTTAAGTTTTCAAACTCAAATATTAAAGTCACATATTCCATTCAGTGTGTGTCACCGCCGTTTAGCAGCCTATTCTGTGTACTCTGCAGAGTTGCAGAATAGTAAGAAATACTGTTAAGTTTTCAAACTCAAATATTAAAGTCACATATTCCATTCAGTGTGTTTCACCGCCGTTTAGCAGCCTATTCTGTGTACTCTGCACAGTTGCAGAATAGTAAGAAATACTGTTAAGTTTTCAAACTCAAATATTAAAGTCACATATTCCATTCAGTGTGTGTCACCGCCGTTTAGCAGCCTATTCTGTGTACTCTGCAGAGTTGCAGAATAGTAAGAAATACTGTTAAGTTTTCAAACTCAAATATTAAAGTCACATATTCCATTCAGTGTGTATCACCGCCGTTTAGCAGCCTATTCTGTGTACTCTGCAGAGTTGCAGAATAGTAAGAAATACTGTTAAGTTTTCAAACTCAAATATTAAAGTCACATATTCCATTCAGTGTGTTTCACCGCCGTTTAGCAGCCTATTCTGTGTACTCTGCACAGTTGCAGAATAGTAAGAAATACTGTTAAGTTTTCAAACTCAAATATTAAAGTCACATATTCCATTCAGTGTGTTTCACCGCCGTTTAGCAGCCTATTCTGTGTACTCTGCACAGTTGCAGAATAGTAAGAAATACTGTTAAGTTTTCAAACTCAAATATTAAAGTCACATATTCCATTCAGTGTGTGTCACCGCCGTTTAGCAGCCTATTCTGTGTACTCTGCACAGTTGCAGAATAGTAAGAAATACTGTTAAGTTTTCAAACTCAAATATTAAAGTCACATATTCCATTCAGTGTGTGTCACCGCCGTTTAGCAGCCTATTCTGTGTACTCTGCACAGTTGCAGACTAGGAAGAAATACTGTTAAGTTTTCAAACTCAAATATTAAAGTCACATATTCCATTCAGTGTGTATCACCGCCGTTTAGCAGCCTATTCTGTGTACTCTGCAGAGTTGCAGAATAGTAAGAAATACTGTTAAGTTTTCAAACTCAAATATTAAAGTCACATATTCCATTCAGTGTGTTTCACCGCCGTTTAGCAGCCTATTCTGTGTACTCTGCAGAGTTGCAGAATAGTAAGAAATACTGTTAAGTTTTCAAACTCAAATATTAAAGTCACATATTCCATTCAGTGTGTGTCACCGCCGTTTAGCAGCCTATTCTGTGTACTCTGCACAGTTGCAGAATAGTAAGAAATACTGTTAAGTTTTCAAACTCAAATATTAAAGTCACATATTCTGTGTAAGATGAAGAAGGCGGGTAAAAAGGGACGGGGAAGTGGACGTGATCCTGAAAGTTCAGGGCGCGGGTCAGGACGCGGAGAAACTGTGCCTGGTGCCAGAGCACAAGAAAGAAAGACATCCACCAAACCTAGCTTCATGTGTAATTTTACAGGGCGTCGCAGGACATCGCTCTCGAAGTCCGACCACTGCGAACAGGTGGTCGGTTGGATGACAGCTGATACTGCTTCCAGTCGGTTAAGCACCACCCTGTCTTCCACCAAGTCCACTCTCAGTAGCCAAGAGTCTGGTCAACATAATCCTCACTCTGATCATCCTTCCTCCCACCATACACGGTCTGGTCAAAGAAGTGATCCCACACTGGGATATAGTGAGGAGCTCGTCTCATCACCAATCCTTCATTTGACCCTCTCTCCAAGCACGCTTGCAGAGGAACATGACATCTTGTGCCCTGATTCACAACCTCTAGAGGCTACCCAATCACAAGAAGATGACAGATGTGAACGGCATTTAAGGTCAAAGGAAGTAGTGGATGATGATGATGATGATGAGACACAGTTGCCATTAAATCAACCACTATTTCCGTCTCAAGACCTTGTTGAGGAGAATGTTATACAGTTGTCAATGACTGAGTATGTGGTGGGATCAAGACTTGAGGAGGATGATCAGAGTGAGGAAGTGGAGGAGGACTTGGTGGACGATGAGGTGACTGACCCCACCTGGGAAGGTGTAGAGCCGAGCGATGACAGCAGTCCTGAGGGTGAGCCATCTGCAGCACCGCAACAGGCTGGAAGAGGCAGTGGTGTGGCTACAGAAAGAAGGCGGACCGCACCAAACCGGCCCGCAAATGTTCCACGGAGCACCCCCTTGCGTAAATCTACCTTGCCAAAGGGTAGGTGTTCCGCGGTATGGCGTTTTTTTAAGGAAAGTGCGGACGACAAAAGAATTGTAGTTTGCAACCTGTGCCACACCAGAATGAGCCGAGGCATGAACACTAGAAACCTCACCACCACCAGCATGATCCGACACATGGCATCCAAGCACCGTAGTAAGTGGGAGGAACGCCTGGATCGCCCATCTGTGTCTGCAGGCCACACCACTGCCTCCTCTTCCCCTGTTTTCGGTGCCGGCCAATCGCCTGTCGAAGGCGCAGGCCCGCATACCTCCCGCCCTGCACCTGTACCATCTGAAGCACCATCAGCGACCACATCCACTTCCCTGTCCCAGCACAGCGTCCAAATGTCGTTACCCCAGGCATTTGAGCGCAAGAGAAAGTACCCAGCCACCCACCCACAGGCCATAGCACTAACCTCACACCTTTCAAAATTACTGGCCATCGAAATGCTGCCATTTAGGCTTGTGGACACTGAGTCCTTCCGCAGCCTGATGGCAGCAGCTGTCCCTCGGTACGCGGTCCCCAGCCGCCACTACTTTTCCCGGTGTGCCATCCCCGCATTACACCACCATGTGTCCCGTAACATCACCCGTGCCCTGACCAACGCAGTTACTGGGAAGGTCCACTTAACGACTGACACATGGACAAGTGCTTGTGGCCAGGGACGCTACATTTCCCTGACGGCACACTGGGTGAATGTCGTGGAGGCTGGGAGCGACTCGGACCCTGGGATGGCACGGGTGCTACCCACGCCGAGGATTGCGGGCCCTACCTCCATCAGGGTTTCCACCAGCACCTACGTTATTGGCTCCTCCTCCTCCGTTTCCACCTCCGAATTCTCTACACGCAGCGCCACTCCCCCATCAGCCAGTAGCTGGAAGCAGTGTAGCACTGCAGTGGGGAAGCGTCAACAGGCCGTGCTGAAGCTGATCTGCCTTGGGGACAAACAGCACACGGCCTCAGAGCTGTTGCAGGGGATTAGTCACCAGACCGAGCAGTGGCTCTCGCCACTCAACCTGCAACCAGGCATGGTTGTGTGTGATAATGGGCGTAACTTGGTGGCGGCTTTGGAGCTCGGCAAGCTCACACACGTACCATGCCTAGCGCATGTATTTAATTTAGTGGTGCAGCGATTTCTAAAAACCTACCCCAATGTGCATGATCTCTTGACCAAGGTGCGCCGCGTGTGTGCACATTTCCGTAAGTCATCTACAGCTTCGGCCGGCCTGTTGAAGCTGCAGCAGCGCTTACAATTGCCAGCTCACCGGCTGCTGTGTGACGTGAGCACGCGCTGGAACTCCACCTTCCACATGTTGGCCCGGCTTTGTGAGCAGCAGAGGGCAGTAGTGGAGTACCAGCTGTTACACGGTCGTCGCCCACCATACACGGTCTGGTCAAAGAAGTGATCCCACACTGGGATATAGTGAGGAGCTCGTCTCATCACCAATCCTTCATTTGACCCTCTCTCCAAGCACGCTTGCAGAGGAACATGACATCTTGTGCCCTGATTCACAACCTCTAGAGGCTACCCAATCACAAGAAGATGACAGATGTGAACGGCATTTAAGGTCAAAGGAAGTAGTGGATGATGATGATGATGATGAGACACAGTTGCCATTAAATCAACCACTATTTCCGTCTCAAGACCTTGTTGAGGAGAATGTTATACAGTTGTCAATGACTGAGTATGTGGTGGGATCAAGACTTGAGGAGGATGATCAGAGTGAGGAAGTGGAGGAGGACTTGGTGGACGATGAGGTGACTGACCCCACCTGGGAAGGTGTAGAGCCGAGCGATGACAGCAGTCCTGAGGGTGAGCCATCTGCAGCACCGCAACAGGCTGGAAGAGGCAGTGGTGTGGCTACAGAAAGAAGGCGGACCGCACCAAACCGGCCCGCAAATGTTCCACGGAGCACCCCCTTGCGTAAATCTACCTTGCCAAAGGGTAGGTGTTCCGCGGTATGGCGTTTTTTTAAGGAAAGTGCGGACGACAAAAGAATTGTAGTTTGCAACCTGTGCCACACCAGAATGAGCCGAGGCATGAACACTAGAAACCTCACCACCACCAGCATGATCCGACACATGGCATCCAAGCACCGTAGTAAGTGGGAGGAACGCCTGGATCGCCCATCTGTGTCTGCAGGCCACACCACTGCCTCCTCTTCCCCTGTTTTCGGTGCCGGCCAATCGCCTGTCGAAGGCGCAGGCCCGCATACCTCCCGCCCTGCACCTGTACCATCTGAAGCACCATCAGCGACCACATCCACTTCCCTGTCCCAGCACAGCGTCCAAATGTCGTTACCCCAGGCATTTGAGCGCAAGAGAAAGTACCCAGCCACCCACCCACAGGCCATAGCACTAACCTCACACCTTTCAAAATTACTGGCCATCGAAATGCTGCCATTTAGGCTTGTGGACACTGAGTCCTTCCGCAGCCTGATGGCAGCAGCTGTCCCTCGGTACGCGGTCCCCAGCCGCCACTACTTTTCCCGGTGTGCCATCCCCGCATTACACCACCATGTGTCCCGTAACATCACCCGTGCCCTGACCAACGCAGTTACTGGGAAGGTCCACTTAACGACTGACACATGGACAAGTGCTTGTGGCCAGGGACGCTACATTTCCCTGACGGCACACTGGGTGAATGTCGTGGAGGCTGGGAGCGACTCGGACCCTGGGATGGCACGGGTGCTACCCACGCCGAGGATTGCGGGCCCTACCTCCATCAGGGTTTCCACCAGCACCTACGTTATTGGCTCCTCCTCCTCCGTTTCCACCTCCGAATTCTCTACACGCAGCGCCACTCCCCCATCAGCCAGTAGCTGGAAGCAGTGTAGCACTGCAGTGGGGAAGCGTCAACAGGCCGTGCTGAAGCTGATCTGCCTTGGGGACAAACAGCACACGGCCTCAGAGCTGTTGCAGGGGATTAGTCACCAGACCGAGCAGTGGCTCTCGCCACTCAACCTGCAACCAGGCATGGTTGTGTGTGATAATGGGCGTAACTTGGTGGCGGCTTTGGAGCTCGGCAAGCTCACACACGTACCATGCCTAGCGCATGTATTTAATTTAGTGGTGCAGCGATTTCTAAAAACCTACCCCAATGTGCATGATCTCTTGACCAAGGTGCGCCGCGTGTGTGCACATTTCCGTAAGTCATCTACAGCTTCGGCCGGCCTGTTGAAGCTGCAGCAGCGCTTACAATTGCCAGCTCACCGGCTGCTGTGTGACGTGAGCACGCGCTGGAACTCCACCTTCCACATGTTGGCCCGGCTTTGTGAGCAGCAGAGGGCAGTAGTGGAGTACCAGCTGTTACACGGTCGTCGCCTCTCCGTTCAACTTCCTGTAATCAGAAGTGAGGAGTGGGAATGGATGTCAGACCTCTGCGAGGTTTTATGCAATTTTGAGGAATCGACACAGATGGTGAGCGGCGATAACGCTATTATCAGTGTAACCATCCCACTTCTGTGTCTACTGAAACGCTCGCTGCTCACAATTAAAACCGACGCTTTGCATGTGGAAGAGGTGGAAATGGGGGAGGAAGAGCTTACACAAGGTGATAGCCAGAGCACCCTCACTTCGTCTTCTCAGCGACAATTGGAGGAGGCGGAGGAGGAGGAGGAGGAGGAGGAGGAGGAGGAAGACACGGTTGCCTCCGCTACAGAGGGTAGCCATGGAACTTTAGTTCCATCTCTTCAGCGTGGGTGGGCAGAAGAGGAGGAAGAGGATGAGGAGATTGAGAGTCATCCTCCTGGTGAGGACAGCGAAATCTTGACTGTTGGTACTCTGGCACACATGGCTGACTTTATGTTAGGCTGCCTTTCCCGTGACCCACGCGTTATACGCATTTTAAACAACACGGATTACTGGGTGTTCACCCTTCTGGACCCCCGCTACAAAGAGAATTTCTCATCTCTCATTCCTCCGGTGGAGAGGACAAGCAAAATGGTGCAATACCAGAAGGTTCTTGTCGAAAAATTGCTCCAAAATTTTCCATCTGACAACGCTGGCGGCAGAGTACGTGCTACCTTGGCCAACCGAGAAGGGGAGAAAAGGGGAGCACACAGCAGTTCCGAGAAAGGCAGGGCAACACTCTCCAAGGCGTGGGACACCTTCATGACACCCCGCCAGCACCCTCACCCTGATGCGCAGCCCAGTGTCACAAGGAGGGAAAAGTTTTGGAAGATGGTGAAGGAGTACGTAGCAGACCGTGTCAGCGTCCTCAATGATCCCTCTGTGCCTTACAACTACTGGGTGTCCAAGCTGGACACGTGGTATGAACTGGCACTCTACGCCTTGGAGGTGCTGGCCTGCCCTGCCGCCAGCGTTCTGTCTGAGCGGGTATTTAGTGCTGCTGGTGGCATCATAACAGATAAGCGTATCCGCCTTTCCACCGACAATGCTGATAGGTTGACACTTATAAAAATGAACAAGGCCTGGATTTCCCCTGACTTCTCCACTCCACTGGAGGAAAGCCCCGGGGGAACATAAACTCACTTTATATATGTTATTTACAATGATGGGAATACTCTGTATTCCCATTCACCCCTTCCACCCAAAAAACGGGTATATGGTTGACTCTTAATCTTCTCATCCTCCTCCTCCTCTTCCATATGCCCTGTGCTATAATTTTTATATAGGGCCAGCTCACCAGCGGGCCCTGTGATATAATTTTTATATAGGGCCAGCTCACCAGCGGGCCCTGTTTGACAATTTTTATATAGGTCAGCTCACCAGCGGGCCTTCTCATATAATGTTTTATTGGGTCAGCTCTCTAGCGGGCCCTCTCATATAATGTTTTATAGCGTCAGCTCACTAGCGGGCCTTCGCATATAATGTTTAGGATGGTCAGCTCTGCAGCAGACCCTCACCCATAATGTTTTAGATGGTCAGCTCAGCGCACGTTTCCCTCTTAATCATGGCCTCAGTTCTGAAAATCAAGGAAATTTTTGGGAGAATTTGCCTCTGCGCACGTTTCCCTCTTAATCATGGCCTCAGTTCTGAAAATCAAGGAAATTTTTGGGAGAATTTGCCTCTGCGCACGTTTCCCTCTTAATCATGGCCTCAGTTCTGAAAATCAAGGAAATTTTTGGGAGAATTTGCCTCTGCGCACGTTTCCCTCTTAATCATGGCCTCAGTTCTGAAAATCAAGGACATTTTTGGGAGAATTTGCCTCTGCGCACGTTTCCCTCTTAATCATGGCCTCAGTTCTGAAAATCAAGGAAATTTTTGGGAGAATTTGCAGATGATATACAAGTAAATATACAGCAAATATTGTATGGTAACAATTTTTCGCCTAAAGTCGTTTTTATTTTCCTTTTTGTGTGTTTTATGGTCAGTCTGTAAAAATGGCGTACTACGTGCGAAAGATCGTTCCCAGCAGCGATGTTGGAGTCCAAGATGCATCCAGACATCCTCCCTATGCTGTCCCTGAACCATTTCTGTGGTGTTTCCATCCTTTTCTTCCCTTTTCCTATGGACCAGGCACCCTCCCCTCATCAGAGCAGGGGGTGCCTGGTGTAATGCTCGAGTCCTCCCATTGACTTCAATGGGGCTCGGGTGCTCGGCCGAGCACTCGAGCCTCAGGGGGTGCTCGGTCAGAGCACCCGAACACCCGAGCATTGGGGTGCTCGCTCATCACTAGTGTGGACCTATATCTGTGTGTGTTTGTATGTGTGTCTCTGTATGTAAACGTGTGTGTGTTGCATTTGTCACTGTCACAAAATTCTCTTTTATATTAAGGCATCTTGGATTCTATCATTTTGTTCTTTTAGCACGTTGGATATTTTACAATGCGTTGGAGACATCGCTAAAACAGAATATGTTAAAGGCATAGTAATACTTGCAAACTACTGATCCCCATATTGTAGCTTTATTAACATTAAACTTATTGCCCCCAGTGTCATCTCTCAAACCCTTATGGTTTGAGAGATGATAGCGCTCAAAGTTACCCCCTCTCTCCCCCTTCCCTGACTGAACGCTGACTGCAGGGATATCCGGTATTACTTGCATCAGGCGGCTCTGCAGCATTGCCGAGATCGCGTTTGTAAAAAAGAAATCTTTCACTGAAATAGTCTTCTATGTGTGCTTGCAAACCAAGCACACGCAGAAAACCATTTCAGTGAAAGAATTATTTTTTATAAACGCGATCTCGGCTCAGCTGCAGAGCCGCCTGATGCACATAAAACTGTCGCACGACAGCTTCCCCTACAGTCAGCGTTCAGTGTTCAGTCAGGGAAGGGGGAAGGAGGGGGGAACTTTGAGTGCTATCATCTCTCAAACAATAAGGGTTTGAGAGATGACACTGGGGGCAATAAGTTTCTTTTTAACAGAGATACAATATGGGGATTAGTAATTTGCAAGTATTACTATCCCTTAAGCTGATATCCCCTTATAGACTGCAATCATTCTTTGATTTCCATATTCATCACAGTCTGTAGGTCCGGTATTATCTACCCCTGCTTCCAGAACTTCTGTCTCAAGCACCTCTTGGACAGATTAAATCAACTCAAATATGTTTCACATTTTTCATTGCTTTTATTAAAAAAGTATATTATCTTATACATATGACAATTTAATAAATATTAAATAACAGTAAAATAAATAACTGTAATAAAAATATATAAATAAAAAAGTTATCCATAAAGTATATTTGCAACAAGTTTTTAGTTCTTTAAATCCCATTCCTTTCAGTCCTCTTGTAGAAGAATGTCTAGGCACATGGGCCCAGGGAATCAGTGTCCTTATTGGTTGTGGAACCTTCTTATTGAAAAACATATCAAAGTTCTGAGTCATCCTGGTCCATAAGCTTAGGAGACTACTGGGTTATCTTCATTACATGCCACTTTCTCATGCGAGAAGAGAGTTGGATCGAGAGTTGTAAGTTTCTTCTTATTTCTTTATGAATAAAATGTTGAGCACACTCTGTTTTGTCCTGGAAAATATAATGTTGTTGACAATGTTAAGTGAAGGGTAATAAGATTGAAAACAGAAAAGGAGAATAAAAGTTTTCAAAGCCTTTACTACTGTACTCATGACGTGTGTTATATATATATATATATATATATATATATATATATATATATATATATATATATATATATATATAAATGAAGAAACCTACATGCCTGGCACATGCATACCCAGGGGCGGCAGTAATACATAGATGTCCAATACATACAGGGAGGGAGTGATTTTCTCTGCAAGAAGTTGGCCCTCACCCACTATCTCCTCTTCCAAACAAACATGCCCTTTCCACCCCCTGCCAGTCGTGTGATAATTTATGTAAGGAAATGCAGGAGCCTTCAATACGCACACATGCAACACACATACACACCATATATGTGTGTGTGTGTGTGTGTGTGTGTGTGTGTATGTGTATGTGTGTGCGTGTTTTCTGGGGGGGGTTATTCATTGTCTAAAATAGCTCGATTAATCAATTAAGTTTAAGCTGTAGGAACTTTTGAATTAAACATTTAACAGCAAATGGAAATACATGTTTTACTCATTTGGAAAGCACTATGGTATTTGTTACATCCACAATGAAACATTTATTTACATTTAATGATCATACCTGGGAACTTTTAAAATGAGCTGACCCTGAGATCTTTGAAATGTTAGCCCTTAAAGCATCCAATATTGTAGATTTTATGCAATATGTACCTGCTTTCACTAACCCAGAGGTGCTCCTGTCGGCCCTCAATGAACCATTATCATGTTATAACTTAGAGAGATCACTGCCTAAACACAAACAAGTCAACTAGGACCTCTCCCCCAGTCTTTCTGGAACAATTGTCACCAATTTAAAGACTAAAGAAACATTTAATTGCTGTAAATCATTTAGTAGGTAACACAGAACTCTCTCACCCTGAGAATTTGGCACTTTACCCTGAGACCCTGAGATTTGGGTCAAAACCCTGAGACTCAGGGTGAAACCCTAAGAGTTCCCAGGTATGTTAATGATTATAATTTGGGCAAGTTTATATTGAATTTTATGTTCCGAGAAGAGTTTAAGAAATCTTTTTGAATGCTTTAAAGTTTCCAATGTTATATTACTCAGAAAAGGGATTGAGGACTGTCATGTTGTAGTTAATTCCTGCATGTAAACTCTAATAAGTGTGTGAGTTCGCTATTGCGGTGTCCATTTTTGGACATGAATGACAGAGGTTTATTGTGAGACAGGAAGGAGGTTGTTATGATGCAACATGGGTGACAGAGGTTGATAGGAGGAAGGAGGGAGTTTCATAAGAAGAAGGATGGAGTTTGTAAGGATGGAGAATGAGTGAGGGATGTTTGATAGGAGGAAGAAGGGAGTTTAAGCGGAAGGATGCAGCTTCTAAGAACGACAGATAAATAACAGTGGTTTGGTACGAGGAAGGAGGGAGGATGAAGTATAGATGTCCTAAAATTGCCATGGTAAGCTATTTATGAGTGTAATGCAAGATCAGCTGTTCACCAAATTTGACCAATAATAATTTTGAGACAACCATCTCATAGCTGTGCGAGAACCCTTGTATCACTACACAGGAAAAGCACTATGAGTTGTTTTTTTTTGGGGGGAGGGTGTTTTCATCAAAAAACAGAGTAGATTTTCATGACCCATTATCTTTTTTATCAGGCATTTGACACCAGCAGATCAATGCACCATTAAATGCATCCAGCAGATGAATATACCACTACACAATGAGGTGACCTGGTAGCTTTCATATTTGACAAACACCCCTGTAATATAACATTACTATTCCTTTATTACCATCTATTAGGCAAAATGCTGGATACAGCTGTGTGGATCACAATATATGTCACAGAACCACTGGGACTATTCATGTTCATCCAAGTGAATCACAACTAAAGTCAATGAGAATATATACCCATGAAAAGCCCAGTTCATATAATTACCTGATCTTGCAGAATCTTCTCCAGTTTGTTGAATTGCTCTGATATAACTTGTTTATACAGATGATTTTCTGCTGTCTCTGTGTTCTGAAAAAATAGATGAGTTCTTATTAGTACATGCCATGAAGACATTATGGCACCTTTTTCACACTAAATTCATATTACACTATTGTGCTATATAGGTCTTATTTTGCTATTCTCAGAGAACATTTAGTGTATCTACATAGGAACATGCTGCTATCTGCCTTAATGGAAACAACTGCGCACCTGAATGGGAGCATCACAGGCACCTGAATAGGAGCACAGAATACAGTGTCACCTGATTAGATACACTGCCCCCCCATGAAGGCACTTGGTAATGCAATTTGCTTTTTCACAGATTCTTGAAGTCCTGTATGTGCAGAACTCAGAAGGCTTATGTACTAAGAACTGGAACAGAAAACCAACTGATCCACAGGGGACAAATAAAATTCCCCAAAATTCTCATTGATGTAGATGAGACTGTCAACCCCTTAAATGCTAGTGAGGTCTCAAACGCAATGTGTAGCAATGTGCTGGGTATATCACTAGCATCTAAGTGGTTAAAAGTCCCCTTGAAATCACTATAATGTTTATGTGTTCCCTGTGGTGCAGTTGGTTTCACCCAGAATGGCACAATTTTTTACTTAATACATCAGGCTCAGCATGAACCAATCAAGGAGCTGGAAATGTAATTTGCTTTTTTTAAAGATTCAGGTTCTGTGACATGCAGAGCAATTCTGGAGCAAACACATTGCACCACAGGGTAGAAAAAAAATGCATCCAAATTCCCATTTATCTAAATGAGACTTTTAACCTTTTGAATGCTGGAGAGGACTATGACGTATTAAGTAGCAAAGCACTGAAGATATCTCTAGCAGTCAAGAGATTATAAATCTATTTAAATCAACGGGGACTTTTATTTGTCCCCTATGATGCAGATGGTTTGCTCCTGAAGTGCTTCTATTTTTCTTTGAACATCAACCTATTAGAATTTAAACTAAAATGTAGAATAGTTATCTATAACAGTAACATTCCATAGGCTCAGGACAGAGTCTGATGGACCCTTTGTTGGTCACTTACACAGTAATCCAGCTGATCCATTTGGTAAAGGAGGAGATCCTGTAGTCTTTCCCAGGCCTGCTGCTGGCACAAGAGCCTCTGCTGGTGTTTCCTGTAGAACTGGATGGTGTGATTGATGAGCTCACCCACTGCAATGGCTGCAGATTCCACCTGGAAGATCCAATCAGTTATTGTCTTAATGATACAGTCAAGATCCTACTTCATGATGAAGCAGGGAAAGGTCAGAAGACTGTAGATGGCTTCACAGAGGCTGATTTACTGAGTGGTACTGGAATGGAATAATATTGGAGCAAACCTAATGCACCACAGAGGACACAACACAATTCAGCAAAACCCAATTACTTTAAAATGGGCATTTAACACCATGGATAGAAAACCTTCTGGTGTTCAGGAAAACACAATTTAAATTCATGAGAGTTTGGGGAATTTGAATGTATTCCATATGGTGCACTTGGTTTTCTCCAAAATTACTCCTGTCCTGCTCAGTACATAGGGTTGCCACCCAGCCGGTAAAAAATTGGCTTCTGTCCAATGTTAAGTCTATGGAGGGAATGCCATGGTCGGTATTTTTTTGAAGAAAAGGTGGCAACCCTATCAGTACATCATTCTCTTTGTCATGGTGTGTGTCTGTGATTGTGTGCCTGGGGGTGTGTGTGTGTGTGTGTGAGAGTGAATGTGTGGATATGATCCAGTCCAGACTAAGACAGTAAACACTGTGTTTTGCAGGTAATGTATCACATATATGTTTTTCATCTACAGGAAGAATAGAAAGTCAGGGAACATCTGCTACCTGTGAGATATTGTAGAGCTGATCAGTACTGGGAAGTTCTACGATGTAGTTCAGACAGGCTTCTGGAGTTCTCTTATCAGGATTCTAAAGAAGCATAAAAAATAACAGTTGGTACATATATCATTACCTAGGTGCACCATTCCTTGTTACTTTTCCAAGTGTAAAACTAGCCAAAACACATGAATCATTCCCCCATTTCAGTTAAAGGGATAGTAATACTTCGTTTTAACTTTATTTTATTTTGTAGGCATTAAAAAAACATGAATAATGATATAAGTCTCATTTCTCAAACCTTTATGGTTTAAGAGATATTCACAAACAAAGTATCCCCCCTGTTCAACCAGATTAGAAGGGAGATGCCCAGGTAGACTGCAGAGAGGGACAATCTTCAATTAAGATAAGGGAAAAAGCTGAAAAACTTGTCAAGGGGGGAAGGTCTTTCATTGTTTTCATACAAAGAAGATTGTCCCCTTCTGTTATCTGTACTGTCATACAACCAGATTCACATCTGAGAAGAGATGGCTTACACTAGGTAAAAGGGGCGGGAGGGGATACTTTGCTTGTGAATATCTCATAAACCATAAAGGTTTTAGAGATAAGACTTATATCATTCTTCATGTTTTTTTAATGCCTACAAAATAAAATAAAGTTAAAACAAAGTGTTACTATCCCTTTAAGTAAGCAGAGATGAGATATAAGAACATCATTAGTAACTCACCAGTTGATTAAAGGTCTGCAGGATCTGCATATTTAGATACTCCTGTTTGGGGTGAAGCCATTTGCAATTTTGGGAGAAGACGATGGAGCTTAGACTCAGGAACAGCAAAAATATCGAGGAATTCATGGGAGACATTGTCACTAAAATAAAAAAAAAGTAAAAAAAGGGATTAAAGTGGGTCACTTGGAAAGGTTCCCAAAATAAAACGGACCTTCCAAAAACATTTAAGGGGGAGTGGCACCATTACTTGCCCCAAACTGGCAACAAGAACCCGGAACCTTAAACATGAGAACTGGGGCTTTAGCCCCCTCAAACGTGATCTATCAGAGCCCCTGTATTTAGTCATCCTTTGCATCATGTAAAGAGCATGTTTGGTTGCAGAAGGTATCAAGGAGACACATGAAGATGAGACCTTTGCACTCATGAAAGTTTATGCAACCAAATATCTTACTTTATGATCCACATTGAATCTTATGTACTAAGGAGAATTGGAGCAATTCTGGGGCAAACAATTGGATCATAGGAGAGAAATAAAAATATCCTTTGATATTAATGGGAATTTTAATCTCTTGAATGCTAGATCAGTCTTCAAAACACTGCAGCACAATGCATTGGAGACCTCTATAACATTCAAGGGGTTAATATCCCCATTTAAATACTCAGGAATTTGGGGATGTTTTATGTTTATTTTATGGTGAAATTGGCTTGCCCCAGAATTGCCCCAATTCTATTAGTATATCAGTCTTGCTGTAATAGAAAGATAAGCTGGACATCATTGGATATTATCTAATAAAAATAACATTGCAAAATTTGATCCTAAAAACTATCAAAACAATGATAAATATATCACATACAATACAATCAGGACAGGGGATTCTTACCAGTGTGTATTGGATCTGGAACCAGTTCCGCTGTGTCCTTGTTCTCTACTGATCTCCATCTTCCCTGGTGACACTTATATTCTTAGTGGAATTCAGGATGTTTGAAAAGTGAAAATCTCTCATATTTCTAAAAGTCAGTGGAACACGGCTAAACTTTCAGCTTTAGTTTTGGTTTTGTTTTGTTGTGTGTTTCATCATCATTCTTAAATTCTGGTGAGAGAATTGTTAAAAGTTTTTCATCTGCAAATTCCAAAACCAGATTTTTCTGACTCACTTCAACTAATGTTTTCTGCTGTTTCACATTCATGTCTAGAAAGCAAAAGATTAAAAAAGCACCGATCAGTTCCTGTATTTGTGAGCTTAAAATGTCTTGTCCTCAAAGTATCTGTAAACTGGGACTACACATCTGTCAATTGCCAGTGGGTGATATCATGTTTATGTTGTTTTAAAGTTATAGTAACTTTTTATTTAGACTTAAAATATTCTGTAAGTGCATAATATGTAAAATAAAATTCTTTAGACATTTTAAAAATTTATTTTCTGTGCCTTTTTTCTTAAATTTTAATCTTTCTACATTGAGGTCCCTGTATCTGTTTCCAGAGTGTTTTCTTTCAGGGATTGTAAAATAGCGATACAATGCAAAAGAATACAATGTGAAAAAGATAGCATACATAGTTTTCTGTGCAGCTGGGATAGTGTTACATTGTATCTTTGTGCTGCATTTGAGGTCAACTGACAAGAAAACTCACTGAAATCAGAGATCCATGGAGCTTACTGTCAGGGACATAAAAGTATAAAGGAAATAGGTGATATAATGATATATAACATTTTAACACTGCAGAACATATTTGTAATTTTATATCACCTGCAGGTGGATAATACTATCCTTCTGAATGAGGTTATTTACATTTATTTCATTCAATACTTGCCTCCATGGGTATGATATCCAAAAATTATTAAAGATTCATTTTGAGGAACCAGTTGACTCAGATCTGATTCATAGTGGACATTAGGATTTTCTGTCCAGATACAGGTGTGTGGGGTTAGTATTAGCAGGTGTTAGTGATCTTTTATCCTACTCAAAGAAGAGATTTTGATTAATAGGTTATACTTGCTTTTTTACTGCTTTTTAACATGTTTATAAATGACCTGGAAATAGATATAGAAAGCCAAATATCAATATTTGCAGATGAAACTAAATTATGCAAGGTCATTAATTCAGAACAGGATATTTTCTCTCTACAGAGGGACTTACATACAATGTCAGATTGGGCAAACATGTGGAATATGAAGTTTAATGTGGGGAAGTGTAAAGTCATGCATTTGGGAGGAAACAATCCCAAGGCTACTTATAAACTTAATGGAATAATTTTAGGTGACTCGTTGCTAGAAAAAGACCTGGGCATCCTTGTCAACTGCAAACTTCGAAACAGTGACCAGTGTCAAACAGCAGAAGCAAAGGCAAACAAAGTCCTGTCTTGCATAAAAAGAGGTATTGAAGCAAGAGTGGATAACATTATTTTGCCATTATACAAATCATTGGTAAGACCTCACCTTGAGTATGCAGTGCAATTTTGGGCACCGGTTCTGAAAAAGGATATACTAGAACTAGAGAGGGTACAGCGGAGAGCAACAAAATTAATTAAGGGAATGGAGGACTTGACATATGAGGAACGACTAAACAAACTTGGTTTATTTACTCTAGAGAAAAGACGACTAAGAGGAGACCTTATCACATTGTACAAGTATATGAGAGGTCAATACAAGGATCTCTGCGGTGAGCTATTTATTCCAAGGCCTGATCAGGTGACCAGGGGACACACCTTGAGATTAGAGAAAAGGAGGTTTAAACTTCAGCAGAGGAAGGGTTTTTTTACGGTAAGGTCTGTCAAATTGTGGAATTCATTGCCCAGGGAGGTATTTATGGCAGATACAATGGATACATTTAAGAGAAGATTAGATACATTTCTTTCATAAGGGAACATGCAGAGTTATACTGTTTATCAGTAGGCTGATCAGGAAGGTCTGATAAAGACTAATTTAATTGGTAGCAGGAAAGCTATAAAATTCTCAGTTACTGAGGTATGAGGCGAAGGTTGAACTTGATGGACTTTTGTCTTTTTTCAACCTAATTTACTATGTTACTATGTTACTATGTTACTTCAAGATGTTATTAAGCACTGAAAAGAGCTGTATCATTCATAAAACAAACTTTCACATGTATTAATTAAATGTATAAAATAATTTGTGATATAACAGAAGATCTTGCTGTGAAGTATGTCTAATTGTTAAAGAGCTTACAATCGATTTATATAGAGCTTTCACTCTAGGGTTATATTAGAATACGCTGCCCAATGAAGCTTAAGGTCTAGTAATATAATAGGAAGCTATGTCTCAGTGATCTCTCAATGTAAAGATATAAAGGGATACAGTCCCCATGCAGTTTACATTCTTGTAGTTTAATTAATGATTGTGAGCAATGCATTGTGTACCCCTCTGATCCTTAAAGGGCTGAGTAAGCTCAGGCACTATGACTGCATCTTCATGGACACGGCATTAAAGATATAAAGGGATACAGGATCCATGCAGTTTACATTTTTGTGGTTTAATTAATGACCCGTCTGCAAGGACTTTACAATCTTGTGGTTTAACTGATGACGCTGATACATGTACCTTATAATATAAGATCATATGCATTAAAAATTAGTAATTCTGGAGCACAGAACTGCACTATAGGGGGTCACACACAAAAAATCTTCACGTTTCCATTGAATTAAATGAGACTTTTAATCTGTTGAGAGCTAGAGAGCTCTCCAATGCTCTACAACAGGTGCAGTGTCAAAGGCTGTCTGTCTGTCCTTGTATATGACTACATTTGGCTGAAACAAGGAGGAAGATTCACTAAGAGATGATAAAGAGGTGATAAAGTGGTGATAAAGTTTAGATGACTTCTCCAGTTTATCACTTCTCCAGTTCCTATGTTATTCTATAGAGTCTATGCATTAAAGGGATAGGTAAAATTAGCACCTGCAATAGAATCTAGCCCCTAATCCTTAAAGGGTTGAGTAAACTCAAGCACTATGACTACATCAGTTTATAAAAACTGCCAACAATTATCAATCGGTGCTGAAGAGATAGTGTTACATTGTATCACTATCACTGCTTTCACTGTCAATGACAGAATGCTCTCTGGAAAAAGTTCAGTGAGCTCAGTGTCAGGAACATAAAAGTATAAAGAATTAGTTGAATTTGAAAAAATAAATAGTATAGGCATTTTGACTTTACATACGTATAATGCACTTGCAGACAAAAAGAGGTTGAATGTTACCTTTATGTGTTAGATTAAATGCGGTGTCCATGATTATTTAGTTTTCAGTATAAGTACAAAGTGGTCCTCCAGCAGGCAATGTACAAATGGTATAAGAACAAAGGTGTCTTTTGTATTTTGACTGATCCCTTGACCGATCTATCAAATGCGATCATTGAAGGATTTTGTTCACAATCGTTTCTATTGATTAAATAGGGGATTCTCGTAAAGATGTTGGAAGCACAGTTCATTGTGTTAACACTGAGATATGGCATTTGAATTATGGACTAATGTATCCAGGGCTTTCTGGATCTCTTCTTATAGAACCTTACCTTAGTAAATTAAACAAGAACGTACACGTGTTTGATCAATCACGATCTACTTTGTTTGAACGATCGTGATGTAGTCTGTTAGCTCAACTGACAATGGATTTCTTTAAAAATAATATTTGTAGCTATACCCATTAAGTACAGTAAGCACTTATAAAGTTTTGAAATGTGAGCAAAAAATGATGTAAATTAAGAGGCAAACAACTTTTGTTAAAAACAACATTATGTTCACCCTCAGATTAGAAAAGCTGTGAATATCAGGGTTACATTTCCAGGAACATTAACTCTATGCTTCTCTCTCCTTTACTTTACACCTATAATGTCATTGATTGTGTCAAATGTGATGTCACCCAAAAGTCAGAGGGGGCAAAGGGTTCTATGATCTTATTCATGAATCATGAATTTCCCAAATTTTTACTCATTTGAGTGAGAAAGTAACAGCGATATTAATTAGTGATTTGCAAAGACTGTATGTGTGGACCTATATCTGTGTGTGTTTGTATGTGTGTCTCTGTACGTAAACGTGTGTGTGTTGCATTTGTCACTGTCACAAAATTCTCTTTTATATTAAGGCATCTTGGATTCTATCATTTTGTTCTTTTAGCACGTTGGATATTTTACAATGCGTTGGAGACATCGCTAAAACAGAATATATTAAAGGGATAGTAATACTTGCAAACTACTAATCCCCATATTGTAGCTTTATTAAAATTAAACTTATTGCCCCCAGTGTCATCTCTCAAACCCTTATGGTTTGAGAGATGATAGCGCTCAAAGTTACCCCCTCCCTCCCCCTTCCCTGACTGAACGCTGACTGCAGGGATATCCGGTATTATTTGCATCAGACGGCTCTGCAGCATTGCCAAGGCTGTGTTTATAAGAAAGAAATCTTTCACTAAAACGGTCTTCTACGTGTGCTTGCAAACCAAGCACACGTAGAAGACCATTTCAGTGAAAGAATTCTTTTTTTATAAACGCGATCTCGGCTCAGCTGCAGAGCCGCTTGATGCACATAAGACTGTCGCACGACAGCTTCCCCTAGAGTCAGCGTTCAGTGTTCAGTCAGGGAAGGGGGAGGGGGAAACTTTGAGCGCTATCATCTCTCAAACCATAAGGGTTTGAGAGATGATACTGGGGGCAATAAGTTTCTTTTTAACAAAGATACAATATGGGGATTAGTAATGTGCAAGTATTACTATCCCTTAAAGGGATAGTAATACTTCGTTTTAACTTTATTTTATTTTGTAGGCATTAAAAAAGCATGAAGAATGATATAAGTCTTATCTCTCAAACCTTTATGGTTTAAGAGATATTCACAAGCAAAGTTTCCCCCTCCCACCCCTTTTACCTAGTGTAAGCCATCTCTTCTCAGATGTGAATCTGGTTGTAAGACCAGACAGATAACAGAAGGGGACAATCTACTTTGTATGAAAACAATGAAAGCCCTTCCCCCCTTGACAAGTTTTTCAGCTTTTCCCCCCTTATCTTAATTGAAGATTGTCCCTCTCTGCAGTCTACCTGAGTACCTCCC
Source organism: Rhinophrynus dorsalis (assembly GCA_037306005.1). Taxonomy (NCBI): domain Eukaryota; kingdom Metazoa; phylum Chordata; class Amphibia; order Anura; family Rhinophrynidae; genus Rhinophrynus; species Rhinophrynus dorsalis. Next base: position 141,940,804 of record CM074727.1, read on the forward strand.
TTCTGATCTGGCTGAACAGGGGGGGGGGGATACTTTGCTTGTGAATATCTCTTAAACCATAAAGGTTTGAGAGATAAGACTTATATTGTTCTTCATGTTTTTTTAATGCCTACAAAATAAAATAAAGATAAAACAAAGTATTACTATCCCTTTAAGCTGATATCCCCTTATAGACTGCAATTGTTCTTTGATTTCCATATACATGACAGTCTGTAGGTCCGGTATTGTCCACCCCTGCTTCCAGAACTTCATTTTAATTCTCAAGCACCTCTTGGACAGATTAAATCAACTCAAATATGTTTCATATTTTTCATTGCTTTTATTAAAAAAGTATATCATCTTATACATATGACAATTTAATAAATATTAAATAACAGTAAAATAAATAACTGTAATAAAAATATATAAATAAAAAAGTTAACCATAAAGTATATTTGCAACAAGTTTGTAGTTCTTTAAATCCCATTCCTTTCAGTCCTCTTGTAGAAGAATGTCTAGGCACATGGGCCCAGTGAATCAGTGTCCTTATTGGTCGTGAAACCTTCTTATTGAAAACATATCAAAGTTCTGAGTCATCCTGGTCCATAAGCTTAGGAGACTACTGGGTTATCTTCATTACATGCCACTTTCTCATGCGAGAAGAGAGTTGGATCGAGAGTTGTAAGTTTCTTCTTATTTCTTTATGAATAACATGTTGAGCACACTCTGTTTTGTCCTGGAAAATATAATGTTGTTGACAATGTTAAGTGAAGGGTAATAAGATTGAAAACGGAAAAGGAGAATAAAAGTTTTCAAAGCCTTTACTACTGTACTCAGGATGTGTGTGATATATATATATATATATATATATATATATATATATATATATATATAAATGAAGAAACCTACATGCCTGGCACATGCATACCCAGGGGCGGCAGTAATACATAGATGCCCAATACATACAGGGAGGGATTGATTTTCTCTGCAAGAAGTTGGCCCTCACCCACTATCTCCTCTTCCAAACAAACATGCCCTTTCCACCCCCTGCCAGTCGTGTGATAATTTATGTAAGGAAATGCAGGAGCCTTCAATACGCACACATGCAACACACACACACACACACACTACAACACATACAACACACACACACACCATATATATGTGTGTGTATGTGTGTGTGTGTGTGTGTGTGTGTGTGTGTTTTCTGGGGGGGGGGTTATTCATTGTCTAAAATAGCTTGATTAATCAATTAAGTTAAAGCTGTAGGAACTTTTGAATTAAACATTTAACAGCAAATGGAAATACATGTTTTACTCATTTGGAAAGCACTACAGTATTTGTTACATCCACAATGAAACATTTATTTACATTTAATGATCATACCTGGGAACTTTTAATATGAGCTGACCCTGAGATCTTTGAAATGTTAGCCCTTAAAGCATCCAATATTGTAGATTTTATGCAATATGTACCTGCTTTCACTAACCCAGAGGTGCTCCTGTCGGCCCTCAATGAACCATTATCATGTTATAACTTAGAGAGATCACTGCCTAAACACAAACAAGACAACTAGGACCTCTACCCCGGTCTTTCTGGAACAATTGTCACCAATTTAAAGATTAAAAAAATTTAATTGCTGTAAATCATTTAGAAGGTAACACAGAACTCTCTTGCCCTGAGAATTTGGCCCTTTACCCTGAGACCCAGAGATTTGGGTCAAAACCCTGAGACTCAGGGTCAAACCCTGAGAGTTCCCAGGTATGTTAATGATAATAATTTGGGCAAGTTTATATTGAATTTTATGTTCCAAGAAAAGTTTAAGAAATCTTTTTGTATGCTTTAAAGTTTCCGATGTTATATTACTCAGAAAAGGGATTGAGGACTGTCATGTTGTATCATTCCTGCATGTAAACTCTAATAAGTGTGTGAGTTCGCTATTGCGGTGTCCATTTTTGGACATGATGAATGACAGAGGTTTATTGTGAGGCAGGAAGGAGTTTGTTATGATGCAACATGGGTGACAGAGGTTGATAGGAGGAAGGAGGGAGTTTGTAAGGATGGAGAATGAGTGAGGGATGTTTGATAGGAGGAAGAAGGGAGTTTAAGAGGAAGGATGCAGCTTCTAAGAATGACAGATAAATAACAGTGGTTTGGTACGAGGAAGGAGGGAGGATGACGTATAGATGTCCTAAAATTGCCATGGTAAGCTATTTATGAGTGTAAAGCAAGATCAGCTGTTCACCAAATTTGACCAATAATAACTTTGAGACAACCATCTCATAGCTGTGCAAGAACCCTTGTGTTACTACACAGGAAAAGCACTATGAGTTGTTGTTTTTTTTTTTGGGGGGGGGTTGGGGGGAGGGGATTTTCATCAAAAAACAGAGTAGATTTTCATAAGGGTCGATGACCCATTATCTTTTTTATCAGGCATTTGACACCAGCAGATCAATGCACCATTAAATGCATCCAGCAGATGAATAAACACTACACAATGAGGTGACCTGGTAGCTTTCATATTTGACAAACATCCCTGTAATATAACATTACTATTCCTTTATTACCATCTATTAGGCAAAATGCTGGATACAGCTGTCTGGATCACAATATATGTCACAGAACCACTGGGACTATTCATGTTCATCCAAGTGAATCACAACTAAAGTCAATGGGAACATATACCCATGAAAAGCCCAGTTCATATAATTACCTGATCTTGCAGAATCTTCTCCAGTTTGTTGAATTGCTCTGATATAACTTGTTTATACAGATGATTTTCTCCTGTCTCTGTGATCTGAAAAAATAGATGATTTCTTATTAGTACGTGCCATGCAGACATTATGGCACCTTTTTCACACTAAATTCATATTACACTATTGTGCTATATAGGTCTCATTTTGCTATTCTCAGAGAACATTTAGTGTATCTACATAGGAACATGCTGCTATCTGCCTTAATGGAAACAACTGCGCACCTGAATGGGAGCATCACAGGCACCTGAATAGGAGCACAGAATACAGTGTCACCTGATTAGATACACTGCCCCCCCATGAAGGCACTCGGTAATGCAATTTGCTTTTTCACAGATTCTTGAAGTCCTGTATGTGCAGAACTCAGAAGGTTGATGTACTAAGAACTGGAACAGAAAACCAACTGCTCCACAGGGGACAAATACAATTCCCCCAAATTCTCATTGATCTAGATGAGACTGTCAACCCCTTAAATGCTAGTGAGGTCTCCAACGCAATGTGTATCAATGTGCTGGGTATATCACTAGCATCTAAGTGGTTAAAAGTCCCATTGAAATCAATGGAATGTTTATTTGTTCCCTGTGGTGCAGTTGGTTTCACCCAGAATGGCACCATTTTTTTCTTAATACATCAGCATCAGCATGAACCAGTCAAGGAGCTGATAATCTAATTTTTTTTTTTTTTTTTTAAAGATTCAGGTTCTGTGACATGCAGAGCAATTCTGGAGCAAACACATTGCACCACAGGGTAGAAATAAAATGCATCCAAATTCCCATTTATCTAAATAACCTTTTGAATGCTGGAGAGGACTATGACGTATTAAGTAGCCAAGCACTGGAGACCTGTCTAGCAGTCAAGAGATTAGAAATCTCTTTAAATCAATGGGGAATTTTATTTGTCCCCTATGATGCAGTTGGTTTGCTCCTGAAGTACTTCTATTTTTCTTTTAACATCAACCTATTAGAATTTCAACTAAAATGTACAATCGTTATCTATAACAGTAACATTCCCATAGGATCAGGACAGAGTCTGATGGGCCCTTTGTTGGTCACTTACACAGTCATCCAGCTGATCCATTTGGTAATGGAGGAGATCCTGTAGTCTTTCCCAGGCCTGCTGCTGGCACAAGAGCCTCTGGTGGTGTTTCCTGTAGAACTGGATGGTGTGATTGATTAGCTCACCCACTGCAATGGCTGCAGATTCCACCTGGAAGATCCAATCAGTTATTGTGTTAATGATACACTCAAGGTCCTACTTCATGATGAAGCAGGGAAAGGTCAGAAGACTGTAGATGGCTTCACAGAGGCTGATTTACTGAGTGGGACTGGAATGGAATAATATTGGAGCAAACTTAATGTACCATAGAGGACACAACACAGTTCATCAAAACCCAATTGATTTAAATGGGGCATTTAACACCATGGATAGAAACCCTTCTGCTGCTCAGGGTGTTAAAAACACAATTCAAATTCATGAGAGTTTGGGGAATTTGCATGTGTTACATATGGTGCACTTGGTTTTCTCCAAAAGTACTCCTGTCCTGCTCAGTACATCATTCTCTTTGTCATGGTGTGTGCCTGTGAGTGTGTGCCTGTGGGTGTGGGTGTGAGAGAGTGAACGTGTGGATATGATCCAGTCCAGACTAAGACAGTAAACACTGTGTTTTGCAGGTAATGTATCACTTATATGTTTTCATCTACAGGAAGAATAGAAAGTCATGGAACATCTGCTACCTGTGAGATATTGTAGCTCTGATCAGTATTGGGAACCTCTACGATGTAGTTCAGACAGGCTTCTGGAGTTCTCTTATCAGGATTCTAAAAAAGCACAAAAAAATAACAGTTGGTACATTACCTAGGTGCACCATTCCTTGTTACTTTTCCAAGTGCAAAACTAGTCAAAACACATGAATCATTCCCCCATTTCAGTTAAGTAAGCAGAGATGAGATATAAGAACATCATCAGTAACTCACCAGTTGATTAAAGGTCTGCAGGATCTGCATATTCAGATACTCCTGTTTAGGGTGAAGCCATTTGCAATTTTGGGAGAAGACGATGGAGCTTAGACTCAGAAACAGCAAAAATATTGAGGAATTCATGGGAGACATTGTCACTAAAATAAAAAAAAAAAGGGATTAAAGTGGGTCACTTGGAAAGGTTCCCAAAATAAAACGGACCTTCCAAAAAAATTTAAGGGAGAGTGGCACCATTACTTGCCCCAAACTGGCACAAGAACCCATATCCTTAAACACGAGACCTGGGCCTTTAGCCCCCTCAAACATGATCTCTCAGAGCCCCTGTAATTAGTCATTCCTTTGCATCATGTAAAGAGCATGTTTGGTTGCAGAAAGTATCGATGAGACACATAAAGATGAGACCTTTGCACTCATGAAAGTTTATGCAACCAAGTATCTTACTTTATGATCCACATTGAATCTCATGTACTAAGGAGAATTGGAGCAATTCTGGGGCAAACAATTGGATCATAGGAGAGAAATAAAAATATCCTTTGATATTAATGGGAATTTTAATCTCTTGAATGCTAGATCAGTCTTCAAAACACTGCAGCACAATGCATTGGAGACCTCTATAACATTGAAGGGGTTAATATCCCCATTTAAATACTCAGGAATTTGGGGATGTTTTATGTTTATTTTATGGTGAAATTGGCTTGCCCCAGAATTGCCCCAATTCTATTAGTATATCAGTCTTGCTGTAATAGAAAGATAAGCTGGACATCATTGGATATTATCTAATAAAAATACCATTGCAAAATTTGATGCTAAAAACTATCAAAACAATGATAAATATATCACATACAATACAATCGGGACAGGGGATTCTTACCAGTGTGTATTGGATCTGGTACCAGTTCCGCTGTGTCCTTGTTCTCTACTGATCTCCATCTTCCCTGGTGACACTTATATTCTTAGAGGAATTCAGGATGTTTGAAAAGTGAAATTTTCATTCATTTCTAAAAGTCAGTGGAACATGGATGAGCTTTGTGTTTTAGTTTTGTTTTTGTTTTGTTGTGTGTTTCATCATCATTCTTAAATTCTGGTGAGAGAATTGTTAAATGTTTTTCAGCTACAAATTCCAAAACCAGATTGTTTTCTGACTCACTTCAACCAATGTTCTCTGCTGTTTCACATTTATGTCTAGAAAGCAAAAGATTAAAAAAGCACCGATCACTTCCTGTATTTGTGAGTTGAAAACTTCTTAACTTCAAAGTATCCATACCTCCCAAGTGTCCCTCTTTAGGAGGGACAGTCCCTCTTTTAGACCCAAATCCCACTGTCCCTCTTTCCCACCCTGATGTCCCTCTTTTTAGAAGATCAGATTGTTGGTTGTATAGATAAATGTATGACATTGCTCTACAGCAATAAAACTGTCATTATTGTTAGTTTAAATGTCAGTATATGTGTTTATAAATTAGTCTGTGTAAATAAAATACTTTGTTCTTGTTATAAGTTATTTATTATGTTACACAAGGAGGTATCAAGAGGTCATGAAATAGCCTAAAAATTCCCAGTAATGCCCCACCCACCAGCCACACCCCCAGCAACACCCCCTGAAACACAAGTGTCCCTCTTTGGCAATTTGAAATGTTGGGAGGTATGAAGTATCTATAAACTGGTATTACACACCTGACTCAGTCTGTCAGTTGCCAGTGAGCAATATGTTAATGTTTTTCTTAAAGGGATAGTAAACTTTTATTTAGGCATAACCCTTTGAGTGACTGAGGGGTTCACAACACATTGGTTTGCGTTGTGTACCCCTCTGGCACTCAAAGGGTTAAAATATTCTGCAAGTGTATGATATGTAACATTAAATTGCTTAGACTTTTTAAATATGTATTTTCTGTTCCTATTTTCTTAAAGGGACAGTAATGTCCCATAAAAAATGTTTCTAGTTTTGTAGAGAATAAAATAAAAAACTATATGCCACAAATCCTATCTCTCAAACCGCTATGGTTTGAGAGATATAGGCATTGAAAGTTCCCCCCTGCCTCCTCCCCTTCTCCTGTAAAAAAAATTAATGAAAAGACGTCAGCCCCATCTCTAAAACTTTTTTTGTTTAAGAGTTATAATCTTCTGAAGCCCCCCCCCCCCCCGCCCTTTTACAGACATCAGTGGTCTAGCTGACAAAGTGAGCTCCTGGTCACGGGAGGCAGGCACGCTTTGTAGACCGTTCTAATGAAGAATGTCTTTGTAGCTAACGCTACTTCGGCTCTGCTGAAGAGCCGTCTGGTCCCAGGACCAGGATCTCAATTTGTCAGCTAGAGCACTGACATCTGTAAAAGAGGCGGGGGGACGGGACTTCAGAAGATTATAACTCTTACACTAGCAAAGTTTGAGAGACGGGGCTGACGTCTTTTCATTTTTTTTTTTAACCCCTTAAGGACCCTTGACTGTCCCAGTATGGGTTGGCAAGCTATAAAGACTCATGATGTGCCAGGACTGTCATTGATTTCAGGGCTCCCAAAGCAGCGGCACGCCGTTCGGGGAACACTGAACCGGGATCGGCAATAAAAAAATGGTCCCTGGTCCTTAAGGAGTTGATATGCACAATTTTAAACATCATTAAAATGAAGTAATACTATCCCTTTAAGCACTGAAAAAAGGGGCATCCGCTGAAATATTTCCATGGGAGGGCAAAGCCATAATATGACCCTCAGACCAGCTCACCCAGCCCGTATGTGTATTTGGAGGAGGACAAGTGTAAGGGGGGTAAGCGTCCTCTCTTGCCTCCCCCCCCCAGACACCCATGACAGAAAAGAGCTGTATCCTTCATAAAACAAACTTTCACATGTATTAATTAAATGTATAAAATAATTTTTGATATAACAGATGATCTTGCTCTGTAGTGTATCTAACTGTTAAAAAGCTTGCAATCTATATATATATATATATATAAAAGAATAAGCCTCATTGCATAATTTATGGTACCTCACAAACAGAACATAATTTATGTCTCCTCAGAAAACAAACACACATTGAACAGAATGCCTCATTACATAATTTATGTCTCATTAGGAGACACAACTCCTATTGGGTGATTCAATGGGGACTTTACTGCTCCTATTGGGTGATTCAATGGGGGCATGTTTATTATACAGGGAGTTGGCCCACCCCCTCCAGCCCGCCCACCACTATCCAACTGACAAAAAAAATATAGCTGCCATTCACTCCTGAAGTAGGGGATATCAATAACTTCTCCCGGTCCACACACACTCTCACTCAGGATCATGACCCCATAAACACACTGTTTCACCTCCCACAGATAACTGTAACCCTCCATACACTCTGTTTCACTACGAGGTTGTAATGTTTCCATAAAATACAAACTCAGGGATAAACTCAATAGCAACTCTTTTATTTAACGCTTTTCATCTCTTCAGTCACCTCACTAACTGTCTGTTTTCAACTGTCACTCTTCCATTTCCTGCTTCCTGATTCCTGCCCTTTCTTCTTAAAGGGAGAGAGATGCTTTGCTGTATGTTACAGAGGGCAAGCCTCAAACCCTACTATCTATTTGTTCTCTCAGCATATTGCTACTCTGCCTCAACTGAAGAGCCACCGTGTGCTATATTGCTATGTTACCATAACTTAACCCTTTGAGTACCAGTGGGGTACACAACGCATTGCAAAGCAAAGCGTTGCGTACCCCTCTGGCACTCAAAGGGTTAAGTAAGGAGGAGTTACTGCTCCCACTGGGTGATTCAATGGGGGAGTGATTTAAATCATGCAGGGAGTTGGCCTGCCCCCACTATCCAGCCCACCCACCACTATCCAAGTAACTGAAAAAACAAAATGGCTGCCACTCGCTCCTACACCACAGACACAAACACATCAGACAAAAAACACACACACACTCACACTCAATCACACACTCACACTCTCACTCAATCATACACACTCAATCATACACACTCACAATAATTCACACACTCACACACTCTCACTCACACATCCACTCACACTCAATCACACACACTCAATCTCACACACTCTCACTTACACACTCAATCACAAACACTCAATCAAACACACTCACACTCTCTCACTCAAACTCTCACCCTCTCTCACTCACACTCTCTCACTCTCATACACCCTCTCACTCACACACTCTCACACTCACACACTCTCACTCAATCACACACACTCACACACTCACGCAATCACTCACATGCAATCACTCACACGCAATCACTCACTCTCGCACTCACACGCACTCACTCACACCCCGGGAGCCAGCACAATCCACCTTCCACCATAGTCTCACTTACACTCACTCACACCCCGGGAGCCAGCACGATCCACCTTCTACTATAGTATGTGCAATTACCACATGCATTTCAACTATATGAATGAATGCCACTCACTCACACACACTTACTCACACTCACTCACTCACACCCCGGAAGCCAGCACGATCCACCTTCCACCATAGTATATGCAATTACCACATGCATTTCAACTATATGAATGAATGCCACAGTGGAGGTAAAAGTACAAACACAAACTCATTACAATGACACATAAGTCACCCCCTTATGACTCACTTCTGTGTGTGTGTGTGTCTCTCTGTGTGTGTCTGTGTGTTCCATGTCTGTATCACACTCTATGTGTCTGTATGTTGTGCATTGCATGTATGTGTGTATGACTGTGTCGCTCTTTATGCATCTCAGTGCATGCGTGTGCATTTGCGTGTGTGTCTATGTGTGTGTTTGTCTTGCATCCATGTGGGTGCATTAATTCCCTATATATTCTGATGGGCAGCGCCGTCCCACATTGCTAGTCGATTTATATAGAGCTTTCAATCTAGGGTTATATTAGAATACTCTGCCCAAAGGAGCTTAAGATCTAGTAATATAATAGGAAGCTATGTCTCAGTGATCTCTCAATGTAAAGATATAAAGGGATACAGTCCCCATGCAGTTTACATTCTGTGGTTTAATTAATAACCCTTCTACAAGGACCTTACAATTTAGTGGTTTAACTGATGACCCTGATACATGGATCTTATAATGTGGTTCATATGCATAAAAATTAGCAATTCTGGAGCATACAAACTGCACCATAGGGAGCCAAACAAAAAAATCTTCAAATTTCCTTTAAATTAAATTAGACTTTTAGGGCTAGATTCTTTTACAGGTGCTAATTTTATCCTGCTTTTATCTCCAGTTCTCCCCATAGACTTCAACAGGAAAATGTTTGATAAAGCGGGTGTTGATATTTAGCACCTGCAATAGAATCCAGCCTCAGTTGAGCTCGCCAAGGGCTAGATTCTATTGCAGGTGCTAATTTTATCTCGAATATAGAAAAATATACACAAAATAAAGAGCTAGAATATTAACAAAAACTCCTAATCCCTGCGCCTCTTCCCTCTGTATATTTTCAAATAAGGATGCACAACCAAAAAAAGGGGAACCAAAAAGCAATAAAAAAATAAAATAATGAAATAAATAAGGATGCACAGCCAATAAAAAAGGGGACCAAAAAGCAATAAAAAAATAAAATAATGAAATAAATAAGGATGCACAGCCAATAAAAAAGGGGACCAAAAAGCAATAAAAAATAAAATAATGAAATAAATAACAATGAAATGCAACAAATTCCAGTACTTATATCAATCAACTTTCTTTTGTTGTGTTCTATTTTCTAAGTCCAATGCTGCACACTCTCCACGAACCTGGGTTCCCACTCCGACTAGCTATACTAAAAGAAGAAAAAAAGAAAAAGAGAGCGGCGCAAAAGAGTCTCTCTAAGCGTAGTATATTGGTCTCAAAGGGTGGATCCTTCACCAAAACACCATAACAGAAATGATTGGAATATTACTCACATTTTTCAGAGGCATACACCTGCCTCCTAGTTTAATCATTTGCACTGGCTTACACCCCAGTATGGTGACCTCTTTCACTCTGGGCCACACGTGAGGGATGAAGACTTCCAAAACTTCTTCAGCAAGGAGTATTAAATAACATATGTGGAATTTGCCATTTGAGCAGAGGATAGTACAAAGTCCAATGCTTCAATAGGCTAAACCTACTTTGCTTTGAATTACTCCTCTTTTATTTTAAGAACTTTATAGTTCAAAAAAGCAAGCCAGTGCTTCAGAATAAAAATCATATGAGTTAATATAATCCAATCTTATTTGAATATTGAAACATTAGCTTAGGATAGAAAACAAGACATCAAATTACATACATAAAAAATTAAAATCAATAAAATCAATAAATATCTGAAAAAACAGCTTAACGCGTTTCGTCACTCAATGTGACTTTCTCAAAAAACAAGTTTTTTGTTCAGCTTTTGAGAAAGCCTATTGAAGCATTGGACCCCATACTGGGGTGTAAGCCAGTGCAAACGATCAAACTAGGAGGCAGGTGTATGCCTCTGAAAAATGTCAGTAATATTCCAATCATTTCTGCTATGGTGTTTTGGTGAAGGATCCACCCTTTGCGACCAATATACTACGCTTAGAGAGACTCTTTTGCACCGCTCTCTTTTTCTTTTTTTCTTCTGCTAATTTTATCTCTGCTTTTATCTCCACTTTTCCCCATAGACTTCAATAGGAAAATGTTTGATAAAGTGGATGGTAACATTTACCACCTGCAATAGAATCTGTCCCCAAAGATCTACAAAAGCTGCAGTGTCAAAGGCTGTCTGTCTGTCCTTGGGACAGAGTCCCTCTTATATGACTAAACTAGTGTAAAATCCCGTGTACACGGGCCAAGGTACGGGTAATGTTAACCCTTTGAGTGCCAGATGGGTAAGATTAAATCACTAGTATGTATACTATTTGGCAGAGCGGGGGGTATATACAGTATATAGAAACATTTAAATTGATCCTTATATTATATTTTATTTATATCATAGTTTTAATAAATTATTGTTTTATATTTTATCTACCACAGTTTTGTGTTTTGGATTTCTTATCATCGTTATCTCATACAGTCCAGATGAGGAAGAGAACAGTGTACCGAGAGCAGGGCGGGTTGTGGTCCCTGGAAGCACTATTAACAGCTGGTTTTTCTTCTTGTGTAAGTTACTGATTTTTCTTATTTCATTATTAGTGATGATCGAGCACCCCAATGCTCGGGTGTTCGGGTGCTCTGACCGAGCGCCCCCGGAGGCTCGAGTGCTCGGCCGAGCCCCATTGAAGTCAATGGGAGGACTCGAGCATTACACCAGGCACCCCCTGCTCTGATGAGGGGAGGGTGCCTGGTTCATAGGAAAAGGGCAGAAAATGATGGAAACACCACAGAAATGGTTCAGGGACAGCATAGGGAGGATGTCTGGATGCATCTTGGACTCCAACATCGCTGCTGGGAACGATCTTTCGCCCGTAGTACGCCATTTTTACAGACTGACCGTAAAACACACAAAAAGGAAGATAAAAACGACTTTAGGCGAAAAATTGTTACCAAACAGTATTTGCTGTATATTTACTTGTATATCATCTGCAAATTCTGCAAAAAATTTCATCGATTTTTCGGAACTGGGGCCATGATTAAGAGGGAAACGTGCGCAGCGTAAAGCAGGTGTTCAACGTGGTTATGGCCCGGGTAAGGTACAGCATTCAGGAACGGAGGCCGCAGCTACCACAGGTTTTAATGTGACGCTAATCTGCGGCTAGGCACACGAAACAGAATGTGACGCTAATCTGCGGCTAGGCACACGAAACAGAATGTGACGCTAATCTGCGGCTAGGCACAGTGAACGGAATATGTGACATTTATTTTTTACACTTTGCACACTAAACAGAATGTGCTGCTAATCTGCAACTTTGCACACTAAACACAATGTGCTGCTAATCTCCAACTTTGCACACTAAACAGAATGTGCTGCTAATCTGCAACTTTGCACACTAAACACAATGTGCTGCTAATCTGCGGCTAGACACAGTGAACGGAATATCTGACGTTTTTTTTTAAACTCTGCCCCCCAAAACAAAATATATCTGCTGCCCCCACACACAGTAGTCCTAAAAAGGACTTTTGGGTCTTTTTGTTGTTCAAACGCGCTTTTTTTCTCCCTACACTGACTTTCCCTTCCTATCCTCATCTCTCCCTGGCTAAGACTGAGCCAAACTCGCTGGTCAGGTGCTATACAGCACCCGATCACGGGTTCTGGCCAGCCAATCAGTGTAATGCCAGCAGCCAACATGGCTGCTGGCATTACACTGATGTCAGAGCCTTCCCGCACGTTTATTGGCTGCGCAGCAGCCGCGAAACGTGCGGGGAGGAGACCCGAACATGGCGGGCGAGCACATGCGGTACTCGTACGAGTACCGCCATGTGCCGAGCAGAGCGATGCTCGAGCCGAACCGAGCTTCGGCCGAGCATGCTCGCTCATCACTATTCATTATATATTATATTTGCTTTATACCAGCTCCCCCATCTGTGCCTATTCCTTTAAGGCATAAAGGAAAATCCATACCTGGGAACTCTCAGAATTTGACTCTGAGACACAGGATTTTGACCAAGTTCTCAGGGTCTCAGGGTGAGTGAGAGAAATCAGTGTTACCTACTATCTCAGTCTGCTCCAATTAACCACTTCTTTAGTCTCCAAAATTTGTGCCATTTATACTAAAAAGGGAAAGGGAGAGATCCTGCTCATCTTGTATATGTTCAAGCAGTAATCTAGCTAAGTGTTGCATGTTAATGACTCCTTGAGTGCTGACTAGAGCATTTCCTAATTAGAGGCAGCAGTGACCTGTATAGAAGCACACATAGAAGACCTTTTAAGTGAATGATTTATTTTTTTATTAAAGCAGTAGCGGCTCAGCTGCAGAGCCCCCAGACGGTCGTACGACAGGCTTCCCCTGCAGTCAGCTACAACGCTGACTTCAGGGAAAGGGGAGGGAGGGGGGAACTTTGCAAGTGAATATCTCTCAAACCATAAAGGTTTGAGAGATATCACTGGTGGCAAATCATTTCTTTTTTTTTTTACTCCTACAATATTGGGATTAGTAAATTTAAAGTATTACTATCCCTTTAAGAATTAGAATTTACACGATCTCAGGTTGAGTTTACTCTGAAACTTCCCAGGCATGGGAAAAAATCATAGGGGCCAACAGGATTTTCCAGCCATAGTAAGGTAATTGGGAGGGTTATTATTATGTGGAGGGGTTAGTTCACTTTAACCCCGTAAGGAACACAGAGATGGTCAGTAAGGGGTAAAGCCTTAATAATGGAAGATGGTATTTGCTGGTTTGTGCTAAAGCAGTTGTTCTCAACTCCTGTCCTCAGGGCCCACTAACAGGCCAGGATTTGATGATTTCCTTGTTAGAGCACAGGTGAGTTAATCAATGTGAATGAGCCTCTGATCACCACGCCTGTGCTTTAGCAGAGAAATCCCTAAGTCCTGGACTGTTAGTGGGCCCTGAGGACAAGAGTTGAGAAACACTGCTCTAGTGCCACCAACAGGTCAGGATGTAAGGATTTCCCTGATTAATCACAGATGAGTTAATCAGTGGATCCATCATTTTGACTGAATCATCTGATGTTAATCAGGGAAATCCATAAATCAGTGGTTCTCAACCCCTGCCCTCAGGACCCACTAACAGACCAGGATGTAGGGATTTCTCTGCTAGAGCACAGGTGTGGTGATCAGAGGCTCATTCACAATGATTAACTCACCTGTGTTCTAACAAGGAAATCATCAAATCCTGGCCTGTTAGTGGGTCCTGAGGACAGGAGATGAGAACCACTGTACTAAAGGGATCATATTCATTTGTACAGTGCATAAGTTTTACATGAATATGTTAGCACATAAAGAGAGATGGCATGACAGCTTCATATACCCCGGAAGTGTGTGTTCTGTTTATGCATTGTTGTTCTGAATATTACACATAAGGACTTAACACAGATGAACGTACTAATAATCAGCACTGCTCAGCGGAAAGCAGACGTCTTGCTAAGCATTCTGTTCAAGAAGGTTTCCTTCTCATATTTCTCATCTGGAAATTTGCCAATGGGGGATTCCCACCACCAGCCGAATTTCTCTTTCATTTTTGTTTTCCATTCTAGTTACAGATCCCTGTTACATCACTAGAAGTGTTTCCTCTGCTTCCTTCTAGTTACATCAGTATAGCAGGGTTTCCGTCTGCCTCCAGGCATTTACATACCAAGCATTGTTCCCTCTTCTCCCTTGCAGTTAATAACCAATGCCAAACATCCTTCCCTCCCCCATCTCTCAATTATGTAGCACACTCTCTGCTTCTAGTTACAACTACCAACTGACTCATCAAACGCTGGGATTCATATAATAAACTAGAGCAATTCTGGTGCAGAAAATCGGCCCCATAAAGAAAAAATAAAAATCTCCTTTGACTTAAAAAGGGCCTTTTTCCCCTTGATTGTTAGAGAGGTCTCCTACGTCTTGCATAACAATGATTAGGAGACCGCTCTAGCATTCCAGTTGTTAAAATCCCCTTTTGAATCAATGGGAAATTTTTTTAACTTTTGTTTTTCTCCTGGCTTGCGCTCAAATATACCTTTTTAGCACAGTTAATGTGGCTACTGTTCCCTCCCTCCCAATTCCATAGCACATTTCTTGCATCCAGATCCAGCACCATGGGTGGATTGTCCTATTGGGGGATCGGGCATCCCCCGGTGGGCCGCTAGATCTTGGGCCAGTTGGGGAGATCAGAGGATCTCACCTCACCGTCCCACAATATTTTGAAGGGGAGGACTGTGTTGCCACCGGCACAGGCACTCTCTCTCTGATAGCCCTTGCATTCCTTTTTAATGCAGAGCGCCAGGCAGGCCCGTGCACACATAGACACCAAGGGGGGCTTGAGCACCTGCCCTTTTTGTCCAAAGTGCCCTCGTGCCCTTTTAACAAAAAAAAAATAATAATAATTATGAGTAGTGCCCTTTTTTTCATTTGAGCCCCTGCCCCCCAAAATGTCTGTGCACGTCCCTGGCGCCAGGATATGACATAATATCCTGGAGTCTGCAATCACATGCCACACAGGGACCATAAGGGGGCGATGATAGGGATGTCGGTGCTGGAGGCTGCACTGACTTCTCACTCCCCACTCTGGACCACCAGGGAATGCAAGAGAGGAGGAAAAGACACATATCAGAGATATGTTGAGAGGCAGAGGAAAAGAAGACAAAAAAGACTAGATGGAGAGGGAGGTGGGTAGGAGAAAGGCAGGGGACTGAGGGGGTTTGACTGAGCAATATTAGGAAAGAGGGGGAAAGCAATGGGAGAGAGTGGAGGGGGGACAGAGAAAAGAGGGGATGAAATAGACTGGAGGAAAAAGGGAGAGAGGAAGCAGCAAAGGGGCCTGTAGGTAGAAAGTGAAAGGGGGTAATAGGCTGGGAGTGATAGTATAGAAAAGGGCTGGGGAAGAAAGGGTGGGGGAAAGGGGTTGGGAGTTGCTAGGGTTGTAGGGTTGTATTTAACCCTATGAGTGCTATAAACGTATCCAAAATTATATATATATATATATATATATATATACTAGTTGAAGAGCCCGTTACACGGGCCACAGTGCCACTGCCAGCCGGTCACGGGGCAGTCGTGCGCAGTAGAGACTGCCCGCGCCGCATCTGATACGTCCCGCTCTGTATCAGCGTCATCACGGGCAGTCTCTACTGCGCATGACTGCATCGTTACACACGTTTTAGCGAATTATTATATAGGATATATATAAACCCCAGCTAGTGGACTGCTTTAAAAAAAAAATTGCCCGGGCTGGTATTGCCCTACAATCCGCCCCTCTCCAGTACTGCTCTTTCTCCTGAGGCCGGGTTTACATGCATGAGAATATCACCGAGTAGAAAACTGAGCATGAGTTTGGTTGTTTCTTATGGATGCGCGATTATTTTATTATATAACTGTAGATGACCTTAACTCCTCCCATGGCCACACCGTCACTCCTCACGTGACACCACCTCCATTCTCATCCACAGTTCCCTGGCACAGAAAATAAGTTTAGCCTATAGCACACAAACACTAAAAAAATCTTTTAACGTCCTGTTTGCTAGAGAGAGCTCCATCACATCACTTTGCAATGCACTGGGTGCCTTTCTAGCATCTATTAGGTTAATAGCCAATAAATGTGGTATTTAAAATGGTTCAGAGACATCAAGCTTCCACTGGCCACACCCTCTACTCTTAATGTGGGTGTGGTCAGTACAGCAGAGGTGCTATTCACAACTTGAAGCTCTAGGCAGCTGCCTATTCTGCCTAATGGGAAATCCAGCCCTGCATTTTATTTTTTCAAAATTAAACTCTTTTGAATCATATTCATTCATGAGACAGAAAACACTACTTGAAAAAGGTAAATGTTTTATGGATACGGACAGATGGTCACTGAAGCTGAAATATTAAGAAAAGGAGACAATTCTGGCACTAGCCAAATACACCATAAGGAACAAACTAGCAGTCTCATTTATTTAAAGGAGCAGTAAACTTTTTTTATGAAAAAATATATATTGTAGGGATTTTCCTATTGAGTAAAATAAGGGTACTCCCACTGCCAAGATATTTATATTTCCAGAGTTATTACGGTTTAAACCCACGTTTTTTACATTAGCAGTGTCCTCTAGTGGTCAAATTCTAATTCGTTTTTCTGTTAGATTCTAATTGAGAGGAACATCAGAAAAGTCAGCGACATACAGTTCTCAATAGAATGTGATAGAAACTGCCTGTCACTTCCTGTCAGTTAGAACTATCAGGAAGTAAACACAGTAAATTAACTTCCTGATTGTTTGAGCTGCTATAAATTTTGAATAAAACATCTGACAGCGATGGGAGTGACCTTGTTTTACTCAGCAGGAAAAGCTCTATAAAATATGTGTTTTCATAAATAAAAGTTTACTGCTCCTTTAAATGGGGTCTTTCACTCATGGAATGTTATAGAGGTCTAAAATGCAATGCTTCACAATGTGTTGGACACCTCTCTGGCAGACCAGGGATTTAACCCTTTGAGTGCCAGAGGCAGGGCCAGATTTCCCAATAGTCAGACTAGGCACCTGCCTAGAGATCCAAATTTTGAGAAGCACCTCAGCTGTGCTGGCCACACCCACATTCTGAATTGTGGTTGGAGCCAGAGCAATCTCTGTATCCATGCAGTAGCATATACACCCCTTTACATACTATTGTTTAACCCCTTGGATGCAAGTGAGATCTCTGCAATGCATTGGAGATCTCTCTAGCAACCAACAGGTTAAAGCTTTTATGTCCTTGCTTGTTGTAGGTCAAAGGTATATTCTGTGCCAGGAAACAGTGGATGAGACTGGTGGTGTGGTCATGTGAGCAGTGGGGTGTGGCCATGGGAGGAGCTAAGGGTGCACAGAGTGCCTTGTCTAGGAGAGCCTGGAATGTAAATCCAGCCCTGGCCAGAGGGGTGCATAAAACATTGCAGAGCGATGCATTGCATACCTGTTTGGTACTTAAAGGGATAGTAATGTTTCATAATAAAATCGGCTCTAATTAATCATCATAGTATTTGGACTTTAGAAAATGTTATTTCAATTCTGTCAGACTTGTAGTTCAAGAGTAATTCAATGACAAAATATCCCCCTCCCGCTCCTTTTACTGATGTAACACTGTTCAGCAAGATCAGAAGGGAGGTGCCCAGGTAGACTGCAGAGAGGGAAAAACCTGAAAAACTTGTCAAAGGGGGCAGGGCTTTCATTGTTCTCATAGGAAGAAGATTGTCCCCTACTGTTATCTGTCTGGTCTATGGACTGCATTCCACATCTGAGAAGAGATGGCTTACACTAGGTAAAAGGGGCAGGAGGGGGAAACTTTGCTTGTGAATATCTCTCAAACCATAAAGGTCTGAGAGATAAGACTAATATTGTTCTTCCTGTTTTTTAATGCCTACAAAATAAAATAAAGATAAAACAAAGTATTACTATCCCTTTATGGGGTTAAATTCACTTTTAACCCCTTCAGGAGCCTTGACGGTCCTGGCACGTCATGGGTGGGCGAGCCGTAAGGATCCATGACATGCAAAGACCATCATGGAATGTGCGGCTGCACACCATTTGGGGAGCTCTGAAATGGATGCGCCAAAGGTCTGTGCTCCTTAAGTGCCGGCAGCATGCTCGATTGGCAGGTCCTTAAGGGGTTAATCAACAGGAATTTGCAAACATTTTTTATTTGCCTCCTATAATGCAGATGGTTTATTCTACCAACAACTGAAAGTGGTGGGGATTCCCTTGCTTTACTCAGCAGGAAAAGTTTTATAACATATAGATTTTCATAAAAATGTTTACTGCTGCTTTACATTTCCTCAGACATTTCATGCAAGTGCATCTACACACACTACAGTTTACTTTTCACACTCCCTAGTAAACAACAAAAGTAAAATCCCAAAAATGTTATTATTGGATTTTATACCAACATATTTCCACTGAATTCTATATAAAAATATGTAGATTAAACATGTGACAGGACCCAGTCTGCTGCCAAAAGGAATTGTAACTTGTATAATGTTCATGGATTGGAGTGTGGGACTGGCTCGTGGACTTGTGTTTGGGAAGTTTGGGATTTAATCAGAGTACCCACTAAATAAAGATTAAGCCCAGCACTCTGCTCTCTGCTGCTAAACTCTGAGTTTATATATTGTTATGCTCCTTATGTGTTCTCAGGCACCGACACCCAGGGCCAGCGCCACCTATAGGCGAAGTAGTCACCGGCCTAGGGCGCACATTCTCTGGGGGCGCATCGGGTGCCGACCCCCCTGCCCCCACTCACCACTTACTGCCCAAGTAAAAAAGAGTATGTTTCGGTGCCCTCCCTTGGCTGGCTATTTTTTTTAATGTAGCACAGCTATACCTGTTTCTCTCTCTCCCTCCGCTCATTCAGTCCTGGACCAGGATTGAAGGAGCGGAGGGGGAGAGAGAAACGGGCATCGCTGTGCTGCATTAAAAAATAGCCAGCCAAGGGAGAGCACCGAAAAGTACTCACTGGGAGAGAGACGTGCACCGGGATGGGGGGGTCAAGAGTGGATAAAGAGTCAGACGAGGAAAGAAAGTGTCAAAGGGGGGAATAACAGTCAAGAGGGGATCAAGAGTCAGACGGGGGAGAGAGAGAGTCAAAGGGGGGATCAACAGTCAAAAGGGGGATCAAGAGTCAGACAGGGGAGAGAGAGAGTCAAAGGGGGGGATCAACAGTGAAGAGGGGGATCAACAGTCAAAGGGGGGATGAACAGTCAAGAGGGGGAGAGAGTCAAAGGGGGGGAGAGTCACATATAGAGAACATACACTCTGTCACACTGATACGCATATAGAGAAGCACACATACATACTTACACACTGACATCCTTACAGAGACTCACACACCCTGACACACTTATATACATATAGGGAACACACACTGACACACTTATATACATACAGGGAATACATACTGACAACACATACACATATAGAGAACACACACAAAAAACTAAACCTTATACACATATAGGGAACACACAAACACACTGACACTTAAACACATACAGGGCGGGGCATAAAGGGGTAGGACACAAGGGGTGGAGCCAAGGGGCAGCAAAATTAGGTTTTGCCTAGGGTGGCAAAAATCCTTTCACCAGCCCTGCCAACACCCCACACATTCATTCCCAGGGTCCCAGGAGTAAAGGCTCCAAATGTAACATTATGGGAAATGCTTGGATTGGAGCTACTGAGTCTGGACATGAGCCCTGTGGAATAGCTTACAGTACATCAGGTTGTCTGCACTTACTTAGAGATAACATTGCCTCTTAAAGGGATAGTAATATTTCACTATTAAAGTAAAATCGAGTCTTCTTCATACTTTTTTATAATGATGTTTATCAGTAAAACGTTATAAACTTTGCCATTTTACATTAATGCTGTAATAAAGTTCCCCTCTCCTGCCCCTTTTACTTATCTCAGCAAGCCGGTTCAGATAGAATGCGACGAGGGACAATCTTCTTCCAGCATAAGAAAAGACCTGTCCTCTTTCGTCTTTCCTTATAATGAAAGAGGGAATGATGTCCCTCAGTACAATCTGTCCGGTCCAGGGACCGAATTTGAGATCTGAGCGGAGGCTGCTTAAGGTAAGTAATGGGGGCCGGAGGTGGACATTTTATTATAGAATAAATATAAAACAGCAACGTTTTAAAAGGTTTTACTGATACACATCATTAAAAAAAGAGTATGAAGAAGACTCAATTTTACTTTAATGTTGAAACAATACTATCCCTTTAAAGGGATAGTAATACTTCATTTTATCTTTATTTTATTTTGTAGGCATTAAAAAAACATGAAGAATGATACAAGTCTTATCTCTCAAACCTTTATGGTTTGAGAGATATTCACAAGCAAAGTTTCCCCCTCCCGCCCCTTTTACCTAGTGTAAGCCATCTCTTCTCAGATGTGACATGCAGTCCATAGACCAGACAGATAACAGCAGGGGACAATCTTCTTCCTATGAGAACAATGAAAGCCCTGCCCCCCCTTTTATAGTTTTTCAGCTTTTTCCCTTATCTTAATTGAAGATTGTCCCACTCTGCAGTCTACCTGGCAGGGGCAGACTGATAGAACCCAGGGCCCCTGGTCCAAAAAGAGGTCTGGGCCCCCTGCAGAAATGACATCATTGGTACCTCCCCATGAAATCATAAGCCCCACCCCATGAAACCATAAGCGCCACCCCATGACATCATAAGCCCACTCCATGACATGCATATATTATAATAATAATAATAATAATAATAATAATTAAAAAAAAAAACTAACCTGACACTGCTGGCTAGCTTCTTGCCGGTTGGCAGGAGGCTGCTAGGCAACTGGGTAGATAGCTTGAGGGTGGCTGGCTGGCCTGGTGACTGTGCCTGTAGTGAGTAATGGTTCATATATAATTTGCAAACGTGTGGTGGCCTGGGGAGGTACTGAATGGCCTGGGGAGGTACTGGACCAGGTCCAGTACCCCCCAGGACATCCAGTACCCCCCCAGGCCATCCATTAATTCCCAGGACATCCAGTAGCCCCTCCAGTACCTCCCAGGACACCCATTAACCCCCCAGTACATTACGTACCCCTCCAGGCCATCTAGTTATCCCCCCCAGGCAATCCAGTAGCCCCCCAGGACATCCATTGCCTCTCCCTGGCCATGCACACAGCAGAGAAAGAGGTACGCTGAAGCGCTTGCTGCCAGCCAGAGGCGTAAGTAGAAGCCACAGGGCCCTGGTGCAAGAATGGCCATGGGCCCCCCCGACCACATTGGCCCCCTCAACCACATTGGCCACCTTCACATTGCCCCCCAATCTCCAAATTGCCCCTTCATCTCCACAATGCCCCCTTCATCTCCACACTGACCCTTCCAAAATGCTCCCTTCATCTCCACATTGCCCCTTCATCTCCACATTGCTCCCTTCATCTCCACACTGACCCTTCCACAATGCCCCCATCACCACATTGCTCCCTTCATCTCCACATTGCCCCTTCCACAATGCCCCCATCACCACATTGCCCCTTCATCTCCACATTTCTCTTTCCACAATGACCCTATCATCTCCACATTTTTCCTTCCACAATGCCCCCATCTCCACATTGCCCCTTCATCTCCACATTTCCCCTTCTACAATGCCCCTATCATCTCCACATTTCCCCTTCCACAATGCCCCCATCTCCACATTGCCTCTTCATCTCCACATTGCCTCTTCATCTCCACATTGCCCCATTCACCACATTTCCCCTTCCACAATGCCCCCATCTTCACATTGCCCCTTCATCTCCACAATGCCCCCATCTCCACATCACCCCTTCATCTCCACATTTCCCCTTCCACAATGCCCCCATCTCCCCATTGCCCCTTCCACAATACCCCTACATCCAGTCCCTGGTGGTCTAGCGGCATGGCTTGACAGATCTGTGCCCCATTCACCACATTTCCCCTTCCACAATGCCCCCATCTTCACATTGCCCCTTCATCTCCACAATGCCCCCATCTCCACATCACCCCTTCATCTCCACATTTCCCCTTCCACAATGCCCCCATCTCCCCATTGCCCCTTCCACAATACCCCTACATCCAGTCCCTGGTGGTCTAGCGGCATGGCTTGACAGATCTGTGCCTCCTTCGGCACAGATCTCTAGAGCTGAAGCTCCCGTGCACTGCTAGTAATGCAGAGACTGGGAGATTTTGTCATCTCCCAGCGCTCTGTATTACTAGAATGGCGCACCGATCAGCTAAGCTACAGACGGCAGGCAGGCTGCAGCTAGTGCACACGCTGGCTACATTAAAATTTTAATTGATGCTGGCTGCGGCGGGCCCCCTTTGGTCCCGGGCCCTCGGTCCGTGACCGAATGCCCATATGGTCAGTCCGCCCCTGCTACCTGGGCACCTCCCTTCCGCTCTGGCTGAGCAGTGTTACATCAGTAAAAGGGGTGGGAGGGGAATACTTTGTCACTGAATTACTCTTGAACTACAACTCTGACAGAATTGAATTAACACTGTCCAAAGTCCAAATACTATGTTGATTAATTGGATCTGCTTTGATTATGAAACATTACTATCCCTTTAACATGTGCACTAACCCTCAGGACAATGACCACAGCTCCAGGGTGTCATCAGGACTGAGGGAATTG
The DNA here is from genome assembly GCA_037306005.1 of Rhinophrynus dorsalis. Lineage (NCBI taxonomy): Eukaryota > Metazoa > Chordata > Amphibia > Anura > Rhinophrynidae > Rhinophrynus > Rhinophrynus dorsalis. The sequence goes on from CM074727.1 coordinate 141,964,123, forward strand.
TCAGGAAGAGACAATGGGGATGGAGGAGATAGGATTATCCATTGTGTAATTTAGATTGTCTACAGGACTCTCAATGGACAGTTTCAATCTCTGAGTATTGGCTGAGATCCCCTCATTGGCTGATTAGACTCTCCTTGGGTGTAGTTTGTCACCTTATTGGTCTCTGAGCCTCCACTGGGACAAATGGGGAAAACCCTAGTAGCCAGAGCAGAGTACCGGGAGTTTAGGGGCATATAAAGCAGTGTAGGTAAGTTGTGTTGTTCTGCTGGTTATTGCATTGCTGGGAACAGAGTCCTAGGGAATGCTCCAACTGCACAAGAACAATTCCTACAATAAAGAATACATGAAGTCTGCTCCTTCAACCTGATCTTATTCCTCCTCTTCCTTCGGCTCCACAGAGGTAGCCTCAGTCCAGCATAAGGCATCTTCCACAAAACTCCTGATAATAACATCTACTGCAATGGAATCCAGACCTAAATTTGCATTTTTATGATGATTCACCTCCCAAAGGGCTAGATTCAACTTTAGGTGATAAAGTAGTCAGAAAATAAATCCTTTTGTTGTTTATGGGGAAATTTGGAAATGAAACTAGTGATAAATTTGTCACCTGCAATTGAATGCGTCATATCAAGAGAACACAACAGACACAGTTAGAAAAAGTACCGTTTTCTAACAGATAAATAGATACAATGATAAAAACAACACACATGTTATTTTTCCTGTTTAACCCTTTGAGTGCAAGAAAGATGTCCGATGCATTGCATTGCGATGCATTGGTTACGCCTCTGGCACTCAGAGGGTTAACCCCTTAATGACACAGGACGTACATGTACGTCCTGTGTGGCTGTCACTTAGTGACAGAGGACGTACATGTACGTCCCGGAAATCCGGCTCCCCGCGCGGCTGCGCGCCGTTCGGGGACTCCGGATTATTTAAAAAAAATAAAAAAAAATGTTAGACGGACGTTAAGTGACGGCCGCGTCTGCACGCGGCCATCACTAAGGGGTTAAAACCCTTTGAAATGAACAGAAAGTATTATAACAGGGCAATTCAACTGCCCCATAATGGACAAATAAAAATAATTTTGATTTAAACCCTTAAGGGCCGCAGGGTCCGGGGATGGGCGGCTCTAGAGGATCACTGCACTTTTTTTTTTTTTTTCTTTTTTTTTTTTTTTTTTTACACCAATACATTCAGGGATTGCAGAGTGGAGAGCAGTACTTCACCAGTTGTCGCACAACAGCAGCTCCAATTAATTTTCATAGTATTTGGGCCATAAAGAGTGTTATTGCAATACTGTCACAGCTGTAGTTCAAGTGTAATTCAATGATAAAGTATCTCCCTCCAGCCCCTTTTATCTAGTTTAAGCCACCTCCCCTCAGATGTGGAATCTGGTCTCTTGACCGGACAGGTCGCAGCAAGTCTTCTTACTGTGAGAACAATGAAAACACTGCTCCCCTTGGCAGGTTTTTCAGGGTTTTCCTTCTGCTCACTGAAGATTGTCCCTCTCTGTGATCCATCCGGACAGTCCTGCTGCTCTGAGGTGAGCAGTGTTACATCAGTAAAAGGGACAGGAGGGGGATACTTTGTCATTCAGTTACTCTTGAACTACAACTCTGACAGTATTGAAATAACACTCTCCATGACCCAAATACTATGAAGATTAATTGGAGCTGTTGTTTTTGTGAAACATTACTATCCCTTTAAGGGGTTACCCCTTTGAGTGCCAGAGGGGTATGCAACACATTGCTTTGCAAAGCACTGCATACCCCTCTGTCACTCAAAGGGTTAACTTGGGTCTTTAACCCCTCTAATGCTAGAAAGATCTTTAAAGCATTGCTTCTCACTGAATTGGAGACCTTTCTAACATTGAAGGGGTTAAACAATCCATATAAATCAATGTAAATTTGTGGTCAATTTATATAATGCAGATGGTTCTCTCCAGAATTGAGTACAGGAAGAGATGAGAAACGATTTGTATATCTAGTGATCCAGCTTCATGAATAACTAGCCATCAAGGTAATCGAGATTTGCTAATCTTGGCCTGGACCGACACTATCCTCAGGGACCCCGAACAGACCAAGTCCATGGGCGTCCACAGGTGGGGGCAAGGGAAGACTTTTGAGAGAGGCTAACCAAGGATCTGGTGAGTGACTCTGAAACTTGTCTGTGGTCCCGCCTGTAGAATGGGCTGTTGTGAGAAGTATTTACCCAGTCACTGTTTCCATTGTAGTCCAACAACGATTGTAGATAGACATGTTACCTCAGCACTTGCCCATTATCTGATGTGCCTGTTCATCTTCTTAGCATCATTCCCTTAATATAGGGATAGTTAATTGTTGGACCTTCTGTAGCTGACTGGGACTACAATTTCTAGGATCCCAAACCAGCGTAGGCTGGTTAGGGATTATGGGAGTTGCAGTTTCCAACTGCAGGAGGTCCAATAATTGATTAACCCATTCCCAAACTGATGATACTCTTTTAATCAGTTACTGCAAATTTGTACACTTTTATAAAAGCTTCCTGGAAATCATTTGTGCCACAGTTTTTTGGTCAGTCTACTATCAGTGCAGGACAGTGATAAAGTACAATCATAAAAAATGACAATGAAAAATAAATAAAAAGTAGAGTATGTTGAGTGGAATTCTGTGACAAGTGCAGCCTCAGTTAGGTGATATGGGTGTTCTGTGGGTGCAGAAGTGAAAAGAACAGAAAACAAACTATCAGGTCTATGGAAGGTGGAGGCATTCAATCCATTTTGCCATACCTCCCAAGTGTCCCTCTTACAGACCCAAATCCCTCTGTCCCTCTTTTTAGCAGATCAGACTGTGTGGTGTGTATATAAGTGCATCACATTGCCACAGCAATAAAACTCACATTAATGTTTGTTTAAACTGAAGTATGTGTGTTTAAACATTAGTTTGTGTAAATAATAGGGTTGCCACCCAGCTGGTATTTTACCGGCAGGCCGGTAAAAATTGGCTTCTGTCCAATGTTAAGTCTATGGAAGGAACACCATGGCCGGTATTTTTTTTAAGAAAAGGTGCAACCCTAGTAAATAAAATACTTGGGTCTTGCACTAAATCATTTATTCAGTTACACAAATAGGTGTCAATAGGTCATGAAAAAAACTAAAAATTCTCAGTAATTCCCCACCCACCAGCCACACTCCAGCAACACCCCCCCCCCCAAAAAAAAAAAAAGTCTCTCTGTTTGTCCATTTCAAATGTTGGCAGGTATGTGGATGCACCCACCCACACTGAACTGCAACAAGTATTGAGCCTGCCTACTCAATAATTTTCCTGGGCAGAGCCACGCAAGCAGCATGCATTTAGTGTATGTCTAGGTTAAAGGGATAGTAATACTTGAAAATAAGTTTATTTTATATTGTAGCCCTTAAAAAAACATGAAAAATGATATAAGTCTTATCTCCCAAACCTTTATGGTTTGGGAGATATTCAGAAGTAAAGTTTCCCCTGGAGTGACTTCATTGCTCCACCCTTCAGATTTGGAATCCAGTCCCAGGACCGGTTGTGCCTCTCCAGAAGTGCTGAGATCACCATCTTTAAAAAGAATTTCTTAATTGGAATGGTCTACAAAGTGTGTTTTCAAGCCAGGCACACTTTGTAGATAGTTCCAGTTAAGTAGTTCTTTTCAAAGATCTGATCTCGTCACTGCTAAAGAGCTGCCGGTTGCTCTGTGGACCGAATTCCAAATCTGTCCACTAGATGGCAGACTTGGCTGAAACAGCCAGGAAAAGAGAATTTTACTATATTTTACAAGTGAATATCTCCCAAACCATAAAGGTTTGGGAGATAAGACTTATATAATTTTTCATGTTTTTTTAAGGGCTACAATATAAAATAAACTTATTTTCAAGTATTACTATCCCTTTAAATTTTACAGAGATACTGAGGTATTGTATAAAATGTGGGAATTCTTGGTGCATGAAAGAGGAAAATTAAGTGATCTTGTGACTTCACAGAAGGAAATACATGTACAGTCTCCCACTTCACATTAGTTCCCAAAACACCTTTCTGATACAATTTGTCAATTCCTGTCAGACTGATTGCCTGATAAAGAGGAAGAGTGTAAGAATATTTCAAAAATGGCTTTGGTTAGAATTATGTGTTTGCCACTACAAAAAAAGTGACACATACACAGTCTGCACCCAAACTTGTTCCTCAGATAGTCACAGCTCCCACATATATTTTCTGCCTGCCCCTCAGCCTGGTTCAACTGGTAGTCACAAAGGGACAGAGTATGGATGTCATTAAAATTACCCCCCCCCAGAAAAATTTCTGCGGACACCCATGACAAAGTCTTTAGGATTTACCTGCTTGTGCACAGGTGAGTTAATTCAATGATTGAGCCTCCGATTAACTCACCTGTACTCAAGCAGGAAAATCCTGACGACATGACCTATTAGAGGTCAACGAGGATAAGGCTGTGAACGACACTGACCTAGATTACACTGCAGCTGATACGTTTTATCAATTAGTTTTAGCTGATTACTATTGAAGTCTACAGATAAATCTGTAGATAGAACCATTGATTAAGTTATCAAGTCTTTGAGTCATAGTTACTAGCGGTCAGTGATACTGATTATGGGGAAATTAGGGAAAAACCATCTGCACCATAGGAAAAAAATAAAAGTTCCCAAAGACTTAAATTAGGATTTTAACCCCTTGAATGCTAGAGATGTCTCTAGCACATTGTGAAGCAATGCATTGGAGACCTCTCGAGTGTTCAAGAGCGTAAAAGTCTCAGTTAACCCTTTGAATGCCAGAGGGGTATCCAACACATTGGGGGAGATTCACTAAGCAATGATAAAGAGTAGGGATGGGAAACTTTTTGCCTCAAACTGAAATCTGTGAAAAATGGCACTGGTGGCAGCCTAATGTGTTGCAAGACACACCGACAGCAACAACAAGTTTGGGTGCAGTAGCCAAGAAGACAGGGCACCGCTCTTTCCTCCTCCATGCTGAGACAGCACACCTCTGATAACCTTCGCACAGCACTACAGAACATGGTGACGCAGTGGCTAGGGGAGCAGGCAGGCACACAGATGCAAATGGGGTTTGTGGTTACTGATGGTGCAGTTAACGTGATCAAGGCTCTCCAGGATGGCAGATTTGTGGGTGTGCGCTGCTCAGCGCATGTTCTGCATCTAGTAGTGAAGGCTGCTCTCCAGGATGGCAGTAACACTGGAAGGTTGCCAGCACTTCTGGAGTCGTGCCAACAAATGTCTGGCCACTTCCATTGGAGAGTCAAAGATAGCCAGCTCCTCAGGGAGGAACATAAAAAGGCAGGCCCCCAGAGCACTGCCTAAAACAAGATGTTGGGACCAGGTGGAACATCACCTTAGATATGCTAGAGAATATCCTGGAGCAGAAAAAGGCAATTCATGCAATGTCATGTCACCATTTCATTGACACTAACAGAACAATGGGCAGGTCTGACTGGGCCCTGATGGAACAGGTAGTGTCAGTCCTTACACCTTTCCGTGCTTTGACGGAACTTTTCAGCAAAGAGAATGCTAGCCTGGCAGAAGTTATTCCCCTCTTCACGCACCTCTCCTTAAAATTGGACAATTTCCTTGCCCATAGGGAACGCTTGCCTGGTGCTGATGGTAATATACTTTCTGATGTTGCTGCCCTTCTAACGAGGCTGAAGAAGAAACTGACTCGGCGCATGGAAGAGTGCATAGACAACTGTCCCGAGTTAATGCTTGCCACAAAGTGCGATCCACGAGTCAAAAGCAAGATGGCACTTACTTCCAATTCACACATTGCCTGGAGGGAACAATTGATTGCGAGGGTGCGTGAGAGGCAAAGGAAAAACAGGATGCAGTCACACAAGGCAGGAGAAGAATCCGCAAATGAGCTGGAGGAGTGTGGTGGTCTTCCAGGACCTATCAGTAGCAGCGCCAGTAACACGTCATCTTCTTCCAGTCGAGCAGCTGCTGCTTTTTATGGTGAGGCAATGGACAGATTATGCTTCGGGCAAAACAAACAGCTCCCAGTCGGTAGAAAAAGTGCTGGGTTTGAGGATAAGGCTTACCTTGCGGAACCTTCTTTCCCTCCAAGTACAGATCCCTTGACTTTCTGGGATAACAAGAGGGCTGTGTGGCCTACTTTGTCCCTGATAGCCCAGGAGGTGCTTTCTTGCCCCCCAAACTCTGTCCAGAGTGAATGGGTATTTTCTGTTACTGGAAATAAACTTATTTTGCTGTATTTTGCTGTTCCAGTGGTTTGGGCTGGGGGCCGCTTCTCCTGTTTACACAGCGGGATTTACATCTCAGGAGCCCCTAGGCAAGGCACTCTAGGCGTCCTTAGCTCCTCCCATGGCCACACCCCCAGTTCTCATATTACCCCACCCCCTGTCCCATCTACCATTTCCTTGTACAGAAAGCACCCTTGACTTATAACAAGCAAGGACAAAAAAAAAGTTTTAACTCCTTGGTTGCTATAGAGATGTCCAACGCATTGCTTTGAAATGCGTTGGAGATTTCTATAGCAACCAAGGGGTTAAATAATAATCTGTAAATGTGTATAAAACTGGTGCAGGCACAGAGTGATTGGGTGTGGCCAGCACAGCTGAGGCTCCTAGGGTTGCCACCTTTTCTAAAAAAAAATACCGGCCATGGCATTCCCTCCATAGACTTAACATTGGACAGAAGCCAATTTTTTACAGGTCTGCTGGTAAAATACCAGCTGGGTGGCAACCCTAGAGGCTCCCCTAAAAATTTGGGGCTCTAGGCAGTTGCCTACACTGCCTATTGGGAAATCCAGCCCTGAGTAGTTCAGGAAGCAGGTTGTCACAACTGGGAATCTACAATACTTCTTGAAGGCAATAAGACTTGTATTTGATTACCCCAACAAATATCAGTGATTTTTGACATGATTCTTTCTTTATGAAAAATGTTCTTTGGTAGCACATTTTGTTGCTGATTTTTTCCCATACAATGACAATAGAACATCATCAGAAATGGTTCATTGAATATATTGAAACTGTACAGGAGTGTTGATGTCACTTCAGCTACTAATCAGACAAGCACAATTTCAACTAAACTGAAACAGATTTTACGCTTTGCTGCTTCAAAAGTGCATGAGCTGAATAAACTTTCATTCCAAGACTGAATTTTAATGTCTTCATATCTGTAAACGTTATTACCATATTAATGTAGACAGCCTATTTCAAAAACAGGAAAGTGTATATTTGTGCTTCGGGCACTCAGTATGGTATGTAAACCCATTCCAGTGGGGTACTATTTTTCATGAGTGAGCAGCAGCTACTGAATACATTAGGAAATTCCAGAGTGTTTTTAAAACTGTTACTACATTTAAAGGGGTGGAAATGTAAAAAAAAAAAAAAAGAGATTTTTTTCCTTTAGAGCCATCTTCTGGAAACACTTGTGCACACCTGGCTAGGTGTAGAAAGACAAGTGACCCCTCATTTGATGCAGTAGGTTATCTTCTTTCTATAATTGTATGCTTTCTTTATTTATGTAGCTGTTACAACAATTTAAGTAAGGCAAGTCATGTTTGAAAAGATTTAAAAAAAAAAAATCAGAGGCTGTTGTGGTGTAGTTTTGTACTTCTGGTCCCATGCAGTATCTCAGCTCATATCAGTGGGGTGTCATTTTTCTCGTAAGAGCACTAACTAATAAATACAGTAGGACATTCAATAGTTTTCAAAGATTTCAGTATATCTGTAGGGGAGAAAATGTAAAAAAATCTTTTTTTTTTCCTTTAGCAACACCGGTATCCTTTTAAAAGGTCGCACGCTCTTTCGCGTGCGACCAAATGACCCAGTTAGTATGTCGCCTGGTTCAAACTGTTGGCATGAGAATCTCGCACTACATGACAGAGCGAGATTCCCATGTCATTTACTCAAATGTCACATTATTAACAAATTACAGTTTTAACTCTTTGCGGGCAATACTTGTACCAAGTTACAGTTTTAACCCTTTCTGTTCCCTCATCATTACCTGCTGGATGCGATGTGTGACACCATGCACCAGCACACACTTAAAAATGTAGTGATTAACCCTTTGTGGACCTACCGCAAACCACAACAGCTCTCTGCTACAAGTAATCATGTATATGTAACCCTTTCAGTTCCTCAGCACGCAACGAATTGCTTTGCAATGCTTGCGTACCCCTCTGGCACTCAAAGGGTTAATCTACCAGTCAGTAGTAGTCAATATTTGCTGTCCAATTCTTATCTCCTCCGACTTTAGCGGACTCCGGTTGCTTTTAGGCTACTGGGGGGTCCTGCTGCTATCGGTGGTGCCTGTCTTTCCCTCTGTGTACCAGTTGCTTGTGGTTCTCCTCCAATTGTGTGGGTCTCCCTGCTTACAGTAGTGATTTTACCCCGCTTCGCTCTCTTCGTTGGGCATTGTTTTGGGATTAGGCCACATGATGTGGTTTTCTTCCTCATTAGGAGTCGGGTGGAGGTTGTACCCCGCTATCACTAGCAGCTCTATAGTCATTAGCAGATTAGAGCCATTCTGGATCCCTTGGATAGTTTCCTGCATCTGGGGTTCAACATGTCAAACGCAGTAGCAGTGGAAGCGGTGTGAGGAGCCTAAGCATGTCTATGTACATCCTGCCTGTGTTCTTCCTCTGTGTGTGTCTGACTGAAGCTGACACATAATGCATAATAATAATGAACCCATTACACCCAAGCACATACGAAAACTTATTTGGACAGGTCTGCTGGATCCTTCTCTCTGAGCGCTGTGGTGTCTGAGCGCTGCTCCGCTAGGGAGGGGCGAAGAGTGTGGAAAATTTCCCGCAAAAATTTTTGCAAAAAGTGCAGATTTTTCACTTTTTCCGAGAAAAATTTGGACTTTCCGCCTATGCAAAAATGTCCTCCTTTTTGCCTATTTTAACAAATTTTCCTCCTATGTTAACACATTTCTCGCCTATTCTAACACATTTTTGACATATATTTCCTATAGGTACTACATTTACCACTGTAATGTTACTTCTGAGGGCTAAAGTTTAGAAATAAGTGGCTGAAAGTCAAAGTTGTGAGTCCTACAGTAAAATATGGCTTGAAAAATGTGTTAGCATGCAGAATGCATTTGTCCTTTGTCCACAACACTTTCTTGCTTAAGTGACACTGGCACATATTCATGATGATATCAAGTAATAAACAAAATAAAGTACAACCTACAATGTGGCAGATATGTATTGTAGTGGTGGTGGGGGACTGGCACAGTGTGATTTGTGTATGTATTTTTACCATTGTCATACTCTATCCACCTTCTCATATTACTGACACACATTATTTATTAGTCATAGCAGTGGTCCCATCTGTCCTCCACCTCCTCATCTGTGCTGCTGTTAATATATTTGTCCTGGCTTTATCTGTCATGTGTGGTTTCTACTACTACTACTACTACTACTACTACTACTGGAGCTAGATGTTGATGTAATTCTACAGCCACTACTACTAGGTGTGAAAGGTGCAGCACTTACAACAGCAGCACCAAAGGTACTCTTCATATCTAACACTGTGGATGTTAACCTGCGTTGCTGTTGCTGGGTACTCAAAACAGGTGTGTGTGTGGCTGAGTGGGACTTGGACTTTGAAGAGGCGATGAATGATGTTGATGATGACTAATAGGGTGACTGTGTGCTTTTTGACATCTGTGCTTGTTCAGGGTCAGACTTTCCAATGGCTTTCTCAAACAGTTTATAGACAGGCACATTGCTCCTTAAAAGTGGTTGCAGATTCAGCCTTTGACTTTCTGCTAACCCTATAGCCCAGTCATCATCCTCACTCTCAACTTCATCTGTATCTGAACAAGAGAAGGATGCTTGAGGGATATATTCTAGATCTGCATCATCATCAGTCATCATTTCGTCATCCTCAGCAGCATCAGCTACACCTGACAATTCTTGTCCACTGCCCTTATATCCCTATAAGCTTTTGGAGGTCTCAAACAATTTCTATTTACTTTTACCGTAACAAAGTTCCCTACTATGCGTGTTTTGGTGCTTGTTTGTGTCACTATCTGAAGCAGGAGGCGGTTCAGCTGTTACACCTTCCTCTATTATGCTATTGCCAGCATCAACAACACTTGAATGAGACTTGTTGTCATCTTCAGTGTTCTTCTTATATGGTTCTATATTTCTACTGGCACTGGTGGTGCTGGACCTAGTTTTGCTGGGACTTTGACAAATTGCATCCTCCCTTGGAGTAGAGGGATCATCATCATTGATTGCACACGCTGCAGCAACCATTTCTGCAGTCAGTTTTTGGACTACTACTTTACTCTCACATCCCTACACTGCTCCACCCCTACCCCTTACCCTTATGCATTTGCTGGACATTACACAACTACACTGTGTTTTTTGACTGTACAGTGCACAACACAACTGATGCAGCTGTGTGATGCCTTGCCTAAGCCCAGTCAGCTGTCTGTCACTGTCACCTAAGATATTTAGTTTTTTATTCTTTTTTATTTATTTTTTTATTATCTTTTTATTTATTTATTTTTATTTATTTTTTAAGTTGTCCACCCTGTTGTCTTATCACAGTCTGTCCAAAAAAAATTATAACTGAAAAACAAAATCAACAACTTCTTTCCCCAGACTTCCCCACCCAGCACAGAGATAATAACAGCAAGATCAGCAAACAAATAGGTTCCTAGCTGCCTGTGTCTTGCCAGTCAGTCACATGGAATTTTGGAGTATTTGGAGGTTAACCTCCTTCCTCCCTTCTTATCAGCTACAGTGCCCCCATACTCCCCTAATACAGAGAACAAATGTCATACCTAAATTACTTCCTAAACTAAGCTTCAATTCCCCCTTTATTTGCCTATCTCCTCTAGCCAAAACACATGCTGCTCTCTCCTCTCACAAACACAGAATGGCTGCTGTGAGAGCCTGACAGCCTTTTATATGGCTGGAGAAAACTTTTGTGTGGTGTAGAAATATTTTTCTTCCCATTAATTTCAATGGGCGGAAAAGGTGGAAAAAAGCAAAAAAATTGCACTTTTCCCGTAAAATTTTTTGCCAAGCGGAAATTACCATTATTTGCCTATTTCAGTTTGAGGTGAAAATTTTCACCCATTCCTATGCTCCGGGTTTTCTCTCCCATTCTCTGCATGCTCCATTCTGCCCTGTTATTCTGCACGCAGAGAAGGGGAGAGAGAGCCCAGAGCAGCACTCAGACACCTCAGTGCTCAGAGAGAAGCATCCAGCAGACCTGTCCAAATAAGTTTTCATACGTGCTTGAGTGTGATGGGTTAATTATTATTATGCATTATGTGTCAGCTTCAGTCAGACACTGTCACAGTTTTTGATGAACACTCAGACCAGACTGGTAAGGTTAAAATGACTTTATTAGGATAAAGTACATACAAGGAGTTAGGCCACAGGCCCACAATATGAAACAATAAATATATAGCAATAGTAAGCCACACACGAGATATATAGCAGGCAGAGGAGGCAGCAACTGGCTTCAAATAGTTCTGTGTTTGAACCCTGAATACTGGAGGCTCGTAAGACCAGGCAACCTCACCCTAGTGGACTAGGGTTAACCAGGCTACTCAACCCAGGGCTGACAGCAGGACTATAGATGACTGGTAGTCCCGTAGGTGGTAACTGGCACGAAACCCAGACGCCTGGGTGGCACTGAACCCAGTAGGAACAAGGCAACACTGACCATGGGACAGGGGTCCCAGGAAGACCAAGGCAACCACTTACAGTTGGGGTGGATCGAGGCAGATAACAGGAAGGCCACTAGTGTCCCCTCACACTAACGAGTGTGATGTAAAGCAACCGCTACCTCTTTAGCCCAAAGGCTGCTGCGACAAGGAATGGAGCACAGTGTCCCCTCACACTAACAAGTGTGATGTAACGCAACCGCTGGCTCTTAGCCCAAAGCTACTGCAACAGGAGAAGGAGTACTGCCCAGCCTAGACAGTCTAGGCACTGAACGGGTTAACTAGAAATGCCCATAGATATACTGCAACTCCCACAGGGAGTGAGCCCAGCTATATTACAGAGGAGGACACATAGATCTGAGTAACTCAGTGTTACGGTTTTTCTGACACTCAGACCAGGTTGTAAAGTAAAAACACAGTTTATTGAAACAGAATGATAAACAGTGCCCCTAGGGGCCAGTATAGGTAAGAACAATACTGACAAATACAGACAAAGTATAGGTAATATAAACAGAGAATTAAATATAGCTAAAGGCTGTAGCTACCCCAAAGGGTTAACAGGAGCAACTGGTGAGGCTCAGGCTAGATTGGCCAACGCCCAGGATAGATATCAGTCTCTGGAGAACAGTCTCTAGAAGTAGAGCCAGGAACACAGGATCAGCACTGTATCACTCTCCAAGCAGAAGCGGGATGTGCCCCTGTTGCTCTGAGCTGAGCCAGTACCACCACCGTGGGCTAGGAGGAATGCTACTGCCAAATCTGATGTAAACAGAATAGGAATCGCCCAGAATGAGTAGTGAGTAACCCTGCTGCCAAGGATAGTATACAAGCCCTTGGGATGCCACAGTAGATGATAGTTGCCCAAGCTACGAAGAGCCGATGCACAGGGCAGTGCAGGTGGAACTGTACACTTTGAGAGAATGAGAGACGGGCCCGGACACCCTTCCGGTGTCGCACAGAATCCTATAGCAAGAGCAAACAGACTGCCGGCGCCAACCGGCGTGATCACGGTGCACCCCGAACACCGGACAAGCGGAGCTCTGCAAGGACTGGTATAGCGTCAAGAGGAGACTCAAAGTGTAACGGCTCAGAGAACCAACTGAAGCTTGGCAAGCTAAACAAGTGGCACATAATCGGAGACTACAGGCACTGCAAGGGTTAATCTGGTACATTTAAAAGAGCAATGCTCAGCGAGTACAAGGCAGGCAACCTCGGCTACAGCTAAATGAGCGAGAGAGGAACAGAGAAACAGTTCAGAATGTCACCAGCTTGACCGGAGGACACTGGAGCAGCAACCGGACAGGAGCGATAACCGGAACCGGATGACACAGCCGCAGGAACACCACCGGAGAGCGGATCAATCACGGAGCAGGAACAGTAGCCAGAACCGGGTCGAATCACGGAGCAGGGTCGTCAGCCAGAACCGGGTCAGATCACGGAGCAGGGTCTTCAGCCAGAGCCGGGTCAGATCACAGTGCAGGGTCGTCAGCCAGAGCCGGGTCAAATCACGGAGCAAGGTCGTCAGCCAGAACTGGGTCAAATCACGGAGCAGGAACAGGAGAAGTGTCAGACTAGCCGGGTCGGTACACAGGAGACACTGGAAATCAGCAACAAGGTGCAGCAACAGGAACACCATGAAAGGGCAACTGACAAGTGCCCAAACCCCAGCATATAAAGGCACATCCTGGGCGGGCCAATCAGACTCCTCCAATGCAAAGGTACACAGTCAGAGATTGACAGGGAATCACAGGGACCGTGATACTCAGTCAGCACTTAGATAGCACCGTACCGGCACTTCGCGTGTGCACACCGTCAGGGGCAGTTAAAGCAAACGGCTACAGCACAAATGCCAAGCCCACCGTCGACAAGGTAAGGATAGCGCCACGTGATGCACAACAGACAAGGCAACTGGAAATCTGCTGCTTGTAACGCTGTCCAGACAAGAGCAACCAAGTGGTACAGCCATGCACAGATGGCAACGGAGCGGGTGCTCAGCCAGGGATGGCCACAAGCGTAACGGAAGCGCAGCCAGGTCAGTAGCAACGAAGCAGGCTCATCAGCCAGATAGGTCAGTAGCAACGGAGTGGGTTCTCAGCCAGATCATTCAGCAACGGAGCAGGTTCACAGCCAGATCAGTCAGCACCGGAGCGGGTTCTCAGCCAGATCAGTCGGTAACAGAGCGGGTTCTCAGCCAGATCAGTCGGTAACTGAGTGGGTCCTCAGCCAGATCAGTCAGCAACGGAGCGGGTTCTCAGCCACAGCAGTCAGCAATGGAACAGCAACACAGGAAGCGCAGGAACGTCGCCAGGCAGGCCAGGTTATACACAATCAGAGTAACTCAGTAACAAACGTCAGGAACAGGTACACCACAAAAGGGCGCCCCAGTATAGACATGACAGAGTATATAAAGGCTAGCCCTGGGTGGAGTCAAGAATACCAGGCCAATAAGAGGATGGCATTGAAATAAGGAAGAATAATAATGTCGCCGTTAGATCAGGAGCACGGGCAACGTGATAGACACACACAGACCGGGGTAGAATTATAATTTGGCAATAATGCGACATTTGAGTAAACGACATGGGAATCTCGCTCTGTCATGCAGTGCGAGATTCTCATGCCGACATTTTGAACCAGGCGACATACTAACTGGGTCATTTGGTTGCACGCTCTTTTGCGTGCAACCTTATAAAAGTAAACCTGGAACATCTTCTGGCAATATCTGTGCACACAAGGCTAGGGTAGAAGTTCAAGTGACCCCTTATTTGATGAGGTAGATTATCTTCTGTCAATGGGGTGCCATTTTTCTCAAAAGAGCAGTAGGTAATGAATAGAGTTGGACGGTCCATCATTTTTTAAGATTTCAGTACATTTGAATGAGTGGAAATGCAAAATGAATGGCAATTTTTTTTCAGTTAGTGTCACGTTCTAGCAATATATGTGCACATAAGGCTAGGGTAGAAGTTCAAGTGACCCCTTATTTGATGAGGTGGATTATCTTCTGTCAATGGGGTACCATTTTTCTCAAAAGAGCAGTAGGTAATAAATAGAGTTGGACGTTCCATAATTTTTTAACATTTCAGTACATTTGAATCAGTGGAAATGTAAAATGAATGGCAATTTTTTTCAGTTAGCGCCACCTTCTGGCAATATCTGTGCACACAAGGCTAGGGTAGAAGTTCAAGTGACCCCTTATTTGATGAGGTGGATTATCTTCTGTCAAAAATTGTACGCTTTGTCTACCTTTTCTTTATTTCTTTAGTTGTTAAAAACATTTTAGTACAGGTAAGTCATGTTTAAAAAACTAAGAAAAATCAGTGCTTGCAGCTGGCGTAATGTTGTGCTTTTGACACCCCCTACTGTATGCCAACTCATACTAATGGGGTGCCATTTTTATCAGAAGAGCAGTAGCTAATGAATAGAGTTGGACGTTCCATAATTTTTTTAAGATTTCAGTACATTTGAATGAGTGGAAATGTAAAATGAATGCCAATTTTTTTCAATTAGCTCCACCTTCTGGAAACATTTGTGCACATCAACTAAGGGGTTAAAAGTCAAGTGTCCCCTCCTCATTTGATGCAGTGTGATCTAATTTCAAGCAATATATGCTTTTATATAATTATTGAGCTGCTTTAGGGCAATTTTATCATGTAACCAATGCAATGTGCATTTTAGTTCATAAAGTTGAAATACCTTTCATAATTCCTATTAAATTGGGGTCTGTGCAGGCTATTCATGTAGGTAAAACTATACATATCTGGAATTTTTGAATGCAGGGGGTACATAGCTTTTAAAAATAACTGAAACGTTCTCTACTGACATAAATATTTTTTATATATAGTCTGTGATTTCAGCAAAATATGTAATTTTTTTTTAAAATTAGTATTTATAACATCATAGGTTTTCACATGATGCAAAATTTACTTCATGTGAGGCACCATACAAAAGCTCAATTTGTTTAATAAAAAAAAACAACAACAAAAAAAGCAATATATATAGCTCTCCATAAGTAATTAGAAAGTTACCAGTGGAAATCATACCTAAACGGATGTACAGCCAAAATGCTTCAAGTGTGTTTGGCCTACAGTGTCTAAGAAATGGTCCAAGCCCCTGTCACTCTAAGGTTGTGTGCGAGAGGGGTACACGACGCATTGTGAAGCAATGCAAATTCTTTGCATACCCCTCTGGCACTCAAAGGATTAAACAAATTAAGAAACACTTTTTTCTTGAGTATTTTACCCTCTGTAATCATCACATGAACTCAGAAAAAAGTACAACAGGCAAACGGTTATAAATAGCACAGTTTATTTTAAATACACATAAATATTAAAGAAAACATTAAAAAAATAAATATATATATATGTTATAAAAATTATTACTAGAACAAAATTGTAACATGTCATATGACAGGAATGCAAGAGTTCACTTAAGCAAGCTGCACAAGGACTAACCATGTAATGGAGACCAGCTACATTTGCAGAGATGACCAAGAATATGAAAGTTCTTTGGACTGAATATCATCCTATATTATAATTCGCTAAGGATGTTTGTCAGAAGTCGTCATGAGCAGTAGAGACGGCTGCACTCGCTGCAGACATTCGCAGTACAGACTGCCTGTGCGGCTAATAAGGAGAGGGGCGCCTCAAATTCATACCGGAGTCCTCTCTGCGTACCTTCCTGGGTCCAAACAGTCTGAATTCAGAGCGCCCTACTCCGAATCAGTCACGGCGCATTTGGGCAGTCAGTACTGCGCAAGACTGCAGAGCTGCCTTTGTTGGCCTGTGTACACGGGCTTTAAAACTAGTCCTGTATAATAATTTGCTAAATGTATGTTTGTCAGAAGCTGTCATGCACAGCTGTCATGAGCAGACAGGACTACGGTCTGAATTCGGATCACCCCGCTCCGTATCAGCCACTGCGCGGGCAGTCTCTACTGTGCATGACTGCACCGTGGCTGTTGCTGGGTGGCACTGTGGCCCACGTACACGGGCTCTTCAACTAGTTTAACATAAAAGTCATTTTGTTTAAAACACATGAAAACATCAATGGCAAGGTAGCAGAATGGTTTCTTGGGTTTAGGATACCCTGTACTTGCTTGCAGACTTCAATCACATTGTGATTTTTTTTCAAAATTCCAACACTCTGTGTTCAGTATAATTGCAATACAATAGGAAGTATACACTTGGATATAAATTAGGTGAAATAGACTCTGAATAGATACTTATAATACAATACATAATTCAAATATTTCAAACAATAGCATGTAAAGTGTATTGACTAGCTAATAAAGCTCCACAACAAACAGGGCTAGATTTACCAGTAGGCAGTTTAGGCAGTTGCCTAGACCTCCAAATTTTGAGACCACATGCACATTCCAAATTGTGGGTGTGGCCAGAGAAATATCATATTGCTGCACCAGTTTTATACCCCTTTACAGACTATTAGTTCACACCTTAGCTGCTAGAGAGATCTCCAACGTTGGCGATCTCTCTAGCAGCCAAGGGGTTAAAGCTTTTTTTCCCCCCTAGATTAAATGAGAATGTTTTAATCTCTTCCCTGGGATGATTCACTATAGCATTGTTCCTCTTTTCTCCATACATTCCATTGTCTTTCCTGTAACTGCTGGTTCATGCTTTGATTCTGAATGGACCAACTATCAATTTTACCTGACAAGATGGAGGTCATTAGGCCTCTTGCTGTGGAGCTTTTGGTACAATTTATATATTTCTACTCATTGGGGGAGATTCACTAAGCAGTGATAAAGAGGTGATAAAGTGTAGACAACTTCTCCAGGTTATTAATTCTCCAGTTCCTATGTTATTTTATGGAGTCTATGCACTAATATTTCTTCAGCTTTGATTTTATTGCATAGGCTCCATAGAATAACATAGGAACTGGGAAAGTGATAAACTGGAGAAGTGATGTCACTGGAGAAGTCATCACCACTTAGTGATTCTGCCCCATTATCATTTGACTTATTTAAAATATATTATATTACATCTATCTATTCAGAGTCTCCATAACATTCATTATAACCAAGGGTATAATTCCTCTTTAAGGTTTAAGTCCTGGAGTAATAACATGTATGAGGTTTTATGGTTCCATTTGTATCGGAATGTTATCTTCAGGCCTCACTCGGATGTCAGTGCCGCATGTCTCCTTTTATAAGGAAGTCCGTGTGTCTGGTGACAAATCTTAGGATTTTCCCAACTTCTTTTCTAACAGCATCCCAAGCGCAGGGACTGTAATCCTATACAAACAAGAAAGACACGTTAGAAGACTACACTTTACAGTAAATGTATTCCTAATCAATAGTCAAAAAGCTGTTATTGCAAATTAAAGTATCAAATAATATAGAACATTTATACAGTGTAGGGTTCTAGCTGCTGACTAAAATAAGTATTTTTTCTGGTGAGTACTACTGTGGCCTACCATTTTAGGGTGGCGCTACTGCTATTCCACTCTGGAAGACCTTTGACAAAAGCCCACTATAGCTGCTGAGAGCTCCCAAAAAATGCAAGTTTGAGCTTTAATGACTTTTAAATGAGGTCCCTTCCAGCAATGGGAGTATCACTGATTTCTTCAGCAGAATAAATCCTGGAAAGTATGCATTTTCTATGTATTAACCTTTAACCCCTTAAGGACTAATGACGTGCTAGGAATGTCACGGTGGTTCAGCACTTAAGGACAAGTGACGGTCCTGGCTCATCATGGAATTCTGGGGTCCCAGCATGGCTACACACCGCTCAGGGAGCCCTGAATCCATTGCGTAAAATAAATGCCCCTTACTCTTTAA
This sequence comes from Rhinophrynus dorsalis, assembly GCA_037306005.1. NCBI lineage: Eukaryota > Metazoa > Chordata > Amphibia > Anura > Rhinophrynidae > Rhinophrynus > Rhinophrynus dorsalis. Next base: position 141,982,602 of record CM074727.1, read on the forward strand.
CCGCAGGCCGCAAGCTGAGCGGCTGGTCATTAAGGGGTTAAAAGCCAGATGTTACTTAATGGGAATCTTTGTCCCCTTTGGTACACAGTTGGTTTGCTGCAGAATGTCACCTTCTTAGCTGATAGAACAGGACCCTTTATTCAGTGAGAAAACAATGGGCAATTGTGGAGGAAAGCAACTGTATCATGGGGGGAAGTCCCCAAATTTAACAGCATGAATGCTTGCCAGGTAATGTGTTAGACACTTCCCTAGGATTCAAGCGGATAAAATCCCCATTTAAAACAATACAAATTTTAATTTGTCCCCATAGTAGGTGCCGTTGGTTTGCTTCAAAATGTCTCCCCTTTTCTTTCTGCATAAGGTACTTTGGCCCATATCTATAAAATAAAACTGGAGTTATTCTGGAAAAAACCAACTTCACCACAGGTGACAAAAAAAATTCCCAAATTCCCGTGCACTTGAATAGAGTATTTTAACCCCTTGAATGCTAGAGAGGTGTCCACTGCATTGCTTTGACGCGTGGACCTTGCTTCAGTTTATGTGCCGCATGTCCCACCCCCGCCGGCTAGTTACTAGCATTCAAAGGGTTAAAAGCCCAATGTAATGTAACAGGAATTTCTGTTTGTCCCCTATGGTGCAGTTGGTTTACTCCAGAATAACTCCAGCCTGTGGACCATATACACAAGAGCAAACTGGAGCACTTCTGGAAGAAACCAACTGTACTACAGAGGGCAAAGAGAAATTCCCATTGAGGTAAACTGGAGACATCGCAATCATTGGAGGCCTCACTAGCATTCAAAGGGTTAAGAACACCATTTAACTTAATGGGGATTTTAGGAGTGTTTATTTCCCCTGTTTAGTGCATTTGGTTGGTCCCAGAATTACTCTAGTTTTCTTTTAGAGCCTTGTTTTCATCCATTTAACACTTTGAGTGCCACATAGGTATAAAAAGCAATACAACACAATGTGTTGGATACCCCTCTGACATTCAAAGGGTTAAATGAAAGGATGTAGCTGTAAAAGAACATTAGATTGCCTTGTTGACTCCTTATATTAAAGTAACAGTAATGTCCAATAAATGTTTTTTCTTGTTTTTAAAAAATTAAAAAAAAATAAATTATGTGCAGCATATCCTATCTCTCAATCCTTTATAGTTTGAGAGATATTTACATCTAAAGGTCCCTCTCCTGATGTCACCTGTAAAGCTGACAGAAGGAGATCCGTGTTGGCCGACATGAGGTGGCTCTTCAGCAGAGCAGCAATTGCGATTCTGGCAAATAATTACTTAATTGGAAAGGTCTACAAAGTGTGCTTGCAAACCAGGCACACTTTGTAGACCTTTCCAATGAAGTAATTATTTTCCAGTATCACTATTTCTGTCCTGGGGCCGGGATCTCCTGCTGTCAGCAGAGCGCTGACGTCAGGAGAAGGGGAGGAAAGGGGGAGCTTTAGATGCAAATATCTCTCAAACCGTAAAGGTTTTGTGCCACATAATTTATTTTTTTAAACTCTACAAAACAGGAACACATTTTTATTGGACAGTAGTGTCCCTTTAAACATCATATAACTTGTATTGTCCGTACCTTCTCTTTTAAAAATTTGTTCACGCTTTTGAAATAGTTCACTATTTTTTTTTGTTTCTTTGGTAGTTGAGGCGATCGGGGTCGTGACGTATCCATCTGTTTGTACAACTGAAAGAAATACAGAAGTGAATTTAAGCATCATGGGGGAGACTGATAAACGTGGAATTCATCAAAAAGAAGCGTTAAAATGACTCTAAAATTCTCGCTGGTAGTTATAAAAGTATTAACAGTTTAGGAGGACATAACGCCATGTAATACGTTTTTTTAACAAAATGACATAAGGACGTTTTTAAATAGCGATGCACCGTATTTATAAAAAAAGTTGCCATTTACGACAATTTAGTGAGAATTTTTGCAAAATATTTAACCCTTTGAGTGTCAGACGAGTACGCAATGCATTGCTTTTCAATGTGTTGCGTACCCCTCTAGCGCTCAAAGGGTTAAGGCCATCTCTGGCCTGTTCTTATTTTTACGGTCAGCACATTTACAAATGTACCTAGAGTACGTTATAAATACCAACACTCATTATAAGGAACAAATACATTTTAAAGGGATAGTAATACTTAATACATAAAAAAATATATATTGTAGTGTTTATCCTCCTGAGTAAAGCAAGGGTACTCCCACTGCTGGGAGGTGTTTTATTCAAAAGTTATTGCAGCTGAAACTTGATTTTTTTTAAGTGCAGTATCACAGTGGCCTGAAATTGTACAGTGGCGCTGTTGCTACACCATCCTATGGACAGCTCTGGTCAGTTGACCATAAATCTCCATAGGATGGTGTAGCAACAGCCCCACTGTACAATTTCAGGCCACTGTGATACTGCACTTAAAAAAAATCAAGTTTCAGCTGCAGTAACTTTTAACTAAAACACCTTTCAGCAGTGGGAGTACCCTTGTTTTACTCAGCGGGATAAACCCTACAACATATTGTTTTTTACATTTTAAGTATTACTGTCACTTTACAGTAACAGTAATGTCCCTTAAAAACTGTTCTTGTTTTGTAGAGTTTAAAAAAATAAATTATGTGGCACAAATCCCATTTCTCAGACCATTATGGTTTGAGAGATATTTGCATCTAAAGTTCCCCCCTCCCCCCCTTCTCCTAATGTCAGCTGTAAAGCTGACAGAAGGAGATCCGTGTTGGCCGACTCAAGGAGGCTCTTCAGCAGAGCCAAAATTGCTTTACTTAAAAAGAATTACTTCATTGGAACAGTCTACAAAGTATGATTGCAAACCAGGCACAATTTGTAGACCTTTCCAATGAAGTAATTCTTTTTAAATAACGAGATTTTGGCTCTGCTGCAGAGCCGCTGGCTGGTCCCTGGACCAAGATCTCCTGCTGTCAGCACAGTGCTGACGTCAGGAGAAGGGGATAGAGGTGAGAACTTTACATGTGAATATCTCTCAAACCGTAAAGGTTCGAGAGACAGGATTTGTGTCACATAATTTATTTTTTTAACTCTACAAAACAATAAAAAAAATGTTTTGGGACATTAGTGTCTCTTTAATGATCTGTTCACAAAAACGAACAAGAAGCCTTTTTATAAATCCCCTAAAGTTGTTATAAATATCCTGTGTAGCAAAAAACTCACAAGAGTGGTATAAAAGTGATATCTTTTAATGGCTAACTGAGGACATAACAAGTGCAAGCTTTCAGGACACTAAGGTCCCTTTTTCAGGCGTGGGTTAACCAATACCTGAAGGGACCTTAGTGTCCTGAAAGCTTGCGCGTTTTATGTCCTCAGTTAACCATTAAAGGGATACTAATACTTCATTTTATCTTTATTTTATTTTGTAGGCATTAAAAAAACATGAAGAACGATATAAGTCTTATCTCTCAAACCTTTATGGTTTGAGAGATATTCACAAGCAAAGTTTCCCCTCCCGTCCCTTTTACCGAGTGTAAGCCATCTCTTCTCAGATGTGGAATGCAGTCCATAGACCAGACAGATAACAGCAGGGGACAATCTTCTTCCTATGAGAACAATGAAAGCCCTGCCCCCCTTGACAGGTTTTTCAGCTTTTTCCCTTATCTTAATTGAAGATTGTCCCTCTCTGCAGTCTACCTGGGCACCTCTCTTCTGCTCTAGCTGAACAGTGTGACATCAGTAAAAGAGGCGGGAGGGGGATACTTTGTCATTGAATTACTCTTGAACTACAACTCTGACAGAATTGAAGTAACATTCTCCAAAGTCCAAATACTATGATGATTAATTAGAGCTGCTTTTATTATGAAACATTACTATCCCTTTAAGAGGTATCACCTTTATAACACTCTTGTGAGTTTTTTGCTACACTGAATCCTATTTACTCCACTGGCTAACACGGTACCATCTTTTTTCTGGACATATATATCCTGGACTCCATACTTACACAGTCAGACCATTGTTGGGACATCTTCTCCAGTAACATTCGTAGCTTGTCTATAGCATCTGCTGTGTTCTTATCGTTGGTGATCTTGCTTATGTTATTGTCGAATATCTTCTTAGTCTGACAAACAACTGAACGTAAAATCACCTCTGGCACCTTAAGAAGAAGAGAAAAAATGATTACAATTATTATTGCACACAGAGCAATACGCTGGGTAAATTGGGTAAATCAACTATGGCATAGGGGACAATTAAAATACTCTCTGATTAAAATGAACAAGTTGAATTCTAGAAAGGTTTCTAATGCGTTGATTTGCAATGCATTGGACACCATTCTAGCATTGAAGGGGTGAAAAGCCCCATTTAAAGCAATTGGAGTTTGAGGGATATTTATTTCTTCCTTGTGATGTAATTGGTTTGCTCCAGAATTGCTGCTATTTTCTATTGTTCATAAAATTCACTGGGCACACGCAGCTACAATAAAGTCACACCCAAAACTGATATACATTCAGTAACTTTCAACGTTCTATGTGGCTGATGTACTAAGAAGAATTACAGCTAATTTGGATGGAGCCAAATGTCCTATTGAGAAACATTTACCAAATTCCTATTCATTTAAAGGGATAGTAATACTTAAAATGTAAAAAAGAATATGTTGTAGGGTTTATCCCCCTGAGTAAAACAAGAGTACTCCCAGTGCTGAGAGGCGTTTTATTCAAAAGTTATTAATTTTCAAAGTTGAATTTTTTAGATGCACTATCACAGTGGCCTGAAATTGTACAGTGGCGCTGTTGCTACACCATCCTATGGAGATTTATGGTCCCAGGACCAGAGCTGTCCATAGGATCGTGTAGCAACAGCGCCACTGTACAATTTCAGGCCACTGTGATATTGCACCTAAAAAAATTCAACTTTGAAAATTAATAACTTTTGAATGAAACACCTTTCAGCAGTGGGAGTACCCTTGTTTTACTCAGAGGGATAAACCCTACAACATATTTTTTTTTACATTTTAAATATTACTATCCCTTTAAATGGGGCATTCAACCAGTTGATTGCTAGAAAAATCTCCAAAGCATTGCAAAGCAAAGTATTACAGACTTCTTTAGCATTTAACCCAGGTCTGTCCAAGTTCAGTCCTCAGGGGCCACCAACGGGCCAGGATGTAAGGATTTCCCTGATTAATCACAGGTGAGTTAATCAGTGGATCATTCATTGTGACTGACTCACCTGTACTAAATCAGGGAAATCTTTACAACTTTGCCTGTTGGTGGCCCTTGAAGACTGAACTTGGACAGACCTGCTTTAACCCCTTAAGGACTATGTGACACACTATGACCGTCACGGTCCTTAAATACTTAAGCACTGATGACGGTCATAATATGTCCACGGGGAGCGCTGTAAGTAAAAATGGGGCCTAAAATTGACCGCTTCAGGCCCCAAAGCAGCGTGTTGATACACGCAACAGGTCACGTGTACCAGCACGTCGGCAAAGATCAATGCAGTCCTTATGGGACGGAAACATCCCAGGACCGCTGGTCCTTAAGGGGTTAAGCTATTAAACAACCTATGTAAATCCTTAAAGGGATAGTAATGGATAGTTTTAAGTCAATTTAATATTGTATATGGTAAAAACTAAAGTAATAGAGGCCACTCCAATCTCTCAGACCTTTATGGTCTGAGAGATATACAATTTCAAAGTCCCCCCCACCTCCCCTTTCACTTACGTCAGGCTCTAGCTGAGAGAAGGAGATTCTGGTCCCGGAACCGTCCTGCGGCTCTTCAGCAGAGCCGAAATAGCGTGATATAGAAATAAATACTTCATTAGATTGGTCTACAAAGTGCGCCTAGTTTGCAAGCACACTTTGTAGACCGTTACAATGAAGTATTTATTTCTATATTGTGCTACTTCAACTCTGCTCTGCTGAAGAGCCTCAGGATGGCCCCGGAACCAGAATCTCTTTCTCTCAGCTAGAGCCTGATGTTAGTGAAAGGGGTGGGAGGGAGGAACTTTGTCTTAATATATCTCTCAAACCATAAAGGTTTGAGAGATCGGAGTGGCCTCAATACTTTATTTTACTATCTACATTATTAAATTGACTTAAAACTATCCATTACTATCCCTTTAAAGTGATAGTAACGTTTCACAAAAAAAGCAGCTCTGATTAATCTTAGTATAGTAATAATAATAATAGTATTTGGGCCATGGAGAGTGTTATTTCAGTACTGTCAGAGTTGTAGATCAAGAGTAATTGAATGATAAAGTTTCCCTCTCCCGACCCTTTTACCTAGTGTAAGCCACCTCCCCTCACATGTGGACAATCTTCTTACTGTGAGGATAAGAAAAACCCTGCCCCCTTGACAGGTTTTTCAGGTTTTTTCTTATGCTCACTGAAGATTGTCCCTCTCTGCGATCCATCCGGACAGTCTTGTTGCTCTGAGGTGAGCAGTGTTGCACCAGTAAAGGGACAGGAGGGGGATACTTTATCATTCATTTACTCTTGAGCTACAACTCTGACAGTATTGAAATAACATTCTCCGTGGTCCAAATACTATTAAGTTTAAAAGGAGAATATCACCTCGCATAAAAGAACTAAATTCAACATGATTCATCTTTACTGTATTTGCCACATGGAAAGTTAGAATGGCAGCCTATGGTACCTCATGCAGTCATGTTACAAAAGGGATGCTCATTTCAAACTCCAGTGAATGGTTGACCCACAAGGATACCCACAAGTGATTCTCGCTTATGTTGTCCAGCCATTGGTCTTGTGATTAAGCATATGGCCAAACACCTAACTGTTGCATCGAGATTGGCAGTGGAATTCCAGATAAGGATAGGTTTACAACACAGAAGACAGAAATGTAGCAGGAGGGCCACTACAGTTCTGCCCAGTGGCGTAACAATAGGGGTCGCAGGGGTCGCACCTGCAACCGGGCCCGTCACTCCAGGGGCCCGGCCGCCCCCCGCGACCCCCTCGCCCGCAGCAACTCCCACTACGGCCGCAGGTTCTAGTAATACAGAGCGCTGGGAGATGACATCATCTCCCAGCCTCTGCATTACTAGAGCGGCGCACGGGAGCTCCAGTTACAGAGATCTGTGCCGAAGGAGGCACAGATCTGTCAAGCCACGCCGCTAGACCACCAGGACTGGAGGTAGGGGCATTGTGGAGATGAAGGGAGCATTGTGGAAGAGGTAATGTGGAGATGAAGGGGTATTGTGGAAGGGGAAATGTGGAGATGAAGGGAGCATTGTGGAAGAGGCAATGTGGAGATGAAGGGGCATTGTGGAGATGAAGGGGACATTGTGGAGTTGAAGGGGGCATTGTGGAAGGGGCAATTTGGAGATATGGGGGCATTGTGGAGATGGGGGCAATGTGGAGATGAAGGGGCAATTTGGAGATTGGGGGGCAATGTGGAGGTGGTCAATGTGGTTGAGGGGGTCTGGGGCCAATGTGGTCGGGGTGGGCCCATGGCAATTCTTGCACCAGGGCCCTGTGGCTTCTAGTTACGCCTCTGGTTCTGTCACCTGCGTGAAACAGCAATTATTGAATTAAGTCCTTTGTATGCTACGTATCTATTTCACTATATTTAACTTTTAAATAAAACATGCTACAAGTTCAGTTATTTCAGTACTAATTTACTCATTTTAAAAATAAGATAATTACCTTTGCATGCATGTTCAAAAATTTAGGAAACCGAAGTTCCTCTGTTCGTGCTGGCAGTCTGAGTAAGGAATTTGTTTCTGAGGAGAGAAAGACATGAATTAGGAAAATGTGAGTGTTCCCGCCCCCTGTGAATTCCTCACTGTGATGTAATCAGGAAGTTAGTTACATTAGATATTTATCCACTGACTCCTGGAAAAAAAATGCATTAAAATGAGGTAAAATCTCTCCACTCTCCAGTGAAAGTGTATTCAAAATCAGTAGGGGATATGATCAAATCAGCCAGTAAAGCTAATTTTTGTTTGCTTAGGTGGTATAAAATGATGTACCTTCACCATGGGGTATGTACTAGAGAGTATGATCACGTTAATGAATATTGGAGCACACTCCATCAACGTTTTGACTGTAATGCCCAGAGATGTGGTAATGGCAGATACAATGGATACATTTAAAGGGATAGTAATACTTCGTTTTATCTTTATTTTATTTTGTAGGCATTAAAAAAACATGAAGAACGATATAAGTCTTATCTCTCAAACCTTTATGGTTTAAGAGATATTCACAAGCAAAGTATCCCCCCCCCCGTTCAGCCACATCAGAAGGGTGGTGCCCAGGTAGACTGCAGAGAGGGACAATTTTCAATTAAGATAAGGGAAACAGCTGAAAAACTTGTCAAGGGGGGAAGGGATTTCATTGTTTTCATACAAAGAAGATTGTCCCCTTCTGTTATCTGTCTGGTCTTAGAACCAGATTCACATCTGAGAAGAGATGGCTTACACTAGGTAAAAGGGGCGGGAGGGGAAAATTTGTTTGTGAATATCTCTTAAACCATAAAGGTTTGAGAGATAAGACTTATATCATTCTTCATGTTTTTTTAATGCCTACAAAATAAAATAAAGATAAAACGAATTGTAAGAGCTACAGGGCAGGGACTTCTTCTGTATAACTACTTATCTACTGTACTTTTTGGGGGTTATGCACTAAGATGTGATAAAGAGGTGATAAAGATAACTTCTCCAGTGATTTCACTCCTCCAGTTCCTACATAATTCTATGGAGCCTATGCACTAAGATGTCTACACCTTGAGAGATTTTGGTACATTGGCTTTATAGAATAACAATGGAACTGGAGAAATAATATCATTGTAAATGTAAAATGTGGCCCTTTACTGATCTGCATTCAGCCATATCATTGGTAGTCAATCCAACACTGATTTGATCATGCACAGTAAAAAACGTATATACTGATAATCACCATATTTGCCAGGAGTTTCAAGGCTTCCATGTTCATAGTGCGTTGTAGCCAGTGAATCCTCTTACACTCAAGAGATTGTCCCACATGGCTTGATGATATCATGAGAGAGATGCACACTAGTGCTGTTTTCAGTACTTGGACCGCGGTCACTGTTGTCACTAGAAAAAGGCAAACCACTGTTACATGTGTTCTACAACAGCCCTAGTCAATCTTTGAAGGACCATCTGTTGGAGACTACAACTGCCATCATCCTCAAACAGCCAGCAGCTGGTTGGGTTTAATAGGAGTTTTAGTCTCCAACAGCTGGTGGTCCAAAGATTGACTAGAATTGCTCAACAACAATCAGTTTATGTTATTGTAAAAAATAAGATGCCACCCAGCTTAGACTGACAAAACATCTGAATGACTTAAGGTGCCAACACATAAGGTGATTTCACCCTTGAAACCATCCTGTCTGGTTGAAAATGACTAGGTTGGCTGCTTATCATCCTGTGCATAGGACAGCTCAATCAGATCAGACTTACCAAATTGGTCAACTTGGTTCGGCAGTTCTGTTTGAAATTTTTGAATGAGAAATCTGTCTTTGGAGATATCGGGTTAGGCCATTCCAACGTGATCTGTACACCCCCACACATGGAACAATAAACAGGCAAGCTGAACACTGAGTGATCAGATTGCCTGAATTTGTTCATGGGAAGTGTGTGTTGTTTGTGGTGTGTATGCTTGAGTGTGGAAATTGTCTATAATCTGATGACAGAATGATCACACTGTGTATGGACACCTTAAAGTGATAGTAATGTTTCACAAAAACAGCAGCTCCAATTAATCTTCATAGTATTTGAGCCATAGAGAGTGTTATTTCATTAATGTGAGCTTTATAGTTCAAGAGTAATTGAATGATGAAGTTTCCCCTCCCGCCCCTTTTACCTAGTGAAAGACCCCACTCCTCAGATGTGGAATCCAGTCCAAAGACCAGACAGCTCACATCAAGAGTCAATATTCTTACTGTGAGAACAATGAAAACCCTGCCCCCTTGACAGGTTTTTCAGCTTTTTCCCCTTATCTTAACTGAAGATTGTCCCTCTCTGCAATTTACCTGGACACTCCCTGCTGCTTTAAGCTGAGCAGTGTTACATCAGTAGAAGGGGCGGGAGGCGGATACTTTATCATTCAATTACTCTTGACAGAATTGAAATAACACTCTCCACGGCCCAGCTGCTTTTATTATGAAACATTACTATCCCTATCAGTGGTTGTCAAAACATTTTAGGTAGCCATTTCTCAGCAATCTGAAGAGGAGCAGAAATGATCACAGTTCCTCTCTTGTTCTACTTCCCAAGAAAAGGCTAAGATGGAGGCTGATATTACCCTCTATCTGTAATGTTTTTTTGGACACTCGGACATGGAAGGTTAGGTAAAAAACACAGTTTTATTGAAAAACGCAGGGTCCAGTATATATATACAGATATAATACTGACACAGGTCAGGTTACAGTTGAAATCAATAAACCACACGGGTCCAGTATATATATAGACAAATATAATACTGACACAGGTCAGGTTACAGTTCGTGTGAATCCAAAACGAGACAGTGGAGCAATGGTTGCTATTACGCGAGGAGGTACAGACAGGCCCTAATAGCGCAAAGGCCCACAGGACACTCTCTACGCTGAGAGTGACACGATAGCAACTGAGGCCACAGGAGTAAACGAAGGCCCTGGACAAGTGACAGACTACCGGAGCAGTAAAGGAGGACTGCAACTGTAGGCACAGAGTAACACCAAACCGAGACTGCAATTGACTGTGACCCAATGTGAAATGGCACCAACCTGCAAAGGGTTAACGAACGCTCAGACCTGAAATCGACTTGCCAGATAGTGGGGACAACCTGAGGCGCCCAGGAACAAACCAACCTCAGCTTGTAAGCGGTGAACAGGTCAAGTGTACCGTGGTGCAACCTGATTGATCTCCAACACTGGGATGTAGAATCACGAAGCACAAACGTGGTGACCGGGTCACAGTAACAAGACTGCCGGAGCAGCAAACGAGGCAACAGAGGATCTGTCCATAGACAGAGAGGACATCGGAGGACAGCCCCTAACTGGATCACCGGATGGAGCAGTGAGCCTGGCCAGATCGATACACAGAGCAGGTATGTCAGCCAATCTGGGTCAGTACACGGAGCAGGAACGTCAACCAGGCCGGATCGCTACACAGAGCAGGAACGTCCGCCAAACCGGATCGGTACACAGAGCAGGAACTTCAGCCAGGCCGGGTCGATACACAGAGCAGGAACGTCAGCCAATCCGGGTCGGTACACAGAGCAGGAACGTATACAGGCAGAGTAGTCAGGCAGTCCGGGTCATACACAGGATTCACACGAATATAGGAACAAGCGCTAGCAACGGGAACACCACGAAAGGTCACTGAAGAAGTGACAGGGCTCAGTATTTAAGGGCTAGCACTGGGCGGAGCAAAACTACGTTAGCCAATAAAAGGAATCAGGAAGTAGCACTGGTCATTGTGTCACCAGAGATAACACGGGCACCGTGATACTATCCCAGCCATGCAGTCAACCAACCATGTGAGCTCCTAAACAGAAAAGGAGTTGACGTAAGTAATTAGGGAAGAAGGGTAGAAATTGTATGCTTTGTTCTGAGCCTGTAACGTATCCATTTTGTTTTGAAAGCAATTACAGTATCTGCAAGCACAGCATTCCAAGGCAAAGAATTGCATAACTTCACAGCCCTTACTATAAAAAATCCCTGACTTTGTCTTAATCAAAAGCACCTTTCATCGGGTCTTAATGGATGACCTCTTGTTTTTGCTTAGCTCTTTGAGAAAATAGTTCTTCCGTGAGTTCTTTGTATTGTCCTCGAATATATATTTGTAAATTGTCACGACCGAACAGGTGAGGGTTTGTCACAAGCAAACGAACAAAGAGGCAGGAATGGAGAACAGACCCCCATATGCTCAGCTTGTAATTTATATTGGTGGAGCCCTATAATGCAAGCCCAACAATGGACAATCAGAGAGAGTTAACCGAAGTGACAGAGCCATGAAAGAGAATCCAGGAGAATGGTCAAACAGGCCTGAGATCAGTGCAGGCAGCAATGAGGATGGTCAGTCTTTAGCCAGAGGTCAAGGCAGGAAACAAAGAGAGTAGTCAGACGTAGCCAAAGTTCAGAATACTGGGAGGAGATAATAGTGTAGACTAGACACTGGGGAAGCACATATAGAGTGAGTGCCGAGCTAACGGTGCTCAAGACCTAAATAGAGAAATGACACGATGTCACGATGTCCTTTGACCCATTATCGTAGTGACATTGACTGAGCTGACCTTAGAAGAATGCAGGCAGAGAGAGTTAACCGAAGTGACAGAGCCATGAAGGAGAATCCAGGAGAATGGTCAGACATGCCAGAGGTCAGGGCAGGCATCAATGAGTGGCGGACAGACTTTAGCCAGAGGTCAGGGCAGGCAGCAATAGGGATGATCAGAGTTTCGCCAGAGGTCAGTAAAGTCAGCAATAAGGATGGTGATACTTTAGCCACAGGTCGGGGCAGGAAACAAGGAGAGTAGTCAGAAGTAGCCAAAGTTCAGAATACTGGAGGAGATAATACTGTAGACTAGACACTGGGGAAGCACACATAAACTGAGTGCCTAGCCGCCGGTGCTCAGGACTTAAATAGAGAAAGGACGCAATGTCACAATGTTCTACACCCCAGTATCGCAGTGATGTTGACTGAACTGACCTTAGAAGAATGCAGAAGCAGGCAGGCAGTGCAACGTATTAAAGAGTGAGGGCGACGCTCAACACCATCCTGATGTGGAGGCACCCAGAAGGTAGAGAGTGCACGGACCTAACATATCACCCCTTAGACATCTCTTCTTTAATGTAAACAACCCCAGTTAGTGTCTCTATAACCTAGATCCTCCAATAATGTTATCAGTTTTGTTGAACGTTTCTTCACTTAATCTACTATAATGTCTTATTTAAGTACTAGTACCCAGAACTGTACTCCATATTCTCAATCTCTATGAACCTTCCATACCAAAGATTTATGTAGAGGTAGAATTATATTCCCAGTCTGTGCACCAACACCCTTTTTTATACATGCTAGTACCATAATGGCTTTTGCAGACACTGAGCAACTCTGCACACTACTGTGTGCTGTGTCCATCAGTACGCCTCAGTCTTTCTCTAACTAGGATTCCCCAAGTAGCTTGAATATATAACAGGACATTCTGTGATTTTCAAATATTTTAGCATCTTTTTACATTTTCACTACATCAAGATACAAAAACGTTTGAAAATCATGGAATGTCCTATTGTATTCAGTACCTATTACCGGTTCGCGACAAATGGCACCTCGTTGGTATGGTCTGACATACCGTAGGGGGTGCCAGGAGCACTAAGCTACACCCCTCATTTTTCATTTCTAAGAATTCCTGTCTGCAGTGAAATGGTCATAACTAGTGTTGAGCGAGCATGCTCGGCCGATGCTCGGATCGGCTCGAGCATCGCTCTGCTCGGCACATGGCGGTACTCGTACGAGTACCGCCATGTGCTCGCCCGCCATGTTCGGGTGGCAGGGATCTGTGCCGGAGGAGGCACAGATCTTGCAGACGCTCCGCTGGACCACCAGGGACTGGAGGTAGGGGGCATTGCGGAGATGAAGGGGGACATTGCGGAGATGAAGGGGGACATTGTGGAAGGGGGGCATTGCGGAGATGAAGGGGGCATTGCGGAGATGAAGGGGGCATTGTGGAGATGAAGGGGGACATTGCGGAGATGAAGGGGGACATTGTGGAAGGGGGACATTGTGGAAGGGGGGCATTGCGGAGATGAAGGGGGACATTGTGGAAGAGGGGCATTGCGGAGATGAAGGGGGCATTGCGGAGATGAAGGGGGCATTGCGGAGATGAAGGGGGACATTGCGGAGATGAAGGGGGACATTGTGGAAGGGGGACATTGTGGAAGAGGGGCATTGTGGAGATGAAGGGGGGCATTGACCAGGCACCCTCCCCTCATCAGAGCAGGGGGTGCCTGGTGTAATGCTCGAGTCCTCCCATTTAATGCAATGGGGTTCGGGTGCTCGGCCGAGCACTCGAGCCTCAGGGGGTGCTCGGTCAGAGCACCCGAACACCCGAGCATCGGGGTGCTCGCTCAACACTAGTCATAACAATTCCAGTCCTGGAGAAAAAGGTAGACAAGGCATACAATTCTGCAAAGATGGTAACCAAACACAACAAATGAGGGATCCATTGCCTTTTTTTAACCACTACGCTGGTGCTCACAAATGTTTCCAGAATGTGCCACTAAAGACTCCTTTTCTGCTTCCCTGTTTGTGTTCTGGTGGCCACACTGCAGCCCTGGCTTAAGTGTCAGAATTTGCTAATTGTAGTTTTGTGCTTCTGGCGCCCCCTATGGTATGTCAGATTTTATCACTAAGGTATCACTTCTCTCTGGGGAGTTGCTGCTAAAAATGCAGTAGGAATTTCCACAGTTTTCAAAGATTTCAATACCTATGAAGTGGTAGAAATGTAAAAAAAAAATGTTTTCCTTTACTGCCATCATCTGCAAACATTTGTGCTCACTGATCTAGTGTTAGAAACGTAGGTGAACACTTATTTCATGCAGTTTTCTTTGTCTTTCTAAAACAGTTTTTCTTGTCTAACTTTTCTTCTTGTCTCTAGTTGTTACAAACAATTAAATGCAGAATGTGGTCCTTGCAATTTTGTGGTTCTGGCACATCGAAAGGCATGTTAGATTATACCAGTGGAGTATCATTTTACTCAGGACACCCCTAAAATGTTTCTAACGTATTTCATTATATTTAAAATAGCTAAAAAAATGCTTTGTTTTTTTGTTTGCTGGTTTTTGTTTTTTTGCTGTAGTTCCCCTTTTTTGAGAAAGGGAGAAAGAAAGAGAGCTCAAAGTTAGTCATTTGCCTAGGGTGTATGCATTATTGCATATGTACAGAAGCAGTTTGTTGCACAAGAACACACAGGACATCAAGATGAGTGAAAAAGGAAAACATTCCTTTTCATGTTGAAGTCCTGTGTGCACTTGTGAACCAATCGGTTTCTATTCATATGCTGTAACGCATGCAGTCTGCATAAATATCTATCATTGCCCTGGTGCACACTCTAATGAATTAGGCGAAAGCATCATTCACAGGGCTTGCTCATGTTACTAAATCAACACAAAATTTTCCTTGACTAAATCAACATTTTGTTACCACTCTTGTAACTTTCTCAAGTCGTTTTATAAAATAAAAAGTTTGCTGATTTAGCACCATGAGAAAGTCCTATGATTGATATATATAAATTAACTCATTGAGTGTCACAGGGCTGTGAAACTCATTGTCCTGCAATCGATGTGTACCCCTCTGGCATTCAAAGGCTTAATACATTTTGAGATATATATATATATATATATATGTGTATATGTATGTATCCTATATAATAATTCACTAAGGATGTTTGTCAGAAGCCGTCAGGCACAGTAGAGACTGCCCTCATTCAGGCAGTCTCTACTGCGCATGATTGCATCACATGAGTGAGGCGACGCAAGACTGCATTACGTGAGTGAGGCGACGCAAGACTGCATCACGTGAGTGAGGCGACGCAGGACTGCATCACGTGAGTGAGGCGACGCAAGACTGCATCACGTGAGTGAGGCGACGCAGGACTGCATGACGTGAGTGAGGCGACGCAAGACTGCATGACGTGAGTGAGGTGACGCAAGACTGCATCACGTGAGTGAGGCGACGCAGGACTGCATCACGTGAGTGAGGCGACGCAAGACTGCATCACGTGGAGCAATGAGGAAGCCACCACTTAACTCTTTGGGCGAGATGTTCAAAAAGTCGTCCTAATGAAAAACTTGTCGGATCATGAGTTGGTGGTAAAAGAAGGACAATATTTTCAGAAGTAAATCCGTCACTTTTGAAAATTCATCTAAAGAATTAAAAATGACTGTAAGAAGATTAAACCACACCCACTTTTAAGACTGCTTTTTCTCTTTGGCGGAGATGGCGGAATTGGATGCAAAAAATTACAGAAATGTCTGAGAATTGACAGATGACGTAAGAACTTTTTTATTCTGTTTACAGACAATTTCAGTTACCACCACATTCTGAACATCTCGTCCTTTGAGTGCCAGAGGGGTACGCAATGCATTGTTTTGCAATGCGTTGCGTACCCCTCTGGCATTCAAAGGGTTAACATTACCTGGACCTTGGCCCGTGTACACAGGCTTTTACACTAGTATATATATAATATATATATATATATATTATATATATATAAATCAAGTAAACGGTGGGCACGCCATAACAGTCAAAAAAAAGCTAGTAAATTGCCCAATCAAAAAGGCACAATAAGTCCTAGTGTGCGCTTTTTCATTGAGATCCAGATTCCAACAACTTTGTAATATATAGATATATATATAGATAGATATATATATAGAGAGTGTTTGAGCTGTAAGTAAAAAAAAAATTCACATAGAAAAATCTATATTTCATATAAAAACGCAAGTCACATCATTTAAAAAAAATACAGAAAGTGCTATAACGCATTCTGTAATGTATAGTACAGCAAATATAATAAATATTAATAGCTAAAAATATTACATTACAATTTTTATACCCAGAGAATACATATCACCTACCTGCCATGGTGTCTAGTGCAGAATGAATTAAGTTGTCCTTCCATCCTGACTATTTTATAGGGATAGAGCCCAGTGATATGAAAATCCAAATCCACCATGTTTCTGCCTCTGGTACACTTTCCTTCTACTGTCATTGTGCTGCAGTTTCAATCTCCCGTCACAAGCATGGACTTTCCTGCAGGTTTCACTTTCCGTTTGCTCCTCCAATCATAGGCTGAGCTCAGCTTGCCTGTATCACTTGAGTCCAATCTGTTTTTGGTTAAGACAGCGTGCAGTCTTCAGGGAACCCTGATGTGTTACAGTCATTTGTTGTGGGTGTAATTAAAAGGACAATTACATAAATATATAGTTATCATTAGTTCTCATTAGATCAGAATAAATAAAAATTAGGAAGTGCTATTGCAAATTATTTTATAATCTGTCTAGTATTGTCGTAAAATCTAATTTTTTATGCGCAATTCAAGAAACTTTTGGTATACAGCTTCCTGGATTAGAACATGCAAAATATCTAGCTGTGCAGTAAAAATGCCTTTAGATCATGCACGCATTTCTTGCATCCCACCACAAGACACTTCCCCACCTCCTTCCCTTTGAGCAAGAGGCATAAAGAGTATAATTTGTGGGATAAGTTGCTTAGTAAATTGGTGTTAGGTGTAGCACTGAGAACTTGGTTCCAACTCATAGTTTAGTGTGAAATTCTATAAGTACATCTCCTCCAGTTTTCAAGTAATTAGTACCTGCTTTTAGGGCCAGATTTATTCCCGGGTGCCCCTAGGCCAGGCACTCTAGGCTCCCTTAGCTCCACCCATAGCCACACCTCCATTTCTCACATGACCCCACTCCTAGTCTCATCCTGGAACAGAAAATATCCTTGGCCTATAACAAGCAAGGACAAAAAAGGCTTTAACCCCTTGGATGCTAGCCTGTGATGAGTTATAAAACCGGTGCTGGGACATTGAAATTGTTGTGGCCACACCCACAATTCAGAATGTGGGTGTGGCCAGCACAGCTGAGGCACCCCTCAAAAATTTGGAGCTCTAGACAGTTGCCCTCTCTGCCTAATGGGAAATCTGGACCTTTCTTCATTGTATGTGACCAGTGAGGAAGTGTAACCCCAATATCACTTAAATACACAGACTGTCCAGCTCAGTTATTGCCTTGGTGATTTTTGACTGTCCTTATTTGTTTCCCTCCCTCATGTATTTATATTCCCTGTTTCTTCTTTGAATAAAAAATATTTTAAAAACAGCCTGGGTCTACATTCAACGATTGTCAGCTCATTTTTAATTGATCTATAGTTGTATATGGAAAGGTTTCAGCTGTTAGAGATGCAGGGAACCATTACTGATGTGTAAAAGTAGATTCACAGGGGCTGAATTTTATTCAAATTGTTAATTCCTTCATTTGAAGGTGAAGTTGCTGTGGAACTGTCACCCTAATATGTTTAGTTAGTTTTAACCCTTTGAATCTCAGGGAGGTGTCCACCCTGGCACTCAAAGAGTCATGTGTCTGTAAAATTCATAGCAGAGTGTGTAGCAATACTGACCCAGACAAGTCAACTAGTTAGCATAAAGTACCACCAACAAATAAACGTTTTTGAATCATTTGGTTTTTGAATCAAACTAATTAGCAGGCTGTGCAGGGAATCAACACATAGCACCACACCTATAAGATAATTTCTCAAAAAGTATTCATTTTACAGAAAACTTTCTAACAGAACATACTGGCAGATTTGAATTAAAGTGTTAGTAATGTCTAAAAAAAACTTTTTTGCATTTAGAAGAGCTTAAAAAGCTGATCTAAATGCAAAAAAACGTATCTCTCGAACCGCTATGGTTTAAGAGATATGGGCATTTAAAGTTTGATTTCTCCTACTGACAGCTGTAAAGATGTCAGCAGGAGATCCGTGTCGCTTGACACGCTGGCGCTTGAGAAGTGCTGGGATCTCGTTACTTACACGGAATCCCTTCATTGGAATGGTCTAAAACATGTGCCTGAACACTAGGCACACGTTTTAGACCATTCCAATGAAGGAATTCCGTGTAAGTAACGAGATCTCGGCACTTCTCAAGCGCCACCGTGTCGACCGACACGGATCTCCTGCTGACAGCTGTACAGATGTCAGTAGGAGACAGCGAACTGTAAACGCCCATATCTCTTAAACCATAGCTGTTTGAGAGATACGTTTTTTTGCATTTAGATCAGCTTTTTAAGCTCTTCTAAATGCAAAAAAAGTTTTTTTTAGACATTACTAACACTTTAAGTCTTAAGGTGACAGGTTCAAATTAAAGAAAGGTATTTTTGAAGTGGCAATAAATTGTTATAAAACCCCCCTTTATTATGCAACGCTTTACCGACCTTTAAATAAACTTCTCCTTTACCCATTGCAGAGGCGTAGCGGAAGCTTTCGCAGCCCCCCTGGTGCGGGGGGGGGGGGGGGCGGATTCAGGGGCTCCCAGAAAGTTTTGTCCATTATTATATTAAAAACAAACAAAAGAAATGCAATATATATTTCTCCATAATGAAACTAGAAAGTTAGCCACAGAATCCTACCTAAACAGATGTACAGCCAGAAATGTTTGGGGTGCAGTGTCTAAGAAATAGCCCGAGCCTGCTGGCACTGGTTGCGTGCTATGTAATGCTTTGCGTACCCCTCTGGCACTCAAAGGGTTAAACAAATGGAAAAAAAAAAAGTTTTTTCTTGAGTGTATTCTCCTCTGTATTCATCGCATGGACTTAAAAAAAAGTACAACAGGCAAAGGGTTATAAATAGCACAGTTTATTTTAAATACACATAAATATTAAATAAAACGTTATAAAAAAATAAATAAATATGTTATAAAAATTATTACTAAAACAAAATTGTAACATGTCATGTGACAGGAATGCAAGAGTTCACTTAAGCAAGCTGCATAGGGACTGACCACGCTACATTTGGCCAGCTGCAGAGATGACTACAAATATGCAAGTTCTCTGGATAGAATTTCATTTGATACAAAAGTCATCTTGTTTAAAACACTGGAAAACATCAATGGCAGGGTAGCAGGATGGTTTCTTGGGTCTAGGATGCCCTGTGCTTGCTTGAGGTCTTCAATCACTTTGTGATTTTTTTTTTCATAATTCCAACACTCTGTGTTCAGTATAATTGCGATACAGTGGAGACTATTCCCTTGGCTATAGAGAAGGTGAAATAGACTCTGAATAGATACTTATAATATAATACATAATTCAAATATTTCAAACAATAACATGTAAAGTGTATTGACTAGCTAATAAAGCTCCATAACAAACAGGGCTAGATTTACCAGTAGGCAGTGTAGGCAACTGCCTAGACCTCCAAATTTTGAGAGTTGTCGCAGCTATGCTGGCCACACCCACATTCTGAATTGTGGGTGTGGCCTGAACAATCTCACACCCCTGCACCAGTTTTATACCCCTTTATAGGCTATTATTTAACTCCTTTGATGATAGAGAGATCTCCAACACAAATGCATTGGAGATCTCTCTGGCAATCAAGGGGTTAAAGCCTTTTTTTTTTTTTTTTTTTTTCTTGATTAAATGAGAATTTTCGGGATGTTTAAATCTCTTCCCTGGGGTGATTCACTATAGCATTGTTTCTCTTTTCTCCATACATTCCATTGTCTTTCCTGTACCTGCTGGTTCATGCTTTGATTCTGAATGGACCAACAGTTTTATACCCCTTTACAGACTATTAGTTCACACCTTAGCTGCTAGAGAGATCTCCAACGTTGGCGATCTCTCTAGCAGCCAAGGGGTTAAAGCTTTTTTTCCCCCCTAGATTAAATGAGAATGTTTTAATCTCTTCCCTGGGATGATTCACTATAGCATTGTTCCTCTTTTCTCCATACATTCCGTTGTCTTTCCTGTACCTGCTGGTTCATGCTTTGATTCTGAATGGACCAACTATATATTTTACCTGACAAGATGCAGGTCATTAGGCCTCTTGCTGTGGAGCTTTTGGTAGAATTTAAATATTCTACTCATTATAATCTGACTTATTTAAACTATATATTATATTATAACTATTTACTCAGAGTCTCCATAACCTTCGTTATAACCAAGGGTATAATTCCTCTTTAAGGTTTAAGTCCTGGAGTAATAACATGTATGAGGTTTTAGGGTTCCATTTGTATCGGAATGTTATCTTCAGGCCTCACTCGGATGTCAGTGCTGCATGTCTCCTTTTATAAGGAAGTCCGTGTGTCTGGTGACAAATCTTAGGCTTTTCTCAACTTCTTTTCTAACAGCATCCCAAGCGCAGGGACTGTAATCCTATACAAACAAGAAAGACACGTTAGAAGACTACACTTTACAGTAAATGTATTCCTAATCAATAGTGAAAAAGCTGTTATTGCAAATTAAAGTATCAAATAATATGGAGCATTTATATTGTGTAGGGTTCTAGCTGCTGAGTAAAATAAGTATTTTTTCTGGTGCAGTACTACTGTGGCCTACCATTTTAAGGTGGCGCTATTGCTATTCCACTCCGGAAGACCTTTGTCATTGACAAAAGCCTTCTATAGCTGCTGAGAGCTCCCAAGAAAATGCAAGTTTGAGCTTTAATGACTTTTAAATGAGGTCCCTTCCAGCAATGGGAGTATCACTGATTTCGTCAGCAGGACAAATCCTGAAAAGTATGCATTTTCTATGTATTAACTTTTAACCCCTTCAGGACTAATGACGTGTTAGGAATGTCACGGCAGTTCAGCACTTAAGGACGAGTGACGGTCCTGGCTCATCATGGAATTCTGGGGTCCCAGCATGGCTACACACCGCTCGGGGACCCCTGAATCCATTGCGAAAAAAAAATGCCCCTTGTTCTTTAATATAGGCTGCATGCTGTGCGGCTGGTCATTAAGGCGTTAAAAAGCCAGATTTTAATTACTGGGAATCTTTGTCCCCTATGATACACAGTTGGTTTGCTGCAAAATTTCACCTTCTTAGCTGATAGAACAGGACCCTTTATTCAGTGAGAAAACAATAGGCAATTGTGGAGAAAAGCAACTGTATCATGGGGGGGAAGTCCCCAAATTTCCATTGGTTTTTAACGTCATAAATGCTTGTCAGGTAATGTGCTGGAAGCCTCCCTAGCATTCAAGCTATTTTAATTTGCCCCCTATAGTGGTGCCGTTGGTTTGCTCCAAAATGTCTCCACTTTTCTTTCTGCATAAGGTACTTTGGCCGAAATCTATAAAAGCAAACTGGAGTTATTCTGGAATAAACCAACTGCACCACAGGAGACGAAAAAAATTCCAAAATTCCCGTGCACTTGAATAGAGTATTTTAACCACTTGAATGCTAGAAAGGTGTCCACTGCGTTGCTTTGACGCATGAAACGCGTTGGACCTGGTTGGAGGTTTTGCTCCAGTGTACATGCCACGTGTCCCACCTCCGTCAGCTGGTTACTAGCATTCAAAGGGTTAAAAGTCCAATTTAATTTAACAGGAATTTTATTTCTCCCCTTTGGTGCAGTTGGTTTACTCCAGAATAACTCCAGTTCTGGAGAAACCAACTGTACTACAGAGGGCAAAGAGAAATTCCCATTGATGTAAACTGGAGACATCGCAATCATTGGAGGCCTCACTAGCATTCAAATGGTGAAAAACACCATTTAACTTAATAGGGATTTTAGAAGTGTTTATTTCCCCTGTTTACTCCAGGTTTCTTTTAGACCCTTGTTTTCATCCATTTAACACTTTGAGTGCCACAGAGGTATAAAAAGCAATGCAGCACAATGCGTTGGATACCCCTCTGGCATTCAAAGGGTTAAAGCAAAGGACGTAGATGTAAAAGAACAATAGATTGCCTTGTTGACTCCTTATATTAACCGCTTAACGACCGGCCGATCGCCGCGGCGACGCGACTGAATGACCACGGAGCATTTTTTTTTTTTTTTTTTCTGGCTCCGGACTCCCCAAACAGCGTGCAGCCGCGGGGGGAGCCCGGAACTCCATGACGGTCATAGTACGTCATGGGTCATTCAGTCAGATCGACCCTTGACGTACTATGACCGTCAAGGGTCGTTAAGGGATTAAAGTAAGAGTAATGTCCAATAAAAATGTTTTCTTGTTTTTAAAACATTTTAAAAAATAAATTATGTGCAGCAAATCCTATTTCTCAAACCTTTATGGTGTGAGAGATATTCATATCTAAAGTTCCCTCTCCTGATGTCACCTGTAAAGCTGACAGAAGGAGATCTGTATTGGCCAACATGAGGCGGCTCTTCAGCAGAGCCGCAATTGCGATTCTGGCAAATAATGACTTCACTGGAACGGTCTACAAAGTGTGCTTGCAAACCAGGCACACTTTGTAGACCATTCCAATGAAGTAATTATTTTCCAATATCGCTATTTCGGTTCTGCTGAAGAGCCACTGGCTGGTCCTGGGATCGGGATCTCCTACTGTCAGCAGAGCGCTCAAACCATAAAGGTTTTGTGCCACATAATTGATTTTTTTTAAACTCCACAAAACAGGAACACATTTTTATTGGACAGTAGTGTCCCTTTAAACATCATATAACTTGTATTGTCCGTACCTTCTCTTTTAAGAATTTGTTCATGCTTTTGAAATAGTTCACTATTCTCTTTTTTTTCTTTGGCAGTTGAGGCGATCGGGGTCGTGACGTATCCATCTGTTTGTACAACTGAAAGAAACACAGAAGTGAATTTAAGCATCATGGGGGAGACTGATAAACGTGGAATTCATCAAAAAGAAGCGTTAAAATGACTCTAAAATTCTTGCTGGTAGTTATAAAAGTATTAACAGTTTAGGAGGACATAACGCCATGTAATACGTTTTTTAACAAAATGGCATAAGGACGTTTGTAAAAAGTGGTGCATCGTATTTATAAAGAAAGTTGCCATTTTTGACAATTTAGTGAGAATTTTTGCAAAATATTTAACCCTTTGAGTGTCAGACGAGTACGCAATGCATTGCTTTGCAATGTGTTGCGTACCCCTCTAGCGCTCAAAGGGTTAAGGCCATCTCTGGCCTGTTCTTATTTTTACGGTCACCACATTTACGAATGTACCTAGAGGACGTTATTAATACCAACACTCATTAAAAGGAACAAATACATTTTAAAGGGATAGTAATACTTAATACAAAAAAAATATATATTGTAGTGTTTATCCTCCTGAGTAAAGCAAGGGTACTCCCACTGCTGAGAGGTGTTTTATTCAAAAATTATTGCAGCTCAAACCTGATTTTTTTTAAGTGCAATATCACAGTGGCCTGAAATTGTACAGTGGCGCTGTTGCTACACCATCCTATGGACAGCTCTGGTCAGTTGACCATAAATCTCCATAGGATGGAGTAGCAACAGCGCCACTGTACAATTTCAGGCCACTGTGATACTGCACCCAAAAAATAAATAAAGTTTGAGCTAAAATAACTTTTGATTAAAAAAAACTTTCAGCAGTGGGAGTACCCTTGTTTTACTCAGCGGGATAAACCCTACAACAGATTGTTATTTACATTTTAAGTATTACTGTCACTTTAAAGTAACAGTAATGTCCCCTAAAAAGTGTTCTTCTTTTGTAGAGTTTATTATATTTGCATCTAAAGTTCCCCCCTCCCCCCCTTCTCCTAATGTCAGCTGTAAAGCTGACAGAAGGAGATCAGTGTTGGCTGACTCAAGGAGGCTCTTCAGCAGAGCCAAAATTGCGTTACTTAAAAAGAACTACTTCAGTGGAACGGTCTACAAAGTATGATTGCAAACCAGGCACAATTTGTAGACCTTTCCAATGAAGTAATTATTTTTAAATAACGAGATTTTGGCTCTGCTGCAGAGCCGCTGGCTGGTCCCTGGACCAAGATCTCCTGCTGTTAGCAGAGTGCTGACGTCAGGAGAAGGGGATAGAGGTGAGAACTTTACATGCGAATATCTCTCAAACCGTAAAGGTTCGAGAGACAGGATTTGTGTCACATAATTTATTTTTTTAACTCTACAAAACAATAAAAAAAATGTTTTGGGACATTA
Source organism: Rhinophrynus dorsalis (assembly GCA_037306005.1). Taxonomy (NCBI): domain Eukaryota; kingdom Metazoa; phylum Chordata; class Amphibia; order Anura; family Rhinophrynidae; genus Rhinophrynus; species Rhinophrynus dorsalis. Next base: position 142,007,152 of record CM074727.1, read on the forward strand.
GTGTCTCTTTAATGATCTGTTCACAAAAACGAACAAGAAGCCTTTTTATAAATCCCCTAAAGTTGTTATAAATATCCTGTGTAGCAAAAAACTCACAAGAGTGGTATAAAAGTGATATCTTTTAATGGCTAACTGAGGACATAACAAGTGCAAGCTTTCAGGACATTAAGGTCCCTTCTTCAGGCGTGGGTTAACCAATACCTGAAGGGACCTTAGTGTCCTGAAAGCTTGCGCGTTTTATGTCCTCAGTTAACCATTAAAGGGATACTAATACTTCATTTTATCTTTATTTTATTTTGTAGGCATTCAAAAAACATGAAGAACGATATAAGTCTTATCTCTCAAACCTTTATGGTTTGAGAGATATTCACAAGCAAAGTTTCCCCTCCCGCCCCTTTTACCTAGTGTAAGCCATCTCTTCTCAGATGTGGAATGCAGTCCATAGACTAGACAGATAACAGCAGGGGACAATCTTCTTCCTATGAGAACAATGAAAGCCCTGCCCCTCTTGACAGGTTTTTCAGCTTTTTCACTTATCTTAATTTAAGATTGTCCCTCTCTGCAGTCTACCTGGGCACCTCCCTTCTGATAAAAAAACAAAGACAAAAAACAGCGCAAAGAGTTCCTCTAAGTGTAGTATCTTCAAAATATTCAGCCTTCACCTTCACCACGTCCATATGGATGGTACTCACTTTTTCAAGAGGATAATACTGCCTCTCAGTGTATCTTGCACTCCTGGTATATACCCCAGGTTGGTAATAACCTCTTGGACTCCCAGGTATCCTCCACCAATAGATCCTTTTGTCTTTCTTCTTTGGGCACAAAATCTTCTCCTTACTCACATAAAATGCCTATCTTAGGTGGGTAAAATCTTCTGGGTATAATCTTATAGACCAATAGGTATAATATAATAAAATTATAGCACCATACACCGGATGACAAGGCTACTAATAATTTATTTAAAATAATATATAAAAAATCAATATAAATTGTTAAATTCCAATTCTGATCTGATCTGGCTGAACAGTATGACATCAGTAAAAGGGGCGGGAGGGGGATACTTTGTCATTGAATTACTCTTGAACTACAACTCTGACAGAATTGAAATAACACTCTCCAAAGTCCAAATACTATGATGATTAATTAGAGCTGCTTTTATTATGACACATTACTATCCCTTTAAGAGGTATCACCTTTATAACACTCTTGTGAGTTTTTTGCTACACTGAATCCTATTTACTCCACTGGATAACATAGTACCATCTTTTTCTGGACATATATATCCTGGACTCCATACTTACACAGTCAGACCATTGTTGGGACATCTTCTCCAGTAACATTCGTAGCTTGTCTATAGCATCTGCTGTGTTCTTATCGTTGGTGATCTTGCTTATGTTATTGTCGAATATCTTCTTAGTCTGACAAACGACTGAACGTAAAATCACCTCTGGCACCTTAAGAAGAAGAGAAAAAATGATTACAATTATTATTGCACACAGAGCAATACTTTGGGTAAATTGGGTAAATCAACTATGGCATAGGGGACAATTAAAATACTCTCTGATTAAAATGAACAAGTTGAATTCTAGAAAGGTTTCTAATGCGTTGATTTGCAATGCATTGGACACCATTCTAGCATTGAAGGGGTGAAAAGCCCCATTTAAAGCAATTGGAGTTTGAGGGATATTTATTTCTTCCTTGTGATGTAATTGGTTTGCTCCAGAATTGCTGCTATTTTCTATTGTTCATAAAATTCACTGGGCACATGCAGCTACAATAAAGTCACACCCAAAACTGATGTACATTTATTAACTTTCAACGTTCTATGTGGCTGATGTACTAAGAAGAATTACAGCTAATTTGGATGGAGCCAAATGTCCTATTGAGAAACATTTACCAAATTCCTATTCATTTAAAGGGATAGTAATACTTAAAATGTAAAAAAGAATATGTTGTAGGGTTTATCCCCCTGAGTAAAACAAGAGTACTCCCAGTGCTGAGAGGTGTTTTATTCAAAAGTTATTAATTTTCAAAGTTGAATTTTTTAGATGCACTATCACAGTGGCCTGAAATTGTACAGTGGTGCTGTTGCTACACCATCCTATGGAGATTTATGGTCCCGGGACCAGAGCTGTCCATAGGATCGTGTAGCAACAGCACCACTGTACAATTTCAGGCCACTGTGATATTGCACCTAAAAAAATTCAACTTTGAAAATTAATAACTTTTGAATGAAACACCTTTCAGCAGTGGGAGTACCCTTGTTTTACTCAGAGGGATAAACCCTACAACATATTTTTTTTTACATTTTAAATATTACTATCCCTTTAAATGGGGCATTCAACCAGTTGATTGCTAGAAAAATCTCCAAAGCATTGCAAAGCAAAGTATTACAGACTTCTTTAGCATTTAACCCAGGTCTGTCCAAGTTCAGTCCTCAGGGGCCACCAACGGGCCAGGATGTAAGGATTTCCCTGATTAATCACAGGTGAGTTAATCAGTGGATCATTCATTGTGACTGACTCACCTGTACTAAATCAGGGAAATCTTTACAACTTTGCCTGTTGGTGGCCCTTGAAGACTGAACTTGGACAGACCTGCTTTAACCCCTTAAGGACTATGTGACACACTATGACCGTCACGGTCCTTAAATACTTAAGGACTGATGATGGTCATAGTACGTCCACGGGGAGCGCTGTAAGTAAAAATGGGGCCTAAAACTGATCGCTTCAGGCCCCAAAGCAGCGTGTTGATACACGCAACAGGTCACGTGTACCAGCACGTCGGCAAAGATCAAAACAGTCCTTATGGGACGGAAACGTCCCAGGACCGCTGGTCCTTAAGGGGTTAAGCTATTAATCAACCTATTTAAATCCTTAAAGGGATAGTAATGGATAGTTTTAAGTCAATTTAATATTGTATATGGTAAAAACTAAAGTAATAGAGGCCACTCCAATCTCTCAAACCTTTATGGTATGAGAGATATACAATTTCAAAGTCCCCCCCACCTCCCCTTTCACTTACTTCAGGCTCTAGCTGAGAGAAGGAGATTCTGGTCCTGGGACCATCCTGTGGCTCTTCAGCAGAGCCGAAATAGCGTGATATAGAAATAAATACCTCATTAGAACGGTCTACAAAGTGTGCCTAGTTTGCAAGCACACTATGTAGACCGTTACAATGAAGTATTTATTTCTATATTGTGCTACTTCAGCTCTTCTCTGCTGAAGAGCCTCAGGATGGCCCCGGAACCAGAATCTCTTTCTCTCAGCTAGAGTCTGAAATAAGTGAAAGGGGAGGGAAGGAGGAACTTTGTCATCATATATCTCTCAAACCATAAAGATTTGAGAGATTGGAGTGGCCTCAATTACTTTATTTTTTATATCTACATTATTAAATTGACTTAAAACTATCCATTACTATCCCTTTAAAGTGATAGTAATGTTTCATTAAAAAGCAACTGATTAATCTTCATAGTATTTGGGCCATGGAGAGTGTTATTTCAATACTGTCAGAGTTGTAGATCAAGAGTTTCCCTCTCCCGACCCTTTTACCTAGTGTAAGACACCTCCCCTCACATGTGGACAATCTTCTTACTGTGAGTATAAGAAAAACCCTGCCCCCTTGACAGGTTTTTCAGTTTTTTTCTTATGCTTACAGAAGATTGTCCCTCTCTTCGATCCATCCGGACAGTCTTGTTGCTCTGAGGTGAGCAGTGTTACATCAGTAAAGGGGCAGGAGGGGCATACTTTATCATTCATTTACTCTTGAGCTACAACTCTGACAGTATTAAAATAACATTCTCCGTGGTCCAAATACTATTAAGTTTAAAAGGAGAATATCACCTCGCATAAAAGAACTAAATTCAACATAATTCATCTTTACTGTATATGCCACATGGAAAGTTAGAATGGCAGCCTATGGTACCTCATGCAGTCATGTTACAAAAGTGATGCTCATTTCAAACTCCAGTGAATGGTTGACCCACAAGGATACCCACAAGTGATTCTCGCTTATGTTGTCCAGCCATTGGTCTTGTGATTAAGCATATGGCCAAACACCTAACTGTTGCATCAAGATTGGCAGTGGAATGCCAGATAAGGGTAGGTTTACAACACAGAAGACAGAAATGTAGCAGGAGAGCCACTACAGTTCTGCCCAGTGGCGTAACAATAGGGGTCGCAGGGGTCGCACATGCAACTGGGCCTGTCACTCCAGGGGCCCGGCCGCCCCCCGCGACCCCCTCGCCCGCAGCAACTCCAACAACGGCCGCAGGTTCTAGTAATACAGAGCGCTGGGAGATGACATCATCTCCCAGCCTCTGCATTACTAGAGCGGCGCGTGGGAGCTTCACTTGTAGAGATCTGTGCCGAAGGAGGCACAGATCTGTCAAGCCATGCCGCTAGACCACCAGGGACTGGAGGTAGGGGCATTGTGGAGATGAAGGGGGCATTATGGAAGAGGTAATGTGGAGATGAAGGGGCATTGTGGAAGGGGAAATGATGAGATGAAGGGGGTATTGTGGAAGGGGCAATGTGGAGATGAAGGGGCAATGTGGAGATGAAGGGGGCATTGTGAAAGGGGCAGTTTGGAGATTGGGGAGCATTGTGGAGATGAAGGGGCATTGTGGAAGGGGCACTGTGGAGATGAAGGGGACATTGTGGAGTTGAAGGTGGCATTGTGGAAGGGGCAATTTGGAGATATGGGGGCATTGTGGAGATGGGGGCAATGTGGAGATGAAGGGGCAATTTGGAGATTGGGGGGCAATGTGGAGGTGGTCAATGTGGTTGAGGGGGTCTGGGGCCAATGTGGTCGGGGGGGTGGGCCCATGGCAATTCTTGCACCAGGGCCCTGTGGCTTCTAGTTATGCCTCTGGTTCTGTCACCTGCGTGAAACAGCAATTATTGAATTAAGTCCTTTGTATGCTACATATCTATTTCACTATATTTAACTTTTAAATAAAACATGCTACAAGTTCAGTTATTTCAGTACTAATTTACTAATTTTAAAAATAAGATAATTACCTTTGCATGCATGTTCAAAAATTTAGGAAACCGAAAGTTCCTCTGTTCGTGCTGGCAGTCTGAGTAAGGAATTTGTTTCTGAGGAGAGAAAGACATGAATTAGGAAAATGTGAGTGTTCCCGCCCCCCTGTGAATTCCTCACTGTGATGTAATCAGGAAGTTAGTTACATTAGATATTTATCCACTGACTCCTCGAAAAAAAATTCATTAAAATGAGGTAAAATCTTTAGTGAGATAAACTCTCCAGTGAAAGTGTATTCTAAATCAGTGAGGGATATGATCAAATCAGCCAGTAAAGCTAATTTTTGTTTGCTTAGGTGGTATAAAATGATGTACCTGCACCATGGGGTATGCACTAGCGAGTATGATCACATGAATGAATATTGGAGCACACTCCATCAACATTTGACTGTAATGCCCAGAGATGTGGTAATGGCAGATACAATGGATACATTTAAGAGAAGATTTGATTGTAAGAGCTACAGGGCAGGGACTTCTTCTGTATAACTACTTATCTACTGTACTTATTGGGGGTTATGCACTAAGATGTGACAAAGAGGTGATAAAGATGACTTCTCCAGTGATATCACTTCTCCAGTTCCTATGTTATTCTGTGGAGCCAATGCACTAAGATGTCTACACCTTGGGAGATTTTGGTACATTGGCTTTATAGAACAACAATGGAACTGGAGAAGTAATATCATTGTAAATGTAAAATGTGGCCCTTTATTCAGCCATATCATTGGTAGTCAATCCAACACTGATTTGATCATGCAAAGTGAAAAACTTGTATACTGATAATCACCATATTTGCCAGGAGTTTCAAGGCTTCCATGTTCATAGTGCGTTGTAGCCAGTGAATCCTCTTACACTCAAGAGATTGTCCCAAATGGCTTGATAATATCATGAGAGAGATCCACACTAGTGCTGTTTTCAGTACTTGGACCACGGTCACTGTTGTCACTAGAAAAAGGCAAACCACTGTTACACGTGTTCTACAACAGCCCTAGTCAATCTTTGAAGGTCCATCTGTTGGAGTCTACAACTGCCATCATCCTCAAACAGCCAGCAGCTGGTTGGGTTTAATAGGAGTTTTACTCTCCAACAGCTGGTGGTCCAAAGATTGACTAGAATTGCTCATCAACAATCAGTTCATGTTATTGCAAAAAATAAGATGCCACCCAGCTTAGACTGATAAAACATCTGAATGACTTAAGGTGCTAACACATAAGGTGATTTCACCCTTGAAACCATCCTGTCTGGTTGAAAATGACTAGGTTGGCTGCTTATCATCCTGTGCATAGGACAGCTCAATCAGATCAGACTTACCAAATTGGTCAACTTGGTTCGGCAGTTTTGTTTGAAATTTTTGAATGAGAAATCTGTCTTTGGAGATATGGGGTTAGGCCATTCCAACGTGATCTGTACACCCCCACACATGGAACAATAAACAGGCAAGCTGAACACTGAGTGATCAGATTGCCTGAATTTGTTCATGGGAAGTGTGTGTTGTTTGTGTGTGTGTATGCTTGAGTGTGGAAATTGTCTATAATCTGATGACAGAATGATCACACTGTGTATGGACACCTTAAAGTGATAGTAATGTTTCACAAAAACAGCAGCTCCAATTAATCTTCATAGTATTTGAGCCATAGAGAGTGTTATTTCATTAATGTGAGCTTTATAGTTCAAGAGTAATTGAATGATGAAGTTTCCCCTCCCGCCCCTTTTACCTAGTGAAAGACCCCACTCCTCAGATGTGGAATCCAGTCCAAAGACCAGACAGCTCACATCAAGAGTCAATATTCTTACTGTGAGAACAATGAAAACCCTGCCCCCTTGACAGGTTTTTCAGCTTTTTCCCTAATCTTAACTGAAGATTGTCCTTCTCTGCAAATTACGTGGACACTCCCTGCTGCTTTAAGCTGAGCAGTGTTACATCAGTAGAAGGGGCGGGAGGTGGATACTTTATCATTCAATTACTCTTGAACTACAACTCTGACAGAATTGAAATAACACTCTCCACGGCCCAGCTGCTTTTATTATGAAACATTACTATCCCTATCAGTGGTTGTCAAAACATTTTAGGTAGCCATTTCTCAGCAATCTGAAGAGGAGCAGAAATGATCACAGTTCCTCTCTTGTTCTACTTCCCAAGAAAAGGCTAAGATGGAGGCTGATATTACCCTCTATCTGTAATGTTTTTTTGGACACTCGGACATGGAAGGTTAGGTAAAAAACACAGTTTTATTGAAAAACGCAGGGTCCAGTATATATATACAGATATAATACTGACACAGGTCAGGTTACAGTTGAAATCAATAAACCACACGGGTCCAGTATATATATAGACAAATATAATACTGACACAGGTCAGGTTACAGTTCGTGTGAATCCAAAACGAGACAGTGGAGCAATGGTTGCTATTACGCGAGGAGGTACAGACAGGCCCTAATAGCGCAAAGGCCCACAGGACACTCTCTACGCTGAGAGTGACACGATAGCAACTGAGGCCACAGGAGTAAACGAAGGCCCTGGACAAGTGACAGACTACCGGAGCAGTAAAGGAGGACTGCAACTGTAGGCACAGAGTAACACCAAACCGAGACTGCAATTGACTGTGACCCAATGTGAAATGGCACCAACCTGCAAAGGGTTAACGAACGCTCAGACCTGAAATCGACTTGCCAGATAGTGGGGACAACCTGAGGCGCCCAGGAACAAACCAACCTCAGCTTGTAAGCGGTGAACAGGTCAAGTGTACCGTGGTGCAACCTGATTGATCTCCAACACTGGGATGTAGAATCACGAAGCACAAACGTGGTGACCGGGTCACAGTAACAAGACTGCCGGAGCAGCAAACGAGGCAACAGAGGATCTGTCCATAGACAGAGAGGACATCGGAGGACAGCCCCTAACTGGATCACCGGATGGAGCAGTGAGCCTGGCCAGATCGATACACAGAGCAGGAATGTCAGCCAATCTGGGTCAGTACACGGAGCAGGAACGTCAACCAGGCCGGATCGCTACACAGAGCAGGAACGTCCGCCAAACCGGATCGGTACACAGAGCAGGAACTTCAGCCAGGCCGGGTCGATACACAGAGCAGGAACGTCAGCCAATCCGGGTCGGTACACAGAGCAGGAACGTATACAGGCAGAGTAGTCAGGCAGTCCGGGTCATACACAGGATTCACACGAATATAGGAACAAGCGCTAGCAACGGGAACACCACGAAAGGTCACTGAAGAAGTGACAGGGCTCAGTATTTAAGGGCTAGCACTGGGTGGAGCAAAACTACGTTAGCCAATAAAAGGAATCAGGAAGTAGCACTGGTCATTGTGTCACCAGAGATAACACGGGCACCGTGATACTATCCCAGCCATGCAGTCAACCAACCATGTGAGCTCCTAAACAGAAAAGGAGTTGACGTAAGTAATTAGGGAAGAAGGGTAGAAATTGTATGCTTTGTTCTGAGCCTGTAACGTATCCATTTTGTTTTGAAAGCAATTACAGTATCTGCAAGCACAGCATTCCAAGGCAAAGAATTGCATAACTTCACAGCCCTTACTATAAAAAATCCCTGACTTTGTCTTAATCAAAAGCACCTTTCATCTGGTCTTAATGGATGACCTCTTGTTTTTGCTTAGCTCTTTGAGAAAATAGTTCTTCAGTGAGTTCTTTGTATTGTCCTCGAATATATATTTGTAAATTGTCACGTCCGAACAGGTGAGGGTTTGTCACAAGCAAAAGAACAAAGAGGCAGGAATGGAGAACAGACCCCCATATGCTCAGCTTGTAATTTATAGTGGTGGAGCCCTATAATGCAAGCCCAACAATGGACAATCAGAGAGAGTTAACCGAAGTGACAGAGCCATGAAGAAGAATCCAGGAGAATGGTCAGACAGGCCTGAGGTCAGTGCAGGCAGCAATGAGGATGGTCAGTCTTTAGCCAGAGGTCAAGGCAGGAAACAAAGAGAGTAGCCAGACGTAGCCAAAGTTCAGAATACTGGGAGGAGATAATACTGTAGACTAGACACTGGGGAAGCACATATAGACTGAGTGCCGAGCCAACGGTGCTCAAGACCTAAATAGAGAAATGACACAATGTCACGATGTCCTGTGTCCCAGTACAGTAGTGACATTGACTGAGCTGACCTTAGAAGAATGCAGATGCAGGCGGGCAGTGCAACGTATTAAAGACTGAGGGCGACGCTCAACACCATCCTGATGTGGAGGCACCCGGAAGGTAGGGAGTGCATGGACCTGACATATCACCCCTTAGACATCTCTTCTTTAATGTAAAAAACCCAAGTTCGTGTCTCTATAACTCAGATCCTCCAATAATGTTATCAGTTTTGTTGAACGTTTCTTCACTTACTCTACTATAATGTCTTATTTAAGTACTAGTACCCAGAACTGTACTCCATATTCTCAATCTCTATGAACCTTCCATACCAAAGATTTATGTAGAAGTAGAATTATATTCCCAGTCTGTGCACCAATACCCTTTTTTTATACATGCTAGTACCGTGTTGGCTTTTGCAGACACTGAGCAACTCTGCACACTACTGTGTGCTGTGTCCATCAGTACACCTCAGTCTTTCTCTAACTAGGATTCCCCAAGTAGCTTGAATATATAACAGGACATTCTGTGATTTTCAAATATTTTAGCATCTTTTTACATTTTCACTACATCAAGATACAAAAACCTTTGAAAATCATGGAATGTCCTATTGTATTCAGTACCTATTACCGGTTCGCGACAAATGGCACCTCGTTGGTATGGTCTGACATACCGTAGGGGGTGCCAGGAGCACTAAACTACACCTCTCATTTTTCATTTCTAAGAATTCCTGTCTGCAGTGAAATGGTCATATCAATTCCAGTTGTGGAGAAAAAGGTAGACAAGGCATACAATTCTGCAAAGATGGTAACCAAACACAACAAATGAGGGATCCATTGCCTTTTTTTTAACCCTACGCTGGTGCTTACAAATGTTTCCAGAATATGCCAATAAAGACTCCTTTTCTGCTTCCCTGTTTGTGTTCTGGTGGCCACACTGCAGCCCTGGCTTAAAGGGATAGTAATACTTCGTTTTAACTTTATTTTATTTTGTAGGCATTAAAAAAACATGAAGAATGATATAAGTCTTATCTCTCAAACCTTTATGGTTTAAAAGTAGTGATGAGCGAGCGTGCTCGGCCGATGCTCGGATCGGCTCGAGCATCGCTCTGCTCGGCACATGGCGGTACTCGTCGAGTACCGCCATGTGCTCTCCCGCCATGTTCGGGTGGCGGGGATCTGTGCCGGAAGAGGCACAGATCCGAAGACGCTCCGCTGGACCACCAGGGACTGGAGGTACGGGGGCATTGCGGAGATGAAGGGGGCATTGCGGAGATGAAGGGGGACATTGTGGAAGAGGGGCATAGACTCTATGCCCCTCTTCCACAATGTCCCCCTTCATCTCCGCTATGCCCGTCTTCCACAATGTGCCCCTTCATCTCCGCTATGCCCCTCTTCCACAATGTGCCCCTTCATCTCCGCTATGCCCCTCTTCCACAATGTCCCCCTTCATCTCCTCTATGGCATAGAGGAGATGAAGGGGGACATTGTGGAAGAGGGGCATAGCGGAGATGAAGGGGCACATTGTGGAAGAGGGGCATAGCGGAGATGAAGGGGCACATTGTGGAAGAGGGGCATAGCGGAGCTGAAGGGGGACATTGCGGAGCTGAAGGGGGCATTCGGAGATGAAGGGGGCATAGCGGAGATGAAGGGGGCATTGACCAGGCACCCTCCCCTCATCAGAGCAGGGGGTGCCTGGTGTCGCCCCATTCATTTCAATGGGGCTCGGGTGCTCGGCCGAGCACTCGAGTCTCAGGGGGTGCTCGGTCAGAGCACCCGAGCACCCGAGCATCGGGGTGCTCGCTCAACACTATTTAAGAGATATTCACAAGCAAAGTTCCCCTCCCGCCCCTTTTACCTAGTGTAAGCCATCTCTTCTCAGATGTGAATCTGGTTGTATGACAGGACAGATAACAGAAGGGGACAATTTTCTTTGTATGAAAACAATGAAAGCCCTTCCCCCCTTGACAAGTTTTTCAGCTTTTTCCCTTATCTTAATTGAAGATTGTCCCTCTCTGCAGTCTACCTGGGAATCTCCCTTCTGATCTGGTTGAACGGGGGGGGGGATACTTTGTTTGTGAATATCTCTTAAACCATAAAGGTTTGAGAGATAAGACTTATATCATTCTTCATGTTTTTTTAATGCCTACAAAATAAAATAAAGTTAAAACGAAGTATTACTATCCCTTTAAGTGTCAGAATTTGCTAATTGTAGTTTCGTGCTTCTGGCGCCCCCTATGGTATGTCAGATTTTATCACTAAGGTATCACTTCTCTCTGGGGAGTTGCTGCTAAAAATACAGTAGGAATTTCCACAGTTTTCAAAGATTTCAATACCTATGAAGTGGTAGAAATGTAAAAAAAAAATGTTTTCCTTTACTGCCATCATCTGCAAACATTTGTGCTCACTGATCTAGTGTTAGAAACGTAGGTGAACACTTATTTCATGCAGTTTTTTTTGTCTTTCTAAAACAGTTTTTCTTGTTTAACTTTTCTTCTTGTCTCTAGTTGTTACAAACAATTAAATGCAAAATGTGGTCCTTGCAATTTTGTGGTTCTGGCACATTGTAAGGCATGTTAAATTATACCAGTGGAGTATCATTTTACTCAGGACACCCCTAAAATGTTTCTAACGTATTTCATTATATTTAAAATAGCTAAAAAAATGCTTTGGTTTTTTGTTTGCTGGTTTTTGCTGTAGTGCCCCCTTTTTTGAGAATGGGAGAAAGAAAGAGTGCTCAAAGTTAGTCATCTGCTTGAGGGCATGTGTTATTGCATATGTACAGAAGCAGTTTGTTGCACAAGAACACACAGGACATCAAGATGAGTGAAAAAGGAAATAATTCCTTTTCATGTTGAAGTCCTGTGTGCACTTGTGAACCAATCTGTTTCTATTCATATGCCGTAATGCATGCAGTCTGCATAAATATCTATCATTTGCCCTGGTGCACACTCTAATGAATCAGGCGAAAGCATCATTCACAGGGCTTGCTCATGTTACTAAATCAACACAAAATTTTCCTTGACTAAATCAACATTTTGTTACCACTCTTGTAACTTTCTCAAGTCGTTTTATAAAATAAAAAGTTTGCTGATTTAGCACCATGAGAAAGTCCTATGATTGATATATATATTAACCCAATGAGTGTCACAGGGCTGTGAAACTCATTGTCCTGTAATCAATCTGTACCCCTCTAGCATTCAAAGGGTTAATACATTTTGAGATATATATATATATATATATATATATATATATATATATATTTATGTATCCTATATAATAATTCACTAAGGATGTTTGTCAGAAGCCGTCAGGCACAGTAGAGACTGCCCTCGTTCGGGCAGTCTCTACTGCGCATGATTGCATCACGTGAGTGAGGCGAAGCAAGACTGCATTACGTGAGTGAGGCGACGCAAGACTGCATTACATGAGTGAGGCGACGCAAGACTGCATCATGTGAGTGAGGCGACGCAAGACTGCATCACGTGAGTGAGGCGACGCAAGACTGCATCACGTGGAGCAGTTAGGTAGCCACCGCTTAACTCTTTGGGCGAGATGTTCAAAAAGTCGTCATAATGAAAAACTTGTCGGATCATGAGTTGGTGGTAAAAGAAGGACAATATTTTCAGAAGTAAATCCGTCACTTTTGAAAATTCATCTAAAGAATTAAAAAGAAGATTAAACCACACCCACTTTTAAGACTGCTTTTTCTCTTTGACGGAGATGGGGAATTGGATGCAAAAAAACGACAGAAATATGTCTGAGAATTGACGGATCATGGTGTAAGAACTTTTTTATTCTGTTTACAGACAATTTCAGTTACCACCACTTTCTGAACATCTCGCCCTTTGAGTGCCAGAGGGGTACGCAACGCATTGTTTTGCAATGCGTTGCGTACCCCTCTGGCACTCAAAGGGTTAACATTACCCGGACCTTGGTCCGTGTACACAGGCTTTTACACTAGTATATATATATATATAATATATATATATAAATCAAGTGGACGGTGGGCACTCCATAACAGTAAAAAAAAAGGCTAGTAAATTACCCAATCAAAAAGGCACAATAAGTCCTAGTGCACGCTTTTTGATTGAGATCCAGATTCCAACAACTTTGTAATATATAGATATATAGATATCAGTGTTTGAGCTGTAAGTGAAAGCCTTTAATAAAAATGTAAAAAAAAATTTCACATAGAAAAGTCTATATTTCATATAAAAACGCACGTCACATCATTTAAAAAAAAAAAATACAGAAAGTGCTAGAACGCATTCTGTAATGTTTAGTACAGCAAATATAATTAATATTAATAGCTAAAAATATTACATTACAATTTTTATACCCAGAGAAAACATATCACCTACCTGCCATGGTGTCTAGTGCAGAATGAATTAAGTTGTCCTTCCATCCTGACTATTTTATAGGGATAGAGCCCAGTGATATGAAAATCCAAATCCACCATGTTTCTGCCTCTGGTACACTTTCCTTCTACTGTCATTGTGCTGCAGTTTCAATCTCCCGTCATAAGCATGGACTTTCCTGCAGGTTTCATTTTCCATTTGCTCCTCCAATCACAGGCTGAGCTCAGCTTCCCTGTATCTCTTGATTCCAGTGATTCTCAATCTGTTTTTTTTAAGGCAGCATGCAGTCTTCAGGGAACCCTGATGTGTTACAGTCATTTGTTGTGGGTATAATGAAAGGGACAATTGCATAAAGATATAGTTATCATTAGTTCTCACGATCAGAATAAATAAAAATTAGGAAGTGCTATTGCAAATTATTTTATAATCTGTCTAGTATTGTCGTAAAATCTAATTTTTTATGCGCAATTCAAGAAACTTTCGGTATACAGCTTCCTGGATTAGAACATGCAAAATATCTAGCTGTGCAGTAAAAATGCCTTTAGATTATGCACGCATTTCTTGCATCCCACCACAAGACACTTCCCCACCATCCTTCCCTTTGAGCAAGAGGCATAAAGAGTATAATTTGTGGGATAGGTTGCTTAGTAAATTGGTGTTAGGTGTAGCACTGAGAACTTGGTTCCAACTCATAGTTTAGTGTGAAATTCTATAAGTACATCTCCGCCAGTTTTCAAGTAATTAGTACCAGCTTTTAGGGCCAGATTTATTCCCGGGTGCCCCTAGGCAAGGCACTCTAGGCTCCCTTAGCTCCACCCATAGCCACACCTCCATTTCTCACATGACCCCACTCCTAGTCTCATCCTGGAACAGAAAATATCCTTGGCCTATAACAAGCAAGGACAAAAAAGGCTTTAACCCCTTGGATGCTAGCCTGTGATGGGTTATAAAACCGGTGCTGGGACATTGAAATTGTTGTGGCCACACCCACAATTCAGAATGTGGGTGTGGCCAGCACAGCTGAAACTCCCCTCAAAAATTTGGAGCTCTAGACAGTTGCCTTCTCTGCCTAATGGTAAATCTGGACCTTTCTTCATTGTATGTGACCAGTGAGGAAGTGTAACCCCAATATCACTTAAATACTCAGACTGTCCAGCTCAGTTATTGCCTTGGTGATTTTTGACTGTCCTTATTTGTTTCCCTCCCTCATGTATTTATATTCCCTGTTTCTTCTTTGAATAAAAAATATTTTAAAAACAGCCTGGGTCTACATTCAACGATTGTCAGCTCATTTTTAATTGATCTATAGTTGTATATGGAAAGGTTTCAGCTGTTAGAGATGCAGGGAACCATTACTGATCTGTAAAAGTAGATTCACAGGGGCTGAATTTTATTCAAATAGTTAATTCCTTCATATGAAGGTGAAGTTGCTGTGGAACTGTCGCCCTAATATGTTTAGTTAGTTTTAACCCTTTGAATCTCAGGGAGGTGTCCACCCTGGCACTCAAAGAGTCATGTGTCTGTAAAATTCATAGCAGAGTGTGTAGCAATACTGACCCAGACAAGTCAACTAGTTAGCATAAAGTACCACCAACAAATAAACGTTTTTGAATCATTTGGTTTTTGAATCAAACTAATTAGCAGGCTGTGCAGGGAATCAACATATAGCACCACACCTATAAGATAATTTCTCAAAAAGTATTCATTTTACAGAAAACTTTCTAACAGAACATACTGGCAGATTTGAATTAAAGTGTTAGTAATGTCTAAAAAAACTTTTTTGCATTTAGAAGAGCTTAAAAAGCTGATCTAGATGCAAAAAAACGTATCTCTCAAACCGCTATGGTTTAAGAGATACGGGCATTTAAAGTTTGATTTCTCCTACTGACAGCTGTAAAGATGTCAGCAGGAGATCCGTGTTGGTCGACACGGTGGCACTTGAGAAGTGCCGGGATCTCGTTACTTACACGGAATCCCTTCATTGGAATGGTCTAAAACGTGTGCCTGAACACTAGGCCTGAACACTAGGCACACGTTTTAGACCATTCCAATAAAGGAATTCCGTGTAAGTAACGAGATCTCGGCACTTCTCAAGCGCCACCGTGTCGACCGACACGGATCTCCTGCTGACAGCTGTACAGATGTCAGTAGGAGACAGCGAACTGTAAACGTCCATATCTCTTAAACCATAGCGGTTTGAGAGATACGTCTTTTTGCATTTAGATCAACTTTTTAAGCTCTTCTAAATGCAAAAAAAGTTTTTTTTAGACATTACTAACACTTTAAGTCTTAAGGTGACAGGTTCAAATTAAAGAAAGGTATTTTTGAAGTGGCAATAAATTGTTATAAAACCCCCCTTTATTATGCAACGCTTTACCGTCCTTTAAATAAACTTCTCCTTTACCCATTGCAGAGGCGTAGCTGAAGCCTTCGCAGCCCCCCTGGTGCGGGGGGGGGGGGGGAGGCGGATTCAGGGGCTCCCAGAAAGTTTTGTCCATTATTATATTAAAATCAAACAAAAGAAAAGCAATATATATTTCTCCATAAGGAACTAGAAAGTTAGCAGCAGAATCCTACCTAAACAGATGTGTAGCCAGAAATGCTTCAAATGTGTTTGGCCTACAGTGTCTAAGAAATAGCCCAAGCCTGCTGGCACTGGTTGCGTGCTATGCAATGCGTTGCGTACCCTCTGGCACTCAAAGGGTTAAACAAATGGGAAAAAAAAAGTTTTTTCTTGAGTCTATTCTCCTCTGTATTCATCGCATGAACTTAAAAAAAAAGTACAATAGGCAAAGGGTTATAAATAGCACAGTTTATTTTAAATAAACATAAATATTAAATAAAACGTTATAAAAAAATAAATAAATATGTTATAAAAATTATTACTAAAACAAAATTGTAATGTCATGTGACAGGAATGCAAGAGTTCACTTAAGCAAGCTGCATAGGGACTGACCACGCAATAGAGGAGCTACATTTGGCCAGCTGCAGAGATGACTACAAATATGCAAGTTCTCTGGATAGAATTTCATTTGATACAAAAGTCATCTTGTTTAAAACACTGGAAAACATCAATGGCAGGGTAGCAGGATGGTTTCTTGGGTTTAGGATGCCCTGTGCTTGCTTGAGGTCTTCAATCACTTTGTGATTTTTTTTTCCATAATTCCAACACTCTGTGTTCAGTATAATTGCGATACAGTGGAGACTATTCCCTTGGCTATAAAGAAGGTGAAATAGACTCTGAATAGATACTTATAATATAATACATAATTCAAATATTTCAAACAATAACATGTAAAGTGTATTGACTAGCTAATAAAGCTCCATAACAAACAGGGCTAGATTTACCAGTAGGCAGTGTAGGCAACTGCCTAGACCTCCAAATTTTGAGAGTTGTCGCAGCTATGCTGGCCACACCCACATTCTGAATTGTGGGTGTGGCCTGAACAATCTCACACCCCTGAACCAGTTTTATACCCCTTTATAGGCTATTATTTAACTCCTTTGATGATAGAGAGATCTCCAACACAAATGCATTGGAGATCTCTCTGGCAATCAAGGGGTTAAAGCCTTTTTTTTTTTCTTGATTAAATGAGAATTTTCGGGATGCTTAAATCTCTTCCCTGGGGTGATTCACTATAGCATTGTTTCTCTTTTCTCCATACATTCCATTGTCTTTCCTGTACCTGCTGGTTCATGCTTTGATTCTGAATGGACCAACAGTTTTATACCCCTTTACAGACTATTAGTTCACACCTTAGCTGCTAGAGAGATCTCCAACGTTGGCGATCTCTCTAGCAGCCAAGGGGTTAAAGCTTTTTTTCCCCCCTAGATTAAATGAGAATGTTTTAATCTCTTCCCTGGGATGATTCACTATAGCATTGTTCCTCTTTTCTCCATACATTCCGTTGTCTTTCCTGTACCTGCTGGTTCATGCTTTGATTCTGAATGGACCAACTATATATTTTACCTGACAAGATGCAGGTCATTAGGCCTCTTGCTGTGGAGCTTTTGGTAGAATTTAAATATTCTACTCATTATAATCTGACTTATTTAAACTATATATTATATTATAACTATTTACTCAGAGTCTCCATAACCTTCGTTATAACCAAGGGTATAATTCCTCTTTAAGGTTTAAGTCCTGGAGTAATAACATGTATGAGGTTTTAGGGTTCCATTTGTATCGGAATGTTATCTTCAGGCCTCACTCGGATGTCAGTGCTGCATGTCTCCTTTTATAAGGAAGTCCGTGTGTCTGGTGACAAATCTTAGGCTTTTCTCAACTTCTTTTCTAACAGCATCCCAAGCGCAGGGACTGTAATCCTATACAAACAAGAAAGACACGTTAGAAGACTACACTTTACAGTAAATGTATTCCTAATCAATAGTGAAAAAGCTGTTATTGCAAATTAAAGTATCAAATAATATGGAGCATTTATATTGTGTAGGGTTCTAGCTGCTGAGTAAAATAAGTATTTTTTCTGGTGCAGTACTACTGTGGCCTACCATTTTAAGGTGGCGCTATTGCTATTCCACTCCGGAAGACCTTTGTCATTGACAAAAGCCTTCTATAGCTGCTGAGAGCTCCCAAGAAAATGCAAGTTTGAGCTTTAATGACTTTTAAATGAGGTCCCTTCCAGCAATGGGAGTATCACTGATTTCGTCAGCAGGACAAATCCTGAAAAGTATGCATTTTCTATGTATTAACTTTTAACCCCTTCAGGACTAATGACGTGTTAGGAATGTCACGGCAGTTCAGCACTTAAGGACGAGTGACGGTCCTGGCTCATCATGGAATTCTGGGGTCCCAGCATGGCTACACACCGCTCGGGGACCCCTGAATCCATTGCGAAAAAAAAATGCCCCTTGTTCTTTAATATAGGCTGCATGCTGTGCGGCTGGTCATTAAGGCGTTAAAAAGCCAGATTTTAATTACTGGGAATCTTTGTCCCCTATGATACACAGTTGGTTTGCTGCAGAATTTCACCTTCTTAGCTGATAGAACAGGACCCTTTATTCAGTGAGAAAACAATAGGCAATTGTGGAGAAAAGCAACTGTATCATGGGGGGGAAGTCCCCAAATTTCCATTGGTTTTTAACGTCATAAATGCTTGTCAGGTAATGTGCTGGAAGCCTCCCTAGCATTCAAGCTATTTTAATTTGCCCCCTATAGTGGTGCCGTTGGTTTGCTCCAAAATGTCTCCACTTTTCTTTCTGCATAAGGTACTTTGGCCGAAATCTATAAAAGCAAACTGGAGTTATTCTGGAATAAACCAACTGCACCACAGGAGACGAAAAAAATTCCCAAATTCCCGTGTACTTGAATAGAGTATTTTAACCACTTGAATGCTAGAAAGGTGTCCACTGCATTGCTTTGACGCATGAAACGCGTTGGACCTGGTTGGAGGTTTTGCTCCAGTGTACATGCCACGTGTCCCACCTCCGTCAGCTGGTTACTAGCATTCAAAGGGTTAAAAGTCCAATTTAATTTAACAGGAATTTTATTTCTCCCCTTTGGTGCAGTTGGTTTACTCCAGAATAACTCCAGTTCTGGAGAAACCAACTGTACTACAGAGGGCAAAGAGAAATTCCCATTGATGTAAACTGGAGACATCGCAATCATTGGAGGCCTCACTAGCATTCAAATGGTGAAAAACACCATTTAACTTAATAGGGATTTTAGAAGTGTTTATTTCCCCTGTTTACTCCAGGTTTCTTTTAGACCCTTGTTTTCATCCATTTAACACTTTGAGTGCCACAGAGGTATAAAAAGCAATGCAGCACAATGCGTTGGATACCCCTCTGGCATTCAAAGGGTTAAAGCAAAGGACGTAGATGTAAAAGAACAATAGATTGCCTTGTTGACTCCTTATATTAACCGCTTAACGACCGGCCGATCGCCGCGGCGACGCGACTGAATGACCACGGAGCATTTTTTTTTTTTTTTTTTCTGGCTCCGGACTCCCCAAACAGCGTGCAGCCGCGGGGGGAGCCCGGAACTCCATGACGGTCATAGTACGTCATGGGTCATTCAGTCAGATCGACCCTTGACGTACTATGACCGTCAAGGGTCGTTAAGGGATTAAAGTAAGAGTAATGTCCAATAAAAATGTTTTCTTGTTTTTAAAACATTTTAAAAAATAAATTATGTGCAGCAAATCCTATTTCTCAAACCTTTATGGTTTGAGAGATATTCACATCTAAAGGTCCCTCTCCTGATGTCACCTGTAAAGCTGACAGAAGGAGATCCGTGCCGGCCAACATGAGGTGGCTCTTCAGCAGAGCCGCAATTGCGATTCTGGCAAATAATTACTTCATTGGAACGGTCTACAAAGTGTGCTTGCAAACCAGGCACACTTTGTAGACCATTCCAATGAAGTAATTATTTTCCAATATCGATATTTCGGTTCTGCTGAAGAGCCACTGGCTGGTCCTGGGATCGGGATCTCCTACTGTCAGCAGAGCGCTCAAACCATAAAGGTTTTGTGCCACATAATTGATTTTTTTTAAACTCCACAAAACAGGAACACATATTTATTGGACAGTAGTGTCCCTTTAAACATCATATAACTTGTATTATCCGTACCTTCTCTTTTAAGAATTTGTTCACGCTTTTGAAATAGTTCACTATTCTCTTTTTTTTCTTTGGCAGTTGAGGCGATCGGGGTCGTGACGTATCCATCTGTTTGTACAACTGAAAGAAATACAGAAGTGAATTTAAGTATCATGGGGGAGACTGATAAACGTGGAATTCATCAAAAAGAAGCGTTAAAATGACTCTAAAATTCTCGCTGGTAGTTATAAAAGTATTAACAGTTTAGGAGGACATAACGCCATGTAATACGTTTTTTAACACAATGGCATAAAAAGTGGTGCCGGTATTTATAAAAAAAGTTGCCATTTTCGACAATTTAGTGAGAATTTTTGCCAAATATTTAACCCTTTGAGTGACAGAGTATACAACGCATTGCTTTGCAAAGGAGCAGTTAGTTTGCTCCAGAATTGCACCTTTTTGCTTGTGATAAATAAGTCACCTTTTTGCTAGTGATAAATAAGCCTTTATTAATCAATTTTTCATGGATTGGTACCCCAAAATATTTGTTTTTAATTAGTACTGTACATTATGCCTATAAAAGTAGATATGATTCTTAACTGTAGAATTTCAAGACCCGAGACTCCGCCCCCAGACATCGTTAGGAATAAAGGACTCCCATTGGAGGTGCTTGGGATTTTGGAGTCTGGCAGCAAAGAATCATATTCCCATCCCTTACTAGGGCTGTAGTCAATGACTCAAGCTCCCAGAGAGTGCATTATTTTTTAAAAATGTCCATTTTGCACAGCAGTTGGTGCTGTTGCTAAAAGGGATAGTAACGTTTTAAATTAAGTATATCGCCGAGCCTTTTAATTGCAAATAGAACAGTTTGTTCTATACTTAGTACCTTACTTTTACATAGTTCTCAAATTATTCAATACTAGTGTAAAAGCCCATTTACACGGGCCGAGGTCTGGAACCCTCTGAGTGCCAGAGGGGTACGCAAAGCATTGCTTTGCAATGTGTTGCGTACCCCTCTGGCACTGAAAGGGTTAAGTGGCTGCTACCTCACTGCTCCATGCGATGCAGTCTTGCATTGCCTACATCACTCGCCTCACTCACGAGATGCAATCATGCGCAGTAGAGACTGCCGAATGCGCGCCGTCTCTACTGCACATGACGGCTTCGGACAAACATCCTAGCGGATTATTATATAGGATAGAAAGAGCCCACTACCACCTCTTCTGGCCACGTCAGAAACAAAAATTCTCACTCAAAAGTTTAAGGCCATCTCTGACCTGTTCTTATACTTGTGGTCACCACATTTATAAATGTACCTAGAGTACGTTATAAATACCAACAATAACATTATAAGGAACAAACACATTTTAAAGGGATTGTAATAATACATTAAAAAATTTATATTGTAGTGTTTATCCTCCTGAGTAAAACAAGGGTACTCCAACTACTGAAAGATGTTTTATTCAAAAGTTATTACAGCTCAAACTTGATTTTTTTTTACATGTAATATCACAGTGGCCTGAAATTGTACAGTGGTGCTGTTGCTATACCATCCTATGGACAGCTCTGATCAGCTGACCATAAATCTCCTTAGAATGGTGTAACAGCAGCGCCACTGTACAATTTCAGGCCACTGTGATACTGCACCTAAAAAATTCAAGTTTGAGCTGCAATAACTTTTGACTAAAACACCTTTCAGCAGTGGGAGTACCCTTGTTTTACTCAAAGGGATAAACCCTACAACATATTGTTTTTTACATTTTAAGAATTACTATCCCTTTAATGATCCGTTCACAAAAAAAGAACAAGAAGCCATTTTATAAATCTCCCCTAAAGTTCTTATAAATACCGTGGTCTCCATACTTACACAGTCAGACCATTGCTGGGTCATCTTCTCCAGTAACATTCGTAGCTTGTCTATAGCATCTGCCGTGTTCTTATCGCTGGTGATCTTGCTTACGTCATTGTCATACATCTTCTTAGTCTGATAAACGACTGAACGTAAAATCACCTCTGGCACCTTAAGAAGAAGAGAAGACATTATTATTATTAGGCTCACAATTTTTATTGAACATAGAGCAAAACTTAAAATTCTGGGGCAAACCAACAATGACTTAGGGGACAATTGAAAGGTTTCTTACGCATTGATTTGCAATGCATTGAAGACCACTCTAGCATTCAAGGGGCTAAAACCCCCATTTAAAGCAATTGGAGTTTGACGGATATTTATTTCTTCCTTGTGATGTAATTGGTTTGCTCCAGATTTGCTCCTATTTTCTATTGTTCATAAAATCCACTGTTTACACGCAGCTACAATAAAGTCACACCCAAAACAGATATACATTCAGTAACTTTCAACGTTCTACATGGCTGATGTACAATGAAGAATTACAGCTATTCTGGAGGGAGCCAAATGTCCTATTGAGAAACATTTCACAAATTCCTTTTGATTGCAAAGCAATCAGTTAGAGACTTCTTTAGCATTTAAGCCAGAGCTGTCCAATTTCAGGGCCACCAACAGGCCAGGATGGAAGGGTTTCCCTGATTGAACACAGGTGAGTCAGTCACAATGAATGAGCCACTGATTAACTCACCTGTGTTTAATCAGGGAAATCCTTACATCCTGGCCTGTTGGTGGCCCTTGAGGACTGAAATTGGACAGCCCTGATTTAATTTATTAAACACCCTATTTAACGCCTTAAAGTTATAATAACGTTTCACAAAAAAAGCAGCTCCGATTAATCTTCCTAGCATTTGGGCAATGGAGAGTGTTATTTCAATACTGTCAAGAGTTATCCTCCTCCTGTCCCTTTTACCTAGTGTAAACCACCTCCCCTCAGATGTGGTATCTGGTCACTTGACGGGGCAGGTTGCAGCAAGGGACAATCTTCTTACTGTGAGCATAAGGAAAACACTGCCCCCCTTGACAGGTTTTTTCCTTATGCTCACTGAAGATTGTCCCTCTCTGTGATCCATCAGGACAGTCTTGCTGCTCTGAAGTGAGCAGTGTTACATTAGTAAAAGGGGCGGGAGGGGGATACTTTATCATTTAATTACTCTTGAACTACAACTCTGACAGTATTGAAATAACACTCTCCATGGCCCAAATACTATGAAGATTAACCAGAGCTGCCTTTTTTGTGAAACATTACTATCCCTGTAAGGACCAGCGGTCCACTGAAGTTACTTTCCCTTAAGGACCGATTTGATGTATGACAACTCGCCAGCACACGTGATCTGTTATGTTTACTGACGCTCCAATCGAGGGTCTGAGAGAGACCTCTCCAATCTTGGATTGGTCAATTTCAGACCCAGTTTTTACTTACAGGGCTCCCGGTAGATCGCTGTAAGTAAAAAGTATGCGACGTTCCAGGACCATCACCGGTCCTTAAGGGAAAAAAAGGTCAAGGTCCTGGCACGTCACAGGGTCGTTAAGGGGTTAAATAAATTTGAGTTTTTGTATTTGTCCCCTATGATGAAGCTGGATTGTTCCAAATTCACTTCCTTTTGCCCTAGTGCACAAGCCTCATAATCTTCATTAGAAGTGAAAAAATTACCAAGAAATGACTATTTTTGACATCACTGAGCATATATGCAAAAATCGTTTGCTATCAAATGTAGCATGTTTAACCCTTTGAGTGCCAGAGTGGTACGGAATGCATTGCACAGATGTGGAATCCAGTCCATAGACCAGACAGATAACAGAAGGGGACAATCTTCTTCCTATGAGAACAATGAAAGCCCTGCCCCCCTTGACAAGTTTTTCAGGTTTTTCCCTTATCTTAATTGAAGATTGTCCCTCTCTGCAGTCTACCTGGGCACCTCCCTTCTGATCTGGCTGAGCAGTGTTACATCAGTAAAAGGGGCAGGAGGGGGATACTTTGTCATTCAATTACTCTTGAACTACAAACTCTGACAGAATTGAAATAACACTCTCCAAAGTCCAAATACTATGATGATTAATTAAAGCTGCTTTTTTATGAAACATTACTATCCCTTTAAGAAAACTACACAGAGACAACCAAAAACATGCACTTCCTTTTGGCTATGGAGAGATGGTGTGTTGGTGACACTGGCCACTGTGACAGGTACAATGCTGTGTTACTGAGCTTTTCACACATGAAAGAACTAAATTCAGCATGATGCATCTTTACTGTATTTGCACGGGAATGCAATAAAGATACCGTAAGGAAAGTTAGAATGGCAGCCTATGTGGCCTCATACAGCCCTGTTACAAAAGCAATTCTCATTTCCAACTTCCAGTGAATGGTTGACCACATGGATACCCAAAGATTCTCGCACATGTCCCACCATTGGTGTTGTGGTTCAAGGGATAATAATGTTTCAAAATAAAAGCATCTCCAGTTAATCTTCATAGTTTTTGTGCCACGGAGAGTGTTATTTCAGTACTGTCAGAGTTGTAGTTCAAGAGTAATTGAATAATAAATTATCCCCCTCCCATCCCTTTTACCTAGTGTAAGCTGCCTCCTATCAGATGTGGAATCTGGTCTTAAGACCAGACAGATCACAGCACGGGACAATATTCTTACTGTGAGCATAAGGAAAACACTGCCGCCTCTTGACAGGTGTTTCCCTTATGCTAATTGAAGATTGTCCCTCTCTGCAAGCCATCTGGACACCACCTTTCTGTTCTGAGGTGAGCAGTGTTACATCAGTAAAAGGGGCTGGAGGGGGATACTTTATCATTCAATTACTTTTGAACCACAACTCTGACAGTATTGAAATAACACCCTCCATGGCCCAAGTACTATGAAGATTAATTGGAGCTGCTTTTATTTTGAAACATTATTATCCCTTTCAGCCTATGGTTATATATCTATCCTTTGCATCAGGATCTGCAGTGGAATGCCAGATAAAGGTAGGTTTACAACACAAGAGACAGAAATGTATGCTACATATCTAATTCATTATATGTAACTTTTAAATAAAACATGCTACAAGTTCAGTTATTGCATTATTAATTTACTCATTTTAAAAATAAGATATTTACCTTTGCACGTTTGTTCAAAAATTTAGGAAACTGAAAGTTCCTCTGTTCGTGCTGGCAGTCTGAGTAAGGAATTTGTTTCTGAGGAGAGAAAGACATGAATTAGGAAAATGTGAGTGTTCCCGCCCCCTGTGAATTCCTCATTGTGATGTAATCAGGAAGTTAGTTACATTAGATATTTATCCACTGACTCCTGGGAGAAAATGCATTAAAACGAGGTAAAATCTTTAATGAGATAAACTCTCCAGTGAAAGTGTATTCTAAATCAGTGAGGGATATGATTGAATAAGCCAGTTAAGCTAATTTTCTTTGCTTAGGTGGTATAAAATTATGTACCTGCGCCACTGGGTACGTACTAGAGAGTATGATCACATGAATGAATATTGGAGCACACTCCTTCAACATTTGACTGTAATGCCCAGAGATGTGGTAATGGCAGATACAATGGATACATTTAAGAGAAAAATCATTTTTAAGCTCTACAGGGCAAGTACTTCCTCTGTATAACTACTTATCTACTGCATTTATTGGGGGTTATGCACTAAGATGTGACAAAGAGGTGATAAAGATGACTTCTCCAGTGATATCACTTCTCCAGTTCCTACGTTATTCTATGGAGCCAATGCACTAAGATGTCTACACCTTGGGAGATTTTGGTGCATAGGCTTTATAGAACAACAATGGAACTGGAGAAGTGATTTCATTTTAAATGTAAAATGTGGCCCTTTACTGATCTGCATTCAGCCATATCATTGGTAGTCAATCCAACACTGATTTGATCACGCAAAGTAAAAAAACATGTATACTGATAATCACCATATTTGCCAGGAGTTTCAAGGCTTCCATGTTCATAGTGCGTTGTAGCCAGTGAATCCTCTTACACTCAAGAGATTGTCCCACATGGCTTGATGATATCATGAGAGAGATGCACACTAGTGCTGTTTTCAGTACTTGGACCACGGTCACTGTTGTCACTAGAAAAAGGCAAACCACTGTTACACGTGTTCTACAACAGCCCTAGTCAATCTTTGAAGGACCATCTGTTGGAGACTACAACTGCCATCATCCACAGTCAGCAGCTGGTTGGGTTTAATAGGAGTTTTAGTCTTCAACAGCTGGTGGTCCAAAGATTGACTACACTTGCTCAACAAGAATCAGTTTATGTTATTGCAGGAAATAAGATACCCCCAGCTTAGACTGATTAAACATTTGAATGATGCAAGCTGCCCACACATAGGGTGATTTCACCCTTGAAATCACCCTGTGTGGTTGAAAATGACTAGGTTGGCTGCTTATCATCCTGTGCATAGGACAGCACAATCAGATCAGACTTACCAAATTGGTCAACTTGGTTCGGCAGTTTTGTTTGAAAATTTTGAATGAGAAATATGTGTGTGTGTGTGTGTGTGTGTGTGTGTGTGTGTGTGTGTGTGTGTTTGAGTGTGGAAATTGTCTATAATCTGATGACAGAATGATCAGACTGTGTATGGGCACCTTAAGATCAGTGGTTGTCAAAACATTTTAGGTAGCCATTTCTCAGCAATCTGAAGAGGAACAGAAATGATCACAGCCCCCTCTTGTCTGACTTCCCAAAAAAAGTATAAGATGGAGGCTGATATTACCCTCTATCCCCGCCATGCAGTCAAGCAACCATGTGAGCTCCTAAACATCTTACCCTAATTAGGGTACAAATTTTATGCTTTGTTATGAGCCTCGAAGGTATTTAACTTGTTTTGAAAGCAATTACAGTATCTGCAAGCACAACATTGCAAGGCAAAGACCTGCATAACTTCACAGCCCTTACTATAAAAAAACCCTGCCTTTGTCTTAATCAAAAGCACCATTCATCTGGCCTTAATGGATGACCTCTTGTTTTTGCTTAGGTTTTTGAGAAAATAGTTCTTCAAAGAGTTTTTTGTGTTGTCCTTGAATATATTTGTAAATTGCAATCACATTGTAACGACCGAACAGGTGAGGGTTTGTTACAAGCAAAAGAACAGAGAGGCAGGTATGGAAGACAGTCCACCAAATGCTCGGCTTGTAATTTATAGTGATGGAGCCCAATAATGGCAGAGAGAGTTAACCGAAGTGACAGAGCCATGAAGGAGAATCCAGGAGAATGGTCAGACATGCCAGAGGTCAGTAAAGGCATCAATGAGTGGTGGACAGACTTTAGCCAGAGGTCAGGGCAGGCAGCAATAGGGATGATCAGAGTTTCGCCAGAGGTCAGTAAAGTCAGCAATAAGGATGGTGATACTTTAGCCACAGGTCGGGGCAGGAAACAAGGAGAGTAGTCAGAAGTAGCCAAAGTTCAGAATACTGGAGGAGATAATACTGTAGACTAGACACTGGAGAAGCACACATAAACTGAGTGCCTAGCCGCCGGTGCTCAGGACTTAAATAAAGAAAGGACGCAATGTCACAATGTTCTACACCCCAGTATCGCAGTGATGTTGACTGAACTGACCTTAGAAGAATGCAGAAGCAGGCGGGCAGTGCAACGTATTAAAGAGTGAGGGTGACGCGCAACACCATCCTGATGTGGAGGCACCCGGAAGGTAGCGAGCACACAGACCGGACACATATCACCTTTTAGACATCTCTTCTTTAATGTAAACAACCCGAGTTAGTGTCTCTATAACTCAGATCCTCCAACAACGTTATCAGTTTTGTTGAACGTTTCTGTACTTTCTCCACTGTAATAATGTCTTATTTAAGTACTAGTACCCAGAACTGTACTTCATATTCTCAATCTCTAGGAACCTTCCAAACCAAAGATTTATGTAGAGGTAGAATTATATTCCCAGTCTGTGCACCAACACCTTTTTTATACATGCTAGTACCGTGTTGGCTTTTGCAGACACTGAGTGACTCTGCACACTACTGTGTGCTGCGTCTATCAGTACACCTCAATTTTTCTCTAACTAGGATTCCCCACGTAGCTTGAATATAACAGGAAATTCTGTGGTTTTCAAAGATTTTAGCACTCAGCAACACATTCTGGAAACATTTGTGAGCACCAGCCTAGGGGTAAAAAAAAAAAAAAAAAAGGCAATGGACCAGTCATTTGTTGTGTTTGGTTACCAACTTTCCAGAATTGTATGCCTTGTCTACCTTTTTCTCCACGACTTGAATTGTTATGACCATTTCACTGCAGATAGTAATTCTTAGAAATGAAAAATGAGAGGTGTAGTTTAGTGCTCCTGGCACCCCCTACGGTATGTCAGACCATACCAATGAGGTGCCATTTTTCTCGAACTGGCAATAGGTACTGAATACAATAGGAAATTCCATGGTTTTCAAAGGTTTTAGCATCTTGAAATGGTGGAAATGTAAAAAAAAAAATAATCTTTTCACTATAGCACCAAATTTTAGAAACATGTTTGCACTCCAGCTTAACAGTAAGAAGGCAAGTGATTTCCCTCCTCCTCATTTCAAGCAGCTAGTTGTCCACAGTATGCTTTGTCTACATTTCTTCATATCTGTAGTTTTTACAGCCATTTTAGTACAGGCAGGTCATATTTCTTGAGAGAGGAGCTGCTAAAAATACAGTAGGCATTTCCACAGTTTTCAAAGATTTCAATACCTTTGAAGGGGTAGAAATGTAAAAAAAAAAAATCATGTTTATCCCTTTAGTGTCATCATCTGCAAACACTTGTGCTCACTGATCTAGGGTTAGAAAGGTAGGTGAACCCTCATTTGATGCAGTTTCTTGTCTTTCTAACACAGTTTTTCTAGTCTAACATTTCATCTTGTCTCTAATTGTTACAAACAATTAAATGCAGGATTGTCAAATAAAAAGCAAGAAAATTGACAGAATGTGGGTCTTGGAATTTTGTGGTTCTGCCACACCGTATGGTATGTTAGATCTTACCAGGGAAGTATCATTTTACCTAATACACTCCAAAAGGTTTCTAACTTATTTAATTTTATTTAATATAGCAAAATGCTTTGTTGTTTTATTTGTTCTTTTTTTTTTTGCTTTTTTTTTTTTTACTGTAATGCCTCTTTTTTGAAAGAGAGAGAGAGAGAGAGAGAGAGAGAGAGAGTGCTCAAAGTTAGTCATTTGCCTAGGGTGTATACATTATGGCATATGTACAGAAGCAGTTTGTTGCACAAGAACACACAGGACATCAAGATGAGTGAAAAAGGAAATCATTCCTTTTCATGTTGAAGTCCTGTGTGCACTTGTGAACCAATCGGTTTCTATTCATATGCTGTAAAGCATGCAGTCTGCATAAATATCTATCATTTTGCCCTGGTGCACACTCTAATGAATAAAGTAAAAGCATCCTTCACAGGGCTTGTTCATGTTACTAAATCAACACAAAATTTTCCTTGAATAAATTAACATTTTGTTACCACTCTTGTAACTTTCTCAAGTCGTTTTATAAAATAAAAAGTTTGCTGATTTAGCACCATGAGAATGTCCCATGATTGATATATATACATATAAACCCATTGAGTGCAAGAGGGCTGTGCATCTCATTCCTCTGCAATGTGTTGCGTGACCCTCTGGCACTCAAAGGGTTAATACATTTTGTGATATATATATATATATATCTATCTATATATATAGATATATATATATATATATGTTAGTGTTTAAGATGTAAGCAAAAACATTTAACCCTTTGAGTGCCTGAGTGGTACAACAATGCGTTGTGTACCACTCTGTCACTCAAAGGGTTAATAGAAAATCAAAAAATAAAAACGAAAGTTCACATAGAAAAATCTATATTTCTTAAAAAAACGCATATGACATCCGTTTAAAAAAAAAATTCAGAAAGTGCTATAACAACACATTCTGTAATGTTTAGTACAGAAAATATAAATAATATTAATAGTTAAAAATATTACATTAAAATTAATATACCCAGACAAAACATATCACCTACCTGCCATGGTGTCTAGTGAAGAATGAATTAAGTTGTCCTTCCATCCTGACTATTTTATAGGGATAGAGCCCAGTGATATGAAAATCCAAATCCACCATGTTTCTGCCTCTGGTACACTTTCCTTCTACTGTCATTGTGCTGCGATTTCTATCTCTCCTCATAAGCATGGACTTTCCTGCAGGTTTCACTTTCCGTTCGCTCCTCCAATCATAAGCTGAGCTCAGCTTGCCTGTATCGCTTGATTCCAGTGATTCTCAATCTGTTTTAAGGCAGCGTGCAGTCTTCAGGGAACCCTGATGTGTTACAGTCATTTGTTGTGGGTGTAATGAAGGTGACAATTACATAAAGATATAATTATTAGTTCTCACAGTCAGAATGAATAAAAATTAGCAGATAATGTTTTTCATAAATACACATTTGAAATGAAACGTTCACATTTTTTGTTAACCCTTTGGGTGCCAGAGTGGTACACACTGCATTGCTTTGCAATGCGTTGCGTACCCCTCTGGCACTCAAAGGGGTTAAATTCTTTCTTATCTCTCAAGTGTCCCTCTTTAGAAGGAGCAGTCCCATTTTGAGATTCAAATCCCTCTGTCCCTCTTCAACACCCTGGTGTCCCTGTGTTTAGGAGATCAGACTGTGTGGTGTGTATATATGTGTATCACCCTGGTGTCCCTGTGTTTAGGAGATCAGACTGTGTGGTGTGTATAGAATTGTATCACCCTGGTGTCCCTGTGTTTAGGAGATCAGACAGTGTGGTGTGTATATAAGTGTATCACCCTGGTGTCCCTGTGTTTAGGAGATCAGACTGTGTGGTGTGTGTATATAAGAGCATCAGTCTGGTGTCCCTGTGTTTAGGAGAACAGACTGTGTGGTGTGTATATAAGTGTATCACCCTGCTGTCCCTGTGTTTAGGAGGTCAGACTGTGTGGTGTGTATATAAGTGTATCACCCTGGTGTCCCTGTGTTTAGGAGATCAGACTGTGTGATGTGTATATAAATGTATCACCCTGGTGTCCCTGTGCTTAGGAGATCAGACTGTGTGATGTGTATATAAGTGTATCACCCTGATGTCCCTGTGTTTAGGAGATCAGACTGTGTGGTGTGTATAGAAGTGTATCACCCTGGTGTCCCTGTGTTTAGGAGATCAGACTGTGTGGTGTGTATAGAAGTGTATCACACTTGTGTCCCTGTGTTTAGGAGATCAGACTGTGTGGTATGTGTATATAAGTGTATCACCCTGGTGTCCCAGTGTTTAGGAGATCAGACTGTGTGGTGTGTATATAAGTGTATCACCCTGATGTCTCTGTGTTTAGGAGATCAGACTGTGTGGTGTGTATATAAGTGTATCACCATGGTGTCCCTGTGTTTAGGAGATCAGACGGTGTGGTGTGTGTATAAGTGTATCACCCTGGTGTCCCTGTGTTTAGGAGATCACACTGTGTGATGTATATATAAGTGTTTCAGCCTGGTGTCCCTGTGTTTAGGAGATCAGACTGTGTGGTGTGTATATAAGTGTATCACCCTGGTGTCCCTGTGTGTAGGAGATCACACTGTGTGGTGTGTATATAAGTGTATCACCCTGGTGTCCCTGTGTTTAGGAGATCACACTGTGCGGTGTATATATAAATGTATCACATTGCTCCACAGCAAAACAACTCACATTAATGCTTGTTTAAACATCATTATATGTGTGATTATATATTAGTATGTGTTAATAAAATACGTTGGTGTTGCTCTAGATCATTTATTAAGTTACACAAAGAGGTAATGAAATCACCTATAAATTCTTGATAATGCCCCAACCTCCAGCCACTCCCCCAGTAACACCCCCTAAAACACAAGTGTCCCTCTTTGGCCATTTGAAATGTTGGGAGGTATGTTCTTTATAGACACAATGCGACACCCTAACTTAGTGCCCATGGAACACAAAAGTGCCACAGCAGGCTGGTTGGGAGTCATGGCTTTTTTTATAACCACAGCTGAAGAGCAGGATAAGAATCAAGTGTCATGTTTATATTTATTTTTCTGTATTCACCATCATCTTTGTAACTATATACTATTTACACTTCATCTCACAGTACTGAGCTACCATATGCTTCCAGCTGTTGTTATACTACATCTCCCATCATTCCCAGAGAGGATGATGGGATTTGTAGTCCAGCAACAGCTAGATGGCCACAGGTTACCTGCTGTTCTATATACTGCTAAGATCTCCTACATAAAAGGAAGAGGAAGCTTGAAAATAATAGTAGTAATGATAATGAGAATTTATATGTTATAGAACTGATATGGGACCCCTGATGTCCAATATATATATTTGTCTTTTTCTAAACCTTTAGATGCCAGAGGTGTGTGTGTGTTTGTGTGTGCAAAAAATTGCTTTGCAACGCACCTATCTGGCACTCAAATGGTTAAAAGTAGGCACCCGAGAAAATGTCTGCTGCACTGCCATATAACTTACTTTCGGACATTCTTTCACAGCTTGTTTATGCAGTCCAACCCGCACTCCGGCTGTCTCTCCTGGGCAACGAAATGCGTGGTGTGGGAGTACTTCACGATGTTCTTTCACCTTTTGACTGTAAAGTAATGCCTTGCATACCCCTCTGGCACTCAAAGGGTCAAAACGTTCATTGCGGCAGTTATACGGCAGTGTGGGAGATGAAACTATTAATTAATGGGGGCATTAATTATTGAAGGCGACATTGTGCGACATTTCAAAAGGATACTGCTAAGGACAACCCGGTGTCTTTATCTTCCGTTACCCCATTCATGGTCTTTATCATGCACTCACCCACTTAAGCTACACTTTCACTCACTCGCCCTGTCTACCTCTCCTGATCCCTTTCCACTTAGCCCAAATCTGCGATACACCTATCACACTACTGTATACGGTCCTATATTCATTTATTCACTGTTTTTCATTCATATTATCCTTCGACTTTGTTTCTATTAAAGCGGAACTTTCAGATAATAGCAAGTCGCCGTTCATTCATTAAATTCATGGCGAATAGCTTGAAAACAGATGTCTTACCATAAAAAAATACGTGTGTCTAAAGGAATCTGTCTCGTTTGGAGACTGGAACCAAGGCTAGAGCGCAGACATCTTGTCTGTGCGCCTGCGCCGTCAGTCCCGGTCTCCATAGACTAGACTGCTTTGCACCATATGGTCACCGGACGGGACCGACAGCGCAGGCGCACAGACCGCACTAACGTGCCCGTCAGTCCCGAAACAGGACTGATTCCTTTAAACACATGTATTTTTTTATGGTAAGACATATATTTTCAAGCTAGTCGCCATGTGTTTAATGAATTCATGGCAACTTGCTCTTATCTGAAAGTTCCACTTTAATTTTTCTCTTGTTCTCTCAGCTCTCCCTATTATCCCCTTTCCCCACTCCCAGACTGCTCTAACCACCCCTATTATCCCCTTTCCCCACTCCCAGACTGCTCTAACCACCCCCTATTATCCCCTTTCCCCACTCCCAGACTGCTCTAACCACCCCCTATTATCCCCTTTCCCCACTCCCAGACCGCTCTAATCACCCCCTATTATCCCCTTTCCCCACTCCCAGACTGCTCTAAACACCCCTATTATCCCCTTTCCCCACTCCCAGACTGCTCTAACCACCCCCTATTCTCCCCTTTCCCCACTCCCACACTGCTCTAACCACCCCCTATTATCCCCTTTCCCCACTCCCAGACTGCTCTAACCACCCCCTATTATCCCCTTTCCCCACTCCCAGACTGCTCTAACCACCCCTATTATCCCCTTTCCCCACTCCCACACTGCTCTAACCACTCCCTATTATCCCCTTTCCCCACTCCCAGACCGCTCTAACCACCCCCTATTCTCCCCTTTCCCCACTCCCACACTGCTCTAACCACCCCTATTATCCCCTTTCCCTACTCCCAGACCGCTTTAACCACCCCTATTATCCCCTTTCCCCACTCCCAGACTGCTCTAACCACCCCCTATTCTCCCCTTTCCCCACTCCCACACTGCTCTAAGCACCCCTATTATCCCCTTTCTCCACTCCCACACTGCTCTAACCACCCCCTATTCTCCCCTTTCCCCACTCCCACACTGCTCTAACCACTCCCTATTATCCCCTTTCCCCACTCCCAGACCGCTCTAACCACCCCCTATTATCCCCTTTCCCCACTCCCAGACCGCTTTAACAACCCCTATTATCCCCTTTCCCCACTCCCAGACCGCTCTAACCACCCCCTATTCTCCCCTTTCCCCACTCCCACACTGCTCTAACCACCCCCTATTATCCCCTTTCCCCACTCCCACACTGCTCTAACCACCCCCTATTATCCCCTTTCCCCACTCCCATACTGCTCTAACCACCCCCTATTCTCCCCTTTCCCCACTCCCACACTGCTCTAACCACCCCCTATTATCCCCTTTCCCCACTCCCACACTGCCCTAACCACCCCCTATTATCCCCTTTCCCCACTCCCATACTGCTCTAACCACTCCCTATTATCCCCTTTCCCTACTCCCAGACCGCTCTAACCACCCCCTATTATCCCCTTTCCCCACTCCCAGACCGCTCTAACCACCCCCTATTATCCCCTTTCCCCACTCCCAGACTGCTCTAACCACCCCCTATTCTCCCCTTTCCCCACTCCCACACTGCTCTAACCACCCCCTATTATCCCCTTTCCCCACTCCCACACTGCTCTAACCAACCCCTATTCTCCCCTTTCCCCACTCCCACACTGCTCTAACCACTCCCTATTATCCCCTTTCCCTACTCCCTGACCGCTCTAACCACCCCCTATTATCCCCTTTCCCCACTCCCAGACCGCTCTAACCACCCCCTATTATCCCCTTTCCCTACTCCCAGACCGCTCTAACCACCCCCTATTCTCCCCTTTCCCCACTCCCAGACTGCTCTAACCACCCCTATTATCCCCTTTCCCCACTCCCAGACTGCTCTAACCACCCCTATTATCCCCTTTCCCCACTCCCAGACCGCTCTAACCACCCCCTATTATCCCTTTCCCCACTCCCAGACTGCTCTAACCACCCCCTATTCTCCCCTTTCCCCACTCCCACACTGCTCTAACCACCCCCTATTCTCCCCTTTCCCCACTCCCACACTGCTCTAACCACTCCCTATTATCCCCTTTCCCTACTCCCAGACCGCTCTAACCACCCCCTATTATCCCCTTTCCCCACTCCCAGACTGCTCTAACCACCCCTATTATCCCCTTTCCCCACTCCCAGACTGCTCTAACCACCCCCTATTCTCCCCTTTCCCCACTCCCACACTGCTCTAACCACCCCCTATTATCCCCTTTCCCCACTCCCACACTGCTCTAACCACCCCCTATTCTCCCCTTTCCCCACTCCCACACTGCTCTAACCACTCCCTATTATCCCCTTTCCCTACTCCCAGACCGCTCTAACCACCCCCTATTATCCCCTTTCCCCACTCCCAGACTGCTCTAACCACCCCTATTATCCCCTTTCCCCACTCCCAGACTGCTCTAACCACCCCTATTATCCCCTTTCCCCACTCCCAGACTGCTCTAACCATCCCTATTATCCCCTTTCCCCACTCCCAGACCGCTCTAACCACCCCCTATTATCCCCTTTCCCACTCCCAGACCGCTCTAACCACCCCCTATTATCCCCTTTCCCCACTCCCAGACTGCTCTAACCACCCCTATTATCCCCTTTCCCCACTCCCAGACTGCTCTAACCACCCCCTATTATCCCCTTTCCCCATTCCCAGACTGCTCTAACCACCCCCTATTATCCCCTTTCCCCACTCCCAGACTGCTCTAACCACCCCTATTATCCCCTTTCCCCACTCCCAGACCGCTCTAACCACCCCCTATTATCCCCTTTCCCCACTCCCAGACCACTCTAACCACCCCCTATTATCCCCTTTCCCCACTCCCAGACTGCTCTAACCACCCCTATTATCCCCTTTCCCCACTCCCAGACCGCTCTAACCACCCCTTATTATCCCCTTTCCCCACTCCCAGACCACTCTAACCACCCCCTGTTATCCCTTTCCCCACTCCCAGACTGAGCTAACCACCCCCTATTATCCCCTTTTCCCACTCCCAGACCGCTCTAACCACCCCTATTATCCCCTTTCCCCACTCCCAGACCACTCTAACCACCCCCTATTCTCCCCTTTCCCCACTCCCAGACTGCTCTAACCACCCCTATTATCCCCTTTCCCCACTCCCAGACTGCTCTAACCACCCCTATTATCCCCTTTCCCCACTCCCAGACAGCTCTAACCACCCCCTATTATCCCTTTCCCCCACTCCCAGACCGCTCTAACCACCCCCTATTATCCCCTTTCCCCACTCCCAGACTGCTCTAACCACCCC
This sequence comes from Rhinophrynus dorsalis, assembly GCA_037306005.1. Lineage (NCBI taxonomy): Eukaryota > Metazoa > Chordata > Amphibia > Anura > Rhinophrynidae > Rhinophrynus > Rhinophrynus dorsalis. The sequence goes on from CM074727.1 coordinate 142,043,486, forward strand.
CATTATCCCCTTTCCCCACTCCCAGACTGCTCTAACCACCCCCATTATCCCCTTTCCCCACTCCCAGACTGCTCTAACCACCCCCTATTATCCCCTTTCCCCACTCCCAGACCGTTCTAACCACCCCTATTATCCCCTTTCCCCACTCCCAGACCGCTCTAACCACCCCCTATTATCCCCTTTCCCCACTCGCAGACTGCTCTAACCACCCCCTATTATCCCCTTTCCCACTCCCAGACTGCTCTAACCACCCCCTATTATCCCCTTTCCCCACTCCCAGACCGCTCTAACCACCCCCTATTATCCCCTTTCCCCACTTCCAGACTGCTCTAACCACTCCCTAATTATCCCCTTTCCCCACTCCCAGACCGCTCTAACCACCCCTATTATCCCTTTCCCCACACCCAGACCGTTCTACCACCCCCTATTATCCCCTTTCCCCACTCCCAGACTGCTCTGTCCACCCCCTATTATCCCCTTTCCCACTCCCAGACTGCTCTAACCACCCCCTATAATCCCCTTTCCCCACTCCAGACTGCTCTAACCACACCCTATTATCCCCTATCCCCACTCCCAGACTGCTCTAACCACCCCTATTATCCCTTTCCCCACTCCCGGACAGCTCTAACCACCCTATTATCCCCTTTCCCCACTCCCAGACTGCTCTAACCACCCCCTATTATCCCCTTTCCCCACTCCCAGACCGTTCTAACACCCCTATTATCCCCTTTCCCCACTCCCAGACTACTCTAACCACCCCTATTATCCCCTTTCCCCACTCCCAGACCGCTCTAACCACCCCCTATTATCCCCTTTCCCCAGTCCCAGACCACTCTAACCACCCCCTATTATCCCCTTTCCCCACTCCCAGACTGCTCTAACCACTCCCTATTATTCCCTTTCCCCACTCCCAGACCGCTCTAACCACCCCCTATTATCCCCTTTCCCCACTCCCACACTGCTCTAACCACCCCCTATTATCCCCATTCCCCACTCGCACACTGCTCTAACCACCCCTATTATCCCCTTTCCCCACTCCCAGACCGCTCTAACCACCCCTATTATCCCCTTTCCCCACTCCCAGACCACTCTAACCACCACATATTCTCCCCTTTCTCCACTCCCAGACCGCTCTAACCACCCCCTATTATCCCCTTTCCCCACTCCCAGACTGCTCTAACCACCCCCTATTATCCCCTTTCCCCACTCCAGACTGCTCTAACCACCCCTATTATTCCCTTTCCCCACTCCCAGACCGCTCTAACCACCCCTATTATCCCCTTTCCCCACTCCCAGACCGCTCTAACCACCCCCTATTATCCCCTTTCCCCACTCCCAGACCGCTCTAACCACCCCTATTATCCCCTTTCCCCACTCCCAGACTGCTCTAACCACCCCCTAATTATCCCCTTTCCCACTCCCAGACCGCTCTAACCACCCCTATTATCCCCTTTCCCCACTCCCAGACCGTTCTAACCACCCCCTATTATCCCCTTTCCCACTCCCAGACTGCTCTGACCACCCCCTATTATCCCCTTTCCCACTCCCAGACTGCTCTAACCACCCCCTATTATCCCCTTTCCCCACTCCCAGACTGCTCTAACCACCCCTATTATCCCCTTTCCCACTCCCAGACTGCTCTAACCACCCCC